>JARHVA010004013.1:1062500-1485000 GCA_037957365.1 Torreya grandis | reverse complement strand
AACACTTATATGATTTTGTATATTTAATATTACGTATCATGTATTGATTCCCTCTAATAAATTAACATTTAGAACTATAAAAAATCTAAAGAATACGTGGATGTAACAAGGATTATGAATGGACTAAGAATCTATTAAGTAATGGACTTTATATATATTATATTTTCAACTTTTTAACAAAGATATATTATGTAAATCAGTTTAAAATATATTTTTATATATGAAATTATTTTCTTTAATTAACATTTATGTATGGATTTTAAAATTATATTGAATTCTTAAATAAAATAAATTTTAGATATATGATATATATCTTAACATTAAGGTAATAATATATTTAGTTCAATATATTTTAAATAATGTTTATTTTTTATATTAAGATTAAAATATATGTCAAATATATATATATGATTCTTGATTCATATTAAAAGAAAGCCTTGCTAAGATTTACCAATATTATGTTTGAACTACTATACATATCTTAGATAAATCTATGTAAAATACTCACATTCGCATGTCATTACAGCGCCCAAACTCCGTTGTCCCCCACACCTCATACCCTTATAAGAACACCTATCGATTATGAATCATTAAAAAATTTCATTATATTTTATAAAGTTATTTAAAATTTATATTTAACTATAAAATAAAAGGTTGATTAAAATTACATAGTAAATAATAAGTTTGAATAGATTTATAATACACATAATAATAGAAAATTATATTCTTTCAAAGGAAACTTAATCTAAACTACATTAAAAAATAATGACGTCTAAACTTGAATTATATTTTAAAAATCAATTTACTTTTTTTTTTTTTCCTATCTACGTTGTTTTATTCTTTTATATATATATATAATTAAAAACAAAAGTGAACCTCTCAAATCATTACATTTTTAATTACCATTGTAAATTATATTTATCTCATATAATAAAATAATAATAATTAAAAAACATTTACATCACCACCACTCCTTTCCTGTGTTTTATTTACTAAGTATAAACATCACCTCAAAAGAAAAGAAAATAATAATTATAATACTCATTAAAAATTTAACAATACAAATTAATTAATCCGATTCAATATACAAATAATTTAACTCTATACTCATCCTTCAAGCTGATATCCATTAAAAATCCATGGGAAGAATAATATCCACTGGTTTCTCGAAAAACAGCCATTTCATTAAATTTTAAAAGCTGTACCCATCAATAAAAAAGGCAACAAATCACTACTATGACTAAATCAAAACATTTGAATATTAAACATAAATATAAATATATATATATATATATATATATGTATTTCTAACGAGGCTGTCTTCTGATGCAGAATGTGGAACCATTGGACTTAAACATGAAATAAGCCTTATTGAATTGCTGCTTGACTTAGAGAGAGCACACCTGATTATCTGCATTAAGGTTGGAAGAAACGAAAAGAGCTGCTTGGCGCATTAGCTTGGTGTTGTTGAAATTGAGGTCGTCAGCGCCTTCTTCCTTGACAGAATGATGGAGTCTATGCTCCCCTCCATCAAATAACATCAAATCAATCTGCATACATTTTTCGGACTTGTGGATGGCTTCATAGTACTCTACACCTCTATCTCTCAAGCAATCCTTACGTCCCAACACAACCAAAATTGGAGGCATAGGCAACTGTAGCTGTAATTCCAGGCACTTCATGGGGTTGCTGAACGGGTGATCTCTGTTTCCTCCATCCGGTAAAGCCAACCTCCAAAACGTATCGCAAGCCTTCACATTCACCTGAGCGTCAGCCGGACAAGCAATCTCCGACGGTGTGCGTTATTCCCTCCAAAGAAAGGCTGGAGCAAGATTGCTCCCCTGATAACAAATTTCTCATCATCATCCCCAGAGGTGCTCATTAGAAGATGATGCACAATATTGCCTCCAGAACTCTCCCCAACCAGAAAAACTTTACTAAAATCGGCGTAAGCGTTTAACCAATGGTCAGAATGAGGGCGAGATGATCCCAGCCATTCAACCACTTTCATGGAGTCATTGTAGGCAACAGGAAGACGATGCTCCGGAGCCAATCTGTAGTTCACAGAAATCACAATGGCTCCTATGGACTGAGCCCATTTTTGGCAAAAGCGATGGGAAGCAATAAATGCCGGTGAAAGGAAACAACCCCAGGCGCCGCCCACCCACCTCGCCCAGCCGTGGAAATACAGAGAAACTGGTAATTTGGAGAAGCAGGTCGATGTGTTTACAAGTGGAAGTGGAAGGTAAATTCGCACCCAGATGCCAAGTTCCTAGTCTATGACTACATCTCTGCTTACAACACCATCATCCTGTTCCTCTTCCGACGGAGGAACATTGATTATGAGATGGTGCTCTGTGCGGACTATGAATGCATCTCCATACACTTTAAGCGTCCCCGCGAAGTCTTCCACCACCTCATTTTCATCATGTTCTCTTTTCTCTACTGCAAATACGCCCAGCTGTGGAGATGATTTTGTTTATCCAATTACTCCTCCTCGACAACTTTATTTATATTTGGAAATAAACACTTTCGCCTTGAATATGATGATTAAAATTGTGTTGGTTAGTATTTGCAGTTTAATATTTAGGTGGTACAAAGATATACGGTTCAAAATAATATAATTGATAAAAATGTCGAGTTAAACAAAATCACATAAAAGTAAACAAAAAATAAACACAGGTGCCATTTTCTAAAGGAAATAGTAAAAAACCATCCTTAAAAAATTAATCCCACACAAAATTTTAATCTAGAAGAATCAAATACGCACCCATGAAGCTATTCAACCCAAAAAAAAAAAAAGGCACCCATCTTAAATAATTTTCAAGAAAAACAAAAAATCGAAAACAAAACTAAAAAAAAGTGACTCCCAAAATAAATGAAATATTTTAACGTTGGATCTTGCCTCTTATTGTCTGTATCTTTTTGGTTCATTTCTTCAATCCCTTTTGAGTGGTACGCATATGTCAAACAACTGTCTAAATTTCTATATAAAATAATATCGTCTTTGACTGAAACATTTATATATTTCATTATAGAATAATATTGTCTTTGACTGAAACATGTAGTTGTTAATTGGACCACCATCCGATTTGATTGGCTGAGTAGAATGCAATTGAAATGAGTCTCGTTGCTACGCATAATCTTCCAAGCTGATCTGGTCCAGCAGGCCATATATATCTTATTGGCTTAGATAAAGTTGTAAGACTTTTTGTATTTATAGATCCAAAAACGATCTCGAAAAGTCAACATTTTAGTCTCATTGTTCCATCCTGTGTTTTTTTTCTTTCAGATTCAAACAAAAATGTATTTATAGTAGGTTTGTTTTTTTTGTTTTTTTTTTCTTTTCCTTTTTTTTTTAAGTCGTGATGTTTGGATGAATTGATATAGTGACTATTCAAATTGAAATTTCTTTAGTGATTAGAGGATTCACAACAAATAACATATATTAACATGTGTTTCAGATTGAATTTAGACTTGTAAATTGAAAAAATCATTTATAATTTTTTAATAGTTGTCAATGTCAAGTAACTAATTAGTATTTTGATTGTTGTCTTTGTCAAGCAATTAATTAACATTGTGTTTGCTGTCTTTGATAAGTATTTCATTAGCATTGTGAGCCTCTTGTCATGTAGGAATTAAAATTTCCTAAACTCCATACATTGTAATACATTATCATTCAAATATATTAATAATAATAGATTTTTGAAAATTTAAAAGTATTTTTTTCTGAAGTTGTTTCATGTAAAGGTGGCACCTAAATTTTCTTAGGTGATGATACGCAGTAGATGTAGGAGCATATAGTTTTATATATAATTAAAGTTTAGACAATTTTTTACCACCCATAAGTTTATATTTAATTAAAAATATTTTCATAAAAATTAAAGGTTGTATTTTATATTGGGACTATGAATTAATTTGATAGTATTTTATAATGTTCCTAGAGAAACAAAAATGATATTGTCTTTCGAGAGACAAAACAAGTAATATTATATATCATCTTTAATGAGATAATTATTTGAGACAATAGTTAGAGATACCTACTTTGAGACAATATTTAAAACAATATGCAATTTTTTTGTCTCAATTTGAAATAATTTGCTTAAGTATTATCTCTAATATTATCTTAAAATATCCCTATTTATTGTGATAAGATGTGCCCAAGAAAATACCAACAATATATGCCCAAAAAAAGGTGTAAGCCATAAAGTTCCAGCGCAATTGATGGCATTATTTGAGGATGAAATGGTCCTTTTAGATATACAACTAAATTTGCCCAGATCGCTGCAAAAGCCACTCTTTCACAAAACTTGTATCTTGAAAATAAAAAATTTTAGAAATCAACTTCATAATTACAAAGGCATGATGTGTAAGAATGTGAAGTTGAATGTAGAAGGAATGGCCAATTGAATGAAATTTAAATATTTAAATTTTATTTTTATATATTTTTTAATATCGATCCCCACCATCCAGAAATATTGGAAATGTTTTTCTTTTAAGAAACCTCATTCCCCCATCCCCTATGGTAGTACACATTAACACCAATGGCATGGGAAACAGTGATAAAGGTAATAATAAAATGCAGTGTAAAAGATTGATTATGGAAGATGAAAGCTTTGACTCCAATATCCTCCTAGAGAATTCAGCCTCAAGTCATTGGGCGCAAGATAAATTATTTCTTTCATCGAGTCCTCAAATTCGAGAGTATTATTGTCATGAAGCCATAGAATAAGTCATTTGTAGCATAATTTCCAAAGTCCTAAAGGCATAACTTCCTCTTGGTAGAACATCAGAAACCCTTTTTACCCATACATTCAAATTGAAGAAAAAAGACTGAAAAATAACAGGTATTTTCCTCATTGTATCATGGAAATGTGATAGTATTCCAAAACACATAATCGAAGAGGAAATCAAAGCATGTCCTCTAAAAAGGTGGTGCATATCCTCATTATTTTATCAGAATCCTTTGTGGAGTTGTAGACATTATCATAAGAATGGTTGATGATTTTATACAATTCCTCGTGTAGGGCCAGTCAAATTATTTATATTTTAAATGAGGAATTAGGAGTGTAATATTTCCATATGCACTTGCGAGAAGCATGCCATATACCTTTCTTTTCCTCTCACTGGATTCCTTAATATTATGCAATCGAACTGTGAAACATGTAACATGGTATCATTTCATAAAGTGTCACAAAAGAAAGATTGACATTATCAATTTGTAAATTTAAATTTAATGATTCTTATTACCATCAATGAAGATCCCAGTAGTAAATAAGGTATGAAATCAAATTTAAACAAAATTTAAAGATAGCCCAATCAGGGAGCGAATATTCCAGAAAGAAGAATCCTTGTTAAGTCATCCATTATGCATAGTTAATGAAAAAAAAATGAATCGGGGATGAACTCCTTCAGTTCTTATAGAATAAGGCAATGTGCTATAGTGTATACAAATTCAGAGTACATTTGGACCATAATTGCCAAGGTCTATAGTAATCCTAGAGTAATCATATTGAAAATTTAGAGTACAATTATTAGTAACTGTAAATTTCAAAATAATAAATATATATTACGTCTTCAAAAATAAAGACACACCTAGCACCAAATCATAAGTTCTCACACTTTGTATGTAGTATGATTGATTTGCTTGTTTATATTCCCTTTGAGCAACCCATTATTCCCAATAGAGTAACAAATTGTGAACCTCAAAACACTTGTTCCTGCACACAACTTGGAGATACACTTCAACATATATAGTACCTGTCTTCCTCATAATGAAAATTTTCCTCCTCATAGCAATTCTCCTTCAAGTGTTTTGGGTAATCCTCAGAACTATATGTGATTTCTACTTAGACTTCATTCAATACCTTTTATAAAATTGATGTCATTTATTTAGTCAAATTTATTAAGCAAGAAGAAAGGTCTAAACATCCAAGTAGATTATTAATCTGTGAAAAAGTGCACAAAGGCATGGAATTTCCATTACAAGAGCAAAAAGGTTCTTACATTCTATCTTAGTAAATGTTAGCTAGTTGTACATCACTCACAATCAAAAAGATCCGTCTCTGATATTGGCTTGTATGTCAAATTAGTATTGTTTTAAAGAGGGGAAGCATTGCTATCCAACACAACTATTGATCTGTGATGCTGATATTTGTCTGCCTCTATCTTATTCATGACATTTTTCTTTGTTTCTTTCGTTTTATTTCTCTAACACTCTATTGAAGTTCCTTTATTTCTCTGTTCCCTTCCCTATCTTCACATGCCTTGTGAATTCTTCCTCTCCTACGACCAAATATTTAACGTACATCTTAAGGTATTATGTTGATATATGTGTGTACCTCTATCTTCTTCATGATCTTTTTCTTTGTCTTTTCCATTCTATTTCTCCAACAATCTATCAAGGATCCTTTCCTTATCTGGTTTCTTCTGTGTCTTCACATGTTTTATGCATTCTACCTCTCCTAAGGCTAAATCTGTAATAGTTTGACATAAGAAAGGAAAGGTATGTAATAGGCAAAAATGTTTTCAAATCCATCTCAAAAAAATTTATAACAAGGAAATAGACAATAAAAAGTTGATTCTTGATTTTTTTAAAGCAACATATTTATTTATGTAAGGGAAAGAATAACACAGGTCAAAGGTTTAAATAATCAAAACAAAGTGGACACAAATATTAAGTTCACTGATAGCAATGCCAATGTTTTGAGACAAAAAAAAATCAATATGGCTATCAAAAGTATTGTAATAGATATATACAAACAACTAGATAATTTAAGAAAATAGTTATCAAATTTAAAAAAAAAATTGTCATGGATATGATGCTAAAAAGTAATGAACTATAATGAAAATTTTCTTGAAATCAAAGATTTGAAATACTTATTAGTGTTCCTAGTTCCACATTGAGAAACCAGTTAACTAAATTCATCCTTAATATTTGGATATTTCCCAAGAATGCAATCTGCATGTAGAAGTTTGAAACAATTTAGTGTTGGATTATTTTATTAATAACAGAATAAAACTTATAAAAACTGCATTAATTTAAAAAATTCAAATAAACTATCATGTCCATTTAACATACTAGAAATTACAAATCTACAGTACTAATTACTTTTTTGTTTTGCATATGGATGCATTTCACAAGTTCTCGACGTGTGTTGTTTCCAGTCTATATTTTTTCTTTCTAAAAAAATCTATTTTATCTGTATTTATATCTACAGAAATAATATCGTTCATTTTAAATTTAGAAAAAGAGACTAAAATAGAAAGATAAAAATGAGATCTTAAATGAATACACTGGTTAGTGAAAGCATTGAAATGTTACTTAAAAAAAATTCTATGGTCTATGGGAGGGCCAAGCTAAGAATCTTTTCTAGTAGAGCGATTAATTGGCCCCATTTGTCTCTTATTGGAAATCAAATCATTAGACCACCTAGTTGAATTCCTTCTATGAGGACGTTGATTCATAATATTCGATTCACCCTCCCTATTCTATGCCACCCTTTTTTCGTGATTATCTTCTTCTTTCAACCGCCTACCTTCTTTGAGGACCTTCAGAAACAGATGTTCTTTTGTCATATTTAATCAAATCACTTTGGGAGCTTAGGTGTTAATTATTGTTTGAAATGATATATTATTGTCTCTATCGTAAAACCAAATAAAAAACAATAAAATAGGTTTAAAAAATAAAAAGTTAAAACTTATAAGGAGTTTTACAAAAGCAAAATATACCACAACACACCTTGGCCATGTTTTTTGGTGTGACTATTTAACAGAAGTCAATTCAAAGGTGGGTTCAAATTATAATCTTACAGAAGCATAAATATGAGGAACAATTGTTGTACTTGTGGAGATAGGTAGAAAATGTGTAAATTCCTCTACAAAATATTTATGATGGATGTGGATATGATTTATAGATGATTTTTCTTTTAGTATTGATGAGATGACTAGATGTTTATTAGTTTAGATGATTAAATCATATAATTAGAGATGTATTTTATTGATGGAATTGATATGTAGATTATTTTTAAACTTGGTTTTTTTTATTTTTGGTAATATGATTGTCATTGATGTCAAAAGAGAGATTGTTGGCATGAGATTGGAGAGAAGAGCATGGTTTACAATTACATAGTGCAAATTTGTCATGCTTTTATAGATACCATTTCTAGAGGATTGAAGAGCAATTGATTGAAGATATGTTATAGGTTTTTCAAGTGCATCCTAGATATATGGTCTATAGGTTTAGATGAAGAGAAATGAGCTCAGAAATAATTTATTTTAGCTCTCAGACATTATAGGGTTTCTCAGTTAAACCCTAAAGGTTTAATCCATGGAGTTCATAAACAGGTTCTATATTTATGTTGACTTGATATAGGTGGGAACTAGTTTCTTAAGTTACAACTTAAGCCTTTATTGTCATTGTGTAACTGGCCCCTTCAACCTAGTAATTACTAGCTCGAGCATTGATTAAAGACCTTAATATTTTCTAAGTGTTAGGCTTAATATTTGTCCTATCTTGATAAATTATTATTATTACACACACACACACACACACACACACACAATATTATATGTGTTCACACTTGGTCTGTAACACATCATGCTCATAATAAGACAAATAATTTATCAAGATAGGACAAATATTAAGCCTAACACTTAGGGTGTGTGTGTGTGTGTGTGTGTGTGTGTGTGTGTGTGTGTGTGTGTGTGTAATGTCATCTAAGATAAAGTAAAGGTTGTCTTTGCTAATGAACATATTCAAATTGAGAGAGAGAGGTAAAGACGAAGAGATTGATGAAGTATGTCAAATAGAGAAATATAGAGAGACAGAGACAGAGGGGCAAAGAGGAAGAGGAGAGAAGAGAGAGATGTGTAGAGCATCAAAAGTTATAAACAAAACTTGTAATAGATAATTAGAATTGGATTCATTTATAAATCAATATTGTAGATCCATATTTTAAATATAGATCTGATCGGTGGGTGCCATCAAATAAGCTAAGTTGGTGCTTAGTTAGGGAGTTGGTGCTTCCTTAGAGTAGGTGACCCTAAACCAAGGGATTTCTATCTCCTTAGGATTAATGTCCTTAAATATTGTAATTAGTGAGGTTTTAACTAAGAGGCTGGACTAGAAAAATGAAATCAAGCAATTGTTCTCATGGTGGTTTTTTCTATATGAGGTTTTCCATGTACATCCAGTGTTATGCATATTTTGTGTGTATGATATCTGTATATATGTTTTAATCTACATTATAAGGATTAAAAGGACTAATTTAATCAATCTATTGATTCAAATCCCTATCAAAATATAGTTGTATTCCAATAATTGGTACCAAAGCCCTGGTTCTTTAAAAAAAGCTTAATCAGCCCAGGTAGATCTTGGACAATGAATACAAATGGCTTGTCAAGAAGGCTCTTTCTCAAATAAAAAACCTCTATTTGATGGATCAAACTATACATTTTAGAGCATTATAATGGAAGCATATTTATCTTCATTAGGGTTTGATGTATGGATGCTTGTTATAAATGGATATACAACTCATGCTACAACTCCTACTGATCAGGATGTCAAGAAAGCATACAAAATCAATGCCAAGGATAAGAATGTTATTCTATGTGAATCATCTAATTTAGAGTTTGTCAAAGTGATGTACTATCAAAATGTACAAGATATCTAGAAGAAATTGAAGAGCATATATGAAGTAGATGATAAGATAAATCAGGCCAAGCTACAAACATACAAATTCAAGTTTGAAATCCTTAAAATGAATGAAGAAGATAAAATTGTAGACTACCTCCTCAGAGTAGATGAAGTAGTCAATGCAATTAGAGGCCTTAAATAAGAGATGAAAGATCTGAGCATTGTCAAAAAAGTCTTAAGATCACTACCATCAAGGTATGACTCTAAAATCTCTGAAATAGAGGAAGCAAGAGATTTGGATAAACTCAATGTTTATGAGTTATATAGAACCTTCACTACCTATGAGATGAGAATGGGAGAAGAAAACATTTTCAGGAGAGAAGTTACATTCAAAGAAGCCAAACAAAAAAAAGTAGAAGCGCTTGCATCCATATATGAGGATACTAATAAAGAAGAAGCCAAATTTTTAATAAGATTAGGAAGAGGGTCTGTAAAATGCAAAGGTAAGTTACCCTTTAAATGCTTTAACTATGGTAAGGTAGAAAATTTTATTGTTAAATTCCATTATAATAAAAAGGATAACTCTAAAAAAGAAGAGGATAGCAAAAAGCTGTAGCCCCACTACTCCAAAAAGAAGAACTTCTTTAAAAATAAGAAGAGCTTGTATACATGAGAAGATATTAATTCATTGGATGAAAATGATAGTTTTGATGATGACCATGACTGTGCTTTTGTGGGTAAGGAAAATAAAGTCTTATTCATGACATTAGGATCAAATCTGATGGATCAAGAAGAAGAGGAAGGAGAAGTGGATCTAGAGTGTGAATTCATATGTGCTCTAGATGAAATTGACAAGCTGTAAAAGGATAACTCAAAATAGAAGAAGCTTGGATTAAAAGAGATTGAAAAAGTGTCCAAAATTGTTGAAAAATCTGATCATATGGTAGTTATCCTAAAGACATAAGTTGAATAGGCCAAAATAATAGAATATGTAGTCAAACATGAACTACAATCTAGATGTGATGAATACATGATGTTAGAAGAAGAGATAGTGGCTTTGAAAAAAGAACTTGAAAAAGCTAAAGAACAAATAGACAAAGGTCTAAAGACTAAAGGAGGTTCAATAATTCTTAATGAGTTGATCAAATCTCAAAATCCATTAAAAAAGAAATTTGGTCTTGGTTTTGGAAAAGAAAAAAGTCTCATAACTAGTACATCTACAAATTTAAATCACAACTTTAGAGCAAAAGGAGAATCAAGAACAAATAATGAAAAAGCTTGAAAGAATGCCTTCATAGACTCAAATACAAACACAAGCACTACTGATATGAAAAAATATGAAGGAGAAAAGAAGCTTGAATAAAATAAGAAGATAAAGGTAGCTGACGTAGATGGTTTCATAAGAGTGAAATATTTGAAGAAGCTAGAGTTAAGAATATTTCCTCATCCAACATAAAGAAATGCTATGACTAGGTATTCCTTATTTTTCTATGGTTCTTGTTATACCTATAATTATATTGATCATAGGTCTAGTGATTGTAGATTTGTACATAAAAGGATAATAAATTTTGTAAGTGAAAATTTATTTCTACCATTGTTAGATACAAATGTAATATGTTATAATTACAATAATTTTAGTCACATAGCCAAACAATGTAGAACAAACTTTTTGAGACCAAAAATATAAAATAAAAGCATACCTCCCAATGTGAACAAAGGTTCACAAGTCTTTAAAAAATGGGAAAATAAGCCAAATAATAAATAAAAACATGTGTGGAAAGTGAAACATCAATCTATGATTGCTCAAAGTACACTCCATGCCAAGGAGCAAAATGTATGGGTAATAGATAGTGGTTGCTTAAAATATATGACTAGTGATAAGAGAAAGTTCATTAAATTGAAAAAATATAAGGAATGATCTGACAGCTTAGGAGACAATATAGCATTAAAGATCTGAGGTAAAATAACCTTGAACATAGATGGAAAATTGCCTACACATGATGTCATTTATGTTGAAGGATTGAAACATAATCTGCTAAGTATCACCCAAATTTGTGACAATAGATATATGATCACATTTAATGAAAAAGGTTATAAGATAAGGAGATATGAAAGATTTGTTACATAAGGGAAAAGAACTGAAAGTAACATTTACAATCTTAGTGAAGTGAATGGTAATAGTTACTTGATAGGAAAGATTGACGAAAGTTGGTTACGGTGTAGAAGAATAGGCCATGTTAATTTTGATGACCAGGTAAAGGTGAGCTCAAATAAGTGTGTTAGACACATGCCTAAGATATCTAAACCTACAAACACTACTTGCAAGGAATGTCAACAAGGCAAGTAGATAAGGGTTAGATTTCAAATAAAGGAGTATGCAACTACAAAGCCTCTAGAATTAGTTCATATTGATCTTTGTGGTCATAAAAAGACAAGAGAATAAGGAGAGAGATATTTCATTTTATTTTTATGTGATTACTCAAGAATGACATGGGTAACCTTTTTAAAATATAAATCCCATGCATTTGAAATATTCAAGATTTTAAGAGCCATGGTAGAGAATGAGATTTGATGAAAAATAAAATGCTTGAGATCTGATAGAGGTGGAAAATTCACCTCAAATGACTTCATAGAATACTATGAGAATATGGAATCAAAAGGCATTACTCTAAATTAAGGACTCCACAACAAAATGAAGTATTTGAGATAATGAATAGGACAATCAAGGAGATGGTCAGAAGAATGTTAAAGGAGGCCAAGTTACCTAATGGATATTTGAGAAAAGTAGTAAAAATAGTAATATATATCTTGGACAAAGTTTAGTTGATGGTTAACAATGATAAAACCCCTTTATGAACTATGGTATGTAAAACCTACCTCTATTAAGTACTTAAGAGTGTTTGGTAACAAATGCCACATCAAGAGAAAATAAGACAAATTGAGAAGCTTTGAATCAAAATGTGATGAAGGAATATTTATTGGTAATTTCATCCAAATAAAACCCTACATATGTTACAAAAAAAAGTCTATACAAGATTATAGAGAGCATCAATGTCAAGGTCGAAGAAGGATTTAAACATGTTAAAACTGAAAGAGAAATATTTAGTGAAGACTCTAATTATGAAGAGGAAGCAACTAATGAAGAGCATTAAGAAGTAAATGAAAAGGAACTTGTAAGATTTGTTCATAAGGATCATCCTATATATCAGGTCATTGACAGTAAAAATTAAGGAGTTCAGACAAGGAAAAGAGTTGTAATGAATAAGGAGAAAGTATATTTTAGTCTAATGTCTGAAATTAAGCTTAAGATTTATGTTGAAGCAAGTAAGGATGAAAATTGGCTAAGAGCCATGGAAGAAGAACTGAGTCAAATTGTAAAGAAAAAAACTTTGGAATTAGTTCTAATGCCTTCAAACAAGAATGTAATAGGTATAAAATGGGCCTTTAGAAATAAGCTCAATGAGGATAGAATTGTTATAAGGAATAAGTCAAGATTGGTGTGCAAAGGATATGCACAAGTTGAGGGCATAGATTTTGAGGAAACATTTAATTTAGTTTCTAGATTTGAATCCATAAGAATGTTTCTAGCATTCTCTATTTATAATAAGTTCAAATTCTATCAAATGGATGTTAAGTCAGATTTCTTAAATGGGAACCCAGATGAGGAAGTATACATAGAACAAATTGAAGTTTTCATCTGTCAAAGGAAGAAGATTATGTGTGCAAACTGAAAAAAGCTATGTATGGTCTAAAATAGGCAACTATAGTATGGTATTCAAGATTAGACCAGTACCTACAACAATAAATATTCAATAAAAGATGTGCAGATAGCAATCTATACTTCAAACTAAAAGGTCAGCATATGTTGATTTTTGTTGTTTATGTAGATGATATCATTTTTGGTGGTAGCAATAATAGAATGTGCAAAGAATTTTCTACTCAAATGCAAAATGAGTTTGATATGTCTATGCTTGGAGAACCTTCCTTATTTCTAGGTGTATAAATATCACAAATTGATGAAAGGATATTTATATCCCAAACAATGTATGTTAAGGAAATGCTCAAGAAGTTTAGAATGGAAGATAAAAAACTAGTAGATACTCCTATGATAGCTGGTTGTAAGTTGAGCAAAGAGGATGAGTCCCTTGATGCAAATCAGACTATGTATAGATCAATGATAGGTAACTTTTTATATCTAACTACATCAAGACCTGATATTATGCAATTAGTATGAATGGTTGTAGGATTTCAAGATACTCCTAAATAAACACAAGTTAATATAGTGAAAATAATATTTAGATACATCAAGAGTCTAATTGACTATGGTCTATGGTAACCTAAAGATGAAGATTTAAATTTAACGACATATATAGATGTTGATTGGGTGGGAAGTGTGGATGATACAAGAAGCACTAGTGATGGTGCTTTTATCTTTTAAAACAAACTTGTTTTATAGCTAAACAAAAATCAATAGTCAGTTACTCTTTTTATAGAAAAAGTAGAGTATGTTGCAGTAGTGGCATGTGGCACTCAAGTCTTGTGGATGAAGCAAACACTCAAAGACATCAAGGTAGGATAAAAATCACCTATCTTTATTCTTTGTGAAAATTCAAGTGATATTAACACATCAAAAAATCTAGTGATGCATTCCAGAAGTAGGCACATATCAATCAAGTATCACTTCTAAAGAGAAAAGGTTGCAGATCAAGAGGTCAAAATGGAATATGTGCCAACACATGATCAAATTGTAGACATATTCACCAAACCTCTTCCAAAGGTATAATTTGAGTATCTGAGATAAAAATTAGGAGTGGTGGCTCCTACATCACATCACTATATCCTAGTGATAGGGCATGAATCCAGGGGGACTATCATAGAAGTCATATTAATCCCTGGAATAAGAGAGAAAAGGCAACTCAAGTATGCATATTTTTTCAAATTTCTAATGAGTTGATGGTTGTATATTGTTGGAGAAACTCCTTTATCTAATAAAGGGGGGGGAAATTTTGGATAAACTATGAAAAAGTTGGAGTCCCTTTTCCATTGATGTCAAAGGGGGAGAAAAAGTGCAAATTCTCTATGTAAAAGTTTGAAATAGTAGAGCATGTGTCGAAGTTGAGTTTAGGAAAATGTTTCATTGCCTAAGGGGGAACAAGTTTGGTATAAACAGTTTCAACTCAAGTTCATCACAAGCCAATGCAAGAAATACCAAATAAGGAGAAAAGTATTATAAGATCATAGAATTTAGCTTGCCATAAATGCCAAAGGGGGATATTGTTGGAAATATGTTTGTCATTGATGTCAAAAGAGACATTAGTGGCATGAGACTGGAGAGAAGATCAATTTTTACAGTTGCATAGTGTAAAGTTTTCATGCTTTTATAGAGACCATTTCTAGAGAATTGAAGAGAAATTTATTGAACATCTGTTATCAGTTTTTTCAGTGCATCTTAGATATATGGTCCACAAGTTCAGATGAAGAAAAATGAGTTCAAAAATAATCTATTTTATATCTTGAACATTATACGGTTTCTCAGATAAAACCTAAGGGTTTAATCCATGAAATTCACAAACATGTTCTATTTTGATATTGACTTAATATAGGTAGGAACCGATTCCTTAAGTTACAACTTAAGCCTTTCTTGTCATTATGCAACTGGCCCCTTCAACCTAGAAATTATCAACTTGAGTAGTGATCAAATAGTTTAATATTTTTTAAGTCTTAGAATTAATATTTGTCCCATATTGATCAATGGTTAGCACTTAATCATACATTGAAGATCCAATGAAGTGTAGTAAAGTCAATTTTTCAAAGGCACCCATGAGTAAATGCACTAGTGACAAGTGTCACAATCACGGAGCTTGTATAGTAAATCTATGTAGTGTTTTAAAGTTGAATAGTCAAGGATAAATGCAAGAGTGTCAAGTCTCACAAGCATGGGCACTAAAAGCACTGTGTAGAAGGCACATGAGGTTCTAAGTGTCACATTAGTAGGAGCTTGTTAGAGATAAAGATCGAGCTTCTTCTAAGGATCAATGATGAATAGGTGATCATGCAATGAAGATCTAATAGAGTGAGTGGAATCAATGAGATCAAGTGCTCATTGTTTAATAATAAATAAAGATAAATTTCATGCTAATTTGAATATCTAATAGCATCTAGGATATCTAATAACAAGATCTAATAGATTTATTTTGAATTTAAAACATTAATGTTTGGAAGACTACAAGGATCCAACAAAGCATATGATCCTGTCAGAACTTGATCTAATGGATATGTTTTTAAATTGATAAATTTTAACAAGGATCATTGGATCATGATGTGAAAATTATGATCAATAGTCAGTATTTAAATATATTTTCATCTCAATGGTCAAGGAGAAGACCATGTAGGAAAGATGCATTATATGATACAAATAATGATATAGATCACTGTGATCTATCTATATTGTGTAATATGGCATGTGCATAAAAGTTAGAGCCTAATATATGCTAAACATAGTAATAAGATAGATAATCATGGGTGTGGATCATGAATTCAATAAGTGGGAAACATGTCCATTGAACTAAGTCCAAGAATGGAGTGTGATGTGTTATAGACCAAGTGTGAACACATAGAAGATTTGAAACCTAGATACAATGCTTATATATGTGTCATATAGGATACAGTAAAGGATTTTATTATTGATAAACAAAGTTGAATTGAGAAAGAGAGGTAGATAATAAGAGATTGATGAAGTGTGTCAAATAAATAAAGAGGCACAAAGACGGAGCGATAGTGAGGAAGAGAAGAGAAGAGAGAGATGTGCAAAGTATGAGTAGTTACAAACTGGACCTATAATAGATAATTGGAATTGGATTAATTTATGAATTAATATTGTAATCTATAGTTGTAGATCTATATTTCCAATATAAATCTAATTGGTGGGTGCCATCAGATTAGCTGAGTTGGTACTCAATTAGGGAGTTGGTGCTTCCTTAGAGTAGGTGCTCTTAAACCAGATGATTGGTGTCTCTTAAGGGTCAGTTCCCTTAAGTTTTGTAATTATTGAGGTTTTTATTATGAGGTTAGATTACAATAGTAGATTCTAGCATCTATTCTCATGGTGGTTATTCCCATATTGGCTTTTCCACGTACATCTAAGGTTATGCATATTTTGTGTGTGTGATCTCTACATATATGTTTTAATATACATTAAAAGGATTAAAATGACTAATTTAATCAATCTACTGACTCACTCTCCCCTCTTAGTATATAGTTGTGTTCCAACATTTATATTACACATGATAGCATGGATCATAATCTAAGAAGAATTATTATAACATTCATTTGTCAAAATGTGTAACAATTTGAGTTAAAAATAAAAATGTATATAAGTTAAAACAAGTTATTAAATATATATATAAATATATATATATATATATATATATATATATAATTTACTTAAATCAAATTTAATTCATATATAAATTTTCACATCTCAAAATCATGCTATGAATAATTTAGACTTAATCGGAAAACATAATGTACTAAATTAAAGCATCAAGTAACAAAACACCATACCAATAAGCAAAAAAATAATCAACACAAAAACACACAAGTGAAATTAAATAAACATACAATTTTAAAAGGAGTGTGTGTGATAATAAGGCATTAATATTTGAGACCAAAATGAATAACAGAGCAATTGTGACTAGGGATGGGGGAATAAAAGAACAAGGAATGGATCGCTGAGTTAACTCTAAATGTTATATGCAAGTAGACACTACCTACATAGTCATATCAACTTTAGGGAAATGTATTTCTCCCATGGGTTTGGGATTGAATAAAATTAATTAAAATTTAAGAAGATATATTATAGATGAAAAATAAGAACATGGATTCGTAAATGATGATAGTGTATAAGGAACATGCTTATCAAAATGGTAAGAGATATGCTCACAAAATGTTGATATCATGGGATAAGTGATGGCCAAACTAACCTCAGAAAAATTTAATACCTATATATTCTAACTCTAACTCAATCCATTATAGTTCAACTAGAAATTGTGCATAGAAAATGATAAGTATGATCAAGGAAAAGATATAAATGTTTTAAGGCTAGATATTTAAACTTAAACAAATAGAAAGTATAAAATTAACATTAAAAATAGTGAGAGTGTGGAATATAAATTCTCAAAAAATGATGAGAATGTGGAAAAAAAATCTAAAAATGACGAGAGCATGGAATTTAACTTATAAAATTATGAGATCATGAAATGTTTGTCAGGGAGCACTTTTTGAAATGCCATACTCAAAAGAAAAAGAAAATCACCAATGAGGTACTTCAATATATGTCACCTAACATCAAGAAACTATAAAATAAGTTGTGTAACAATATGAAAACGAAAAATATCATGATATTAGAGATGGGCATAGACAGGGAAACTAATTCCTGAGAATTTTTAGTGTTTTTTACATAAGAGATTTTTGGATTTTTAGAGATTTTTGGAATATTTGAAATGTTTAGGGTTTTTTGGAATATTTGAACTATTTTTATATTTTTTAAATATGATATAAAATAAGATTATTTTG
This sequence comes from Torreya grandis, assembly GCA_037957365.1. Classification (NCBI taxonomy): domain Eukaryota; kingdom Viridiplantae; phylum Streptophyta; class Pinopsida; order Cupressales; family Taxaceae; genus Torreya; species Torreya grandis. The sequence goes on along the minus strand of JARHVA010004013.1, from coordinate 1,466,789 downwards.
AACGTAAAATTTACAATAAATAGTAACAAACAACTCCCGAAACACCTATCAAAGGAAGGGAGGATCGTGGGAGCGTGAACTCAATAGTGAACAGGGAATGGGAAGGGGTTGTCCATACATGAGTCATTAAGGAGTACCACTCAATAAAAAATTGGAATAGGATACAACTTCCTCTTTTACACCAATGAATTTGAATGTAATGGAGTGAATGATGGAATGTATTCACAAATTTCTACGAACTCAAAGGAACAATAATAGCCATACAAACTAAAATATTAGGATATTCCACATTTTGATATTTATTCTACAAAGAGATTTTGACACAAAACATTATTTAATTATTCTCTACTCTTTTTGAGTTTTTCTCTAATTCATGTATTATAGCTAGATAATCATAATCAAATCAAGGTGCTAATAGGAAAATGAATGTGAGTAATAGTGAAAAGATTCCCCCAAACAAGGGTGAAAATGAGAGGGAATAAAAAATGGTACAAACATTCCCCTAAGTAGAAAATTTTGAAAATAATAGTATGGTAAATTAAACATTAAATAATTTAAGATGCATAATATTAATTTTCTCATCTAACTCATCCTATTATAGAGTATCCAATCTATATGCACCAGATCCATAACTAGTTTTAACAATGAAAGGGCCTAACCAATTAGGTTCAAAATTTCCTTTCTTTTACCATTAATTATTTGTAATCTTTTGATTTTATTTTAGAATAAGATCACCAAGCTCAATATCTCACAAGATAATTCACTCTTTATAGCCACAATGTAGTTGATTATAATAGGACTTGAGGTGATTTAGGATAGCCATCCTTTCCTCATATATAATATCTAGCTCTACTAATCTATCCACTTAGTAGTATTATTCAGGATGTCTTAAAATATAATGAAAATGGAGGATATATCAATATTAATAGGAAGAAAGGATTTAGATCCATAAACTAGGGAACAAGGAGTTGCACCAACAAGAGTGTGGACATTAGTTCAATATGTCCATAAGGATGCAAATATTTTCATATGTCAATTTGTGACCAAATGTATTATTAGATTTTTAGAGGATTTTGATAAGGTTTTTGTTTGGATGATTCTTTATAGACATTACCTTGAGGGTAATAAGGGATGAAATATTTATGCCTTATATGGAACTCAAAATAGAGGGCAATGACATTTTTATTTTTAAGGGATCTACCAGTATCTAATATGATGGTTCAAGTGATGCCACAATGGAAAATGATGTTATTTACAATGAAATTTTAAATCTTCTTACCGGTTATGTAATTCAAAGGGATTTCCTCTACCCATTTAGTAAAATATTCACTATATGTAAGGATGTTTTTGTGACTATATGAATAAGTAGGGTTAATCTTGCCTATAAGATTGAGGCACCATGTTGAAAATGGCCATGGATTTATGATTAACTATAGTTCCTATGGTGGGGAATTAATTAAATGATCATGTTCTATACATGATATACATTTATTTAAATTAGCACATCCATCTATTTCAATGGTAAGCCAATAAAAACCAATATGGAAGAGCTTTTTAGTTAGTAACATACCACTAGTGTGTGTCCTACAAATCCCTTTGTGTATTTCCCTAAACACTAATTCATATTATACTATATTTAAATAGTGAATCAAATTTATATTATAGCCTCTATGATAGAGTATGTATAATAGGTGAAAAGGAAGCTAGTCTATAAATCAATCCTAGTTCAGAGAAGATAAATTCCCTTATATTTATTGGTACATTTAGATAATTAGGGTCATAAATGATATCGATTTGCTAGACCAAAATAATGGGTCCTTTACCACACAAGATCACTATAGAGGGTTACAAATCCTTTATTCAATCAATAGCACACAATAACCCTAGATAGGTCCTATGTTTTCTTAAGAAAGTAAATGAAAATGTAAAATAGATCAAATCTAGTGCTCACCAAAGAATGTGGCACAAAATGGGGGTAATAAACATAAAAGTAAATTTGCATAGATGAATTATAATTAAGTTAATATAGATATAAACATAATTCATGGAGAGAGAAGTACATTCAAAATCCATTAATTATGTTAATTTTATCTAATTAAATAGAGGAGTTAGAGTTATAGATACTTACCTTGAAGATTAACCCATTGAGGCTCAATCTCTCCCTTGGAAAAATTTGTTTTACAATAGGTTGGTTTGGTTTGGAAGGATCACTAAGATAAGCCATCTCTAGTCTATATCACTTCTACTAAGCATGCAATACTTTTCAAAAGATAAGATTAATCTCTCCAAGTGTAAACCCTAAGCAGTGACTCCCCATGTATAACGGTGGAAGAGCATATTTTTAAAAATGCAAATGAATGATTACCTCTATATGTTTCTCTATAAAATGGTGAAAATTATGTGTTTATATATTTGGATCGAACCCTAAACTCTTCCAAAATTTTAGTTGGTAGATTCATCCCAAGTAGACTTATTCTTTAATAAATAAAGTATTTAGGTCCTATAATAGTTTGGTTGATGCTGACCTACTCCCATAACCTAATTATTTTAAAAGAAGGGTCAGTCAAGGATGATTTTGTTAAGTAAATGGAAGAAAGATATTTTGTAGTAGGTAGGTGATATTAGAAGTGGTGAATTTCTTTGAGGAGTGTGTAAGGGAGGAGTTAAATCATAAGTAAATGTATAGGAGAGATTCATTTCCATTTTAATTTATGGTATAGGGGACAACAATCTTGTAAATCACCAATGGTCTATCCACTCATTTTTTGGTGCACCCTTTAAGGTGTGTACTTAGAGAGATTTATACTCGATGGGTTTTTACAAGATATAAATCATTATTAATTGGTAAAAATTTTAAAATATTGTGTGTATACATATGCCTTAATCTAAGTTCATCACATGTCACACAACTTTAACATGTGATAGTTCTTCACAAAAATAACATAGCAACACACAATGTCGAGATAAGTAAATTGCAATATTTTAAAGCATAAAATAATTAAGATTAAATGGTTGAAAATAAATAACTGAAATAACACATACTTTGACTTACCTTTATTATTGGATGGCTTTTTGATTTGTTTGTAGTTTTTAGCATGAAGGGTGTAAATACTAATTTGGGAAACTCTAAGGATACAAAACTTAAGGAACAAAAACAAATAAATGAAAGAAATCCAAGATAACAAAAATGTGTTGGCATGACATACTTAGAAATTTAGTAAGCTAGGGTGATAAATGTTATGCTAGGGACAAATGATGAAAGCCAAAATTTAGAGTAAATCAGGTAACCGAAAATTCAAGGCTACTAAATGATTGAAAAAACTCAAACAAGTATACCTTAAGGAAGAAAGGTAACAAACTAGATCAAATGAAGGATACAAGAAAAATGAAAGTCTAACATCAACGTAAAAGAAGTGATAATCTTTAATTAAACAAATATGGGAAAGACATGTTAAAACAACATTAATGAGTGATAAGTAAAAATAATTAATCATTAATGTAAAAATCACATGAAAGGGAAAAAAATATTGTAGAGTCTAAAGTAACAATCCAAACTCACTTAACAATGGAAAAATTATAAGAATATAGAAATGGACATAGTTGTCTGAAAAAATTTACAAAAATATAAAAATGGATGTAGTTGTCTTAAAAAGGAATGACAATGAAAAATTTAAAAATGAAACTATGGAAATTATAAACATGTAAACGAATGGTGCAAACAAGATAATCGATAGTCACTCAAGTAGACTGTTTTATTCCAAAGATACATAATATCAAAACAGCATAGTGCTAACATGTTTTAAGATGTAAATAAGATGGGATATAGAAGTGGGTAATAGATTTAGAATCAAACCTTCCTCTCAAGGGGAAAATAAAATGGATGGTTGGAGATATGAAGTAAAAATCTAGGAAGAGAGACTCTTTATCAAAGTCAAGATAATAGAATTGGGTTTATCAAAATAAGAGGACTTTCAACATTAAGGAATCTGAAGAACTTTTCCTAACCACAAAAATACTAGTTTATCAGATTAAGTATGAATATCATCCCATGAAGTTTATATGTGTGAGAAGTAAAATGGACCTACCTTCCCACAACATGTTCCCCATTCCTTAAGACCCCTTATAAAACCATTAATTTACTAAAAACATTGGGTACTTGCATGAGAACGTAGTTAACATTCTATATTTTTTAATTTTTCTATCCAAATCTTATTACCTACCGCACCCCAATAGACCTCATCTCTATGATGAGGTCAACTTCAGAGTTTGAGCTTCGATCAAAAATAGGAGATGTGTTATGAATCACGTGTTTTGGTGTGATGTTAATTTTTACATGTTATATTCTACATTTTGATTATTTCTTTTTGTTTTAAACCATTTGGATTTTAAAATTTGAGGAATTTTTATATTCCTCTTCCATATGGATTAGGAGAACCAAACATGGATACTAAAGATGAATATCATTTAAAAACATGGGACTTGGTTTCTAACAAAGAGGACTTATAGAGCATGGTGTTTAAGTGTCATGTTTACTCCTTTAAAATATAAGTGTTATTTTGACTTTGACCTTTTTTTATCAAAATTAGAATGAAATCAAGGGAAATCAAGGGGAAATAGGAATGAAATAATTTTAATTAATTCAAATTGCAAAAAATGTGACAATGTGAATGGGATACAATGATAGGTAAATATTATTTTGTATCATAAGAATGTATATAATTGTAGGAAAACATGCTAACATAGTTTCATGTGTAATTTTTATCAACAAAACAAACAAAACCTAAGGCTGAGAATATGGTATCATATACTTGTAACTATTTCTTCACAAAAAATAAAAATCACTTTGGTAAAAAAGTTTGAAACAATATGTAAATTTTATGAGGAGAGCCTAGTCCTATCCATGATATTACACTAAAACTCATAAAATAGAAACCCAAGTGGGTGAAAAAAGCAAAAATAAATGGTATTTAGGAGTAGATCTTAGTCCTATCCATGGTCATCCACAACAACTCACAGAATAAAAACCCAAGTGGGTGAAAAATGGTGAGAAAATGGTAAAAATGATATTTATGAGTAGAGCTTGGTCTTATCCATCATCTTACACTAAAAATCACAAAATAAAAATTGAAGTGGATGTAAAATGCATTTGAAAATAAAAACTTGTGATTTAAATGAAAAAAAAAGTATGCAAAATTGATGTATGAAAGAAAAAGGGTATTCGTGAAGAAAACTAGGTCTTATCCATAGTATTACGATGCAACTCATGAATTAAAAATACCAAAGGACTAAAGTAAGTTATGAATTTTTGTGTATAAGATAGACTGATGTAGAGGGTAATATCCTTGGAAAAATCCTGTAAGAAGTGCTACTAGGAAAATATATAGAAATATGAAAAAAGATAAATATTTAAGTAAAATATTTCTTAAGAAATTAGGCATTAGTGGATTCTTTGAAAACATGGCCTTCATTAGTTTGTAAACAGTAAGTGCTAGGACTAAGAATGTCTTTTAATAAATAGGGGAGCAACCATTTTTGGCAATATTTTACTTCCTTATCATGGGCATAGTTTAATTTAAGGACAAGATCACTAACATTAAAAATCCAAACTTTGACCTTTTTATTATGTTGTTTAGTGATGTGAGCCTTGTATTGACATTTATGTTGAAGTGTGGCTAAATTATGTTCATCAAGAAGGTCTAGGGCATGAAGATGAGATTCACGTAGTAATTCCTTAGGAATGATACCATGAAGATATATACTTGAATATGGGAGTTGGACTTCTAATGGTAAACCATATTAAAAACCATATACTAGCAAGAATGGTGTTGCTCCAGTGATGGTATTTATACTAGTACAATAGGCCTAAAGTGTGGGATATAAGTCAAGATTCCAATTAGTGCAAATTTTTTGGATGGTATTTTATAGGCTTTTGTTGAAAATTTTGTTGTGAACTCAGTTTGGCCATCGCATTGTGGATAATAAGGTGTGAAAATTTTGTGGGAAATTTTAAATTTAACACATAACTATCTCATGTCCTTGTTTTTGAAATTTGCACCATTATTAAAAATGATAGTTTGTGGAACCCCAAAGTGACAAATGATTTTGTTAACGATAAATTTAGAAATAGCAATTTTTGTAGCATTGAAAAGAGACATGGATTATACCCATTTAGTAAAATATTTAGTAGAAGTAATTATAAAAGCATGACTATCTTATGACTGAGCTAAATTTACAAATAAGATATAATGCCCACATGGAGAATGGCTAAGGAGACTCCATAGTTTAGAGCTTAGCTAGTGGTGAATGGATTAAATCATCAAAAATTTGGTATAGATTATGGCTTTTGGCAAAATCGATAGTGTCCTTCTATAAAGTAAGCCAAAACTATCCCATACATAAGCATGTCCACTACATTGACCACCGCAAATGCCACCATGTGCTTATTCAAGGAAGGGAGGAACCTCTTCTTACATCACACAGTAGATTAGGATATATTATGCATTACATAAATAAAAGGTGTTATATCAAATGACATATTTAAAGGCTTGTCTACTTATTATGGTATTTTTACAAGAATCCCTATTTGGGGGATAAGTTTGATGTTCAAGGAACTGGATGATGTTTTTGTACCATGGGCTTTGTCTAAAAGTAACAACCTCAATATGAAAAATGATTGAATCATTTGATTGGATAGAAGACTTTGATTTTGTTATTTGGACAAGAAATTTGAAATCTTTATGTACTTGATGATGATGAAATAGATATGCTAAATAAAAAATAGAATCAACTATGGAATTGGCTCAATCATAAAAGAAGCAAACTCTTTTGCAAGTGTGGTTTCCATTTCATGATAAGAAACTATATTTTCAATTTTACATTAATAATCACCACTAACCTAGAGGAAAATAAGTTGGGAGTCACCTAAAACATGGATATATGATATACAATTTAAGTGTTGCTTTCACACCTAATATGAGAGCTTCATATTTGGCCATGTTATTAGTAACATCAAATGTTAAACTAAATGCCAGAGGGATGATCTTATTGTGTGGCTTTGATAAAATGCAACATGTCCCAACACCTTGGATACATTTGGCTCCATCAGAATGGAGAGTCCATGTATATTCATGTAAATAAATGGTAACTTCAAAAAGATTTTCAATAACTACTTTAGATTTAGTAGTATCAGGAATGAGAGTGGTATGTTCTTGATTATTTGCCTCTAAATCAATAGTGAAATTGTGGAAATAATCTTTAATGGAGGTATTTTGGTTGAGACCTTCAATATAAATATTTTTTTTGAGGGGGAGATTATCTTGATGGTGAATCATAGTGGGTATAAGTGTTTTTTAAATTTGGTCGTGATGTCTTTCCAGTTGACAGATTTCTAGGTGATAATGCAAAGGTCAAATTCCATCAAGAGTACCATCCATTTGCCAATTATATCTCTAGGTAGAAATTATTATGAGAAGAAATGATGAAGTGGATCAGAGTGAGAAATGACATAAATGGTTTGATAAAGCATATAGTGATTGATATTTTCATTTACAAAGTAGATAGCAAGGAAATCACATTATACTTTGGTATAACATTTTGCATAGTTAATGAGGCTTGAGATAATGTTTTAAATAGCGTATTCACTTCTAATATCATCTTCTTTTGAAAGCATTACCCCAACTAATATGGTAGTATAATAGGTATACAAAAATTAAAGTCAGGTCATTGGAAGGTGGTCAGAGGGTGGGTGTATTGAGAAAATATTATTTCATGTTATCAAAGGATTTATGACATGGATACATCTATTCTTGAGAATTAACTTTTTTTAGGAGAGAATTAATGGAGTAGATATGGTAAGCCATTTTTGGGACAAACCATGGGATTTCCCCAAACTTACCAAGATAAGTGAGAATGTTAGGAGTGGAATGAAGATTGGGTTTGTTAAATATAGAATTAATTTTTGTAAGATCAACATCATTACCATGAAGAGAGACTAGGAACCCTAAGAGTTTACACAATGTGATCCCAAACACACACTTCTATGGGTTAAGTCTAACTTTGTATTTGATTAATCGATCTAAAATGATATCTATATCAGTGAGTTGTGTTTTCAGACTCTTAGATTTTCCAATGAGGTCATCAACATAAGTTTCCACAACCTTTTGTATAATATCATGTAAAATGTAAGTCATGGCATGTTGATATGTTGATCCAACATTTTTAACGTCGAAAGGAATTTTGACATAGCAATAGGTTCCCCACTATGGAGTAAATATTGTTTTATGTTGGTCTTTAGGGAATATGTGAATTTGATTATAGCCTTAAAAATCATCCATAAGTGGTGACATTTCATATCTAACAATGGAATTTATGATGGAATCTATTGAATGCAATCATAAATTATTTTTTGAACATGCAAAGTTAAGATTGCTAAATTAGATTCATATATGAATGACCATGGTAATTTTTTTATGGATGTGAATAACATTTGATACCCATTAGAAATAGTCAATATTTTTAATAAACTTGGCATATAAAAGTTTGATAATTTTGTTGTTACATAAGCTAGAAATATCCATTTTTTTTGTCAGATAGGTTTTGCATCTAGGTAGAAGATGATGTTATGTACAATGATATCAGGGTCAATACCTAACATATCATCATATGACCAAATAAATGTTTCATGATACTTATTGAAGAATAAACTAAATTTATCATGCTCTGTTGGTGTATGTTTTTTAGAGATAGTGATGGGTCAAGGACATCATGGTGTACCATATTATATTATTGTTGTTTATTCAATGACCATAACATTTCTATATTATAAATGATATGGATCATTGGTAAGAGAAGAAATAAGATTTATTTTAGGGTCCACACTAGCAATGAAGTTATTAAAATGAGGGGCTTTTCTTTGAATTTTCCATGTTTATGATGTTGCCATGGAAGTTGAGGTTCTCTAGCATGGAGTAACTCAAGTAGAGATTCATTGCTAGGGAGTGTGGGTAAGGGTCCATAGTATTTCACATCAACTTTGAGATTAATGATTTTTAGTTCTCTCTTATGATTCCAGTGAAGGATAATCCTATTATTATGTTTGATAAATAAGATATTTAAATTATTAATCTAAGGGAAGAATCACTATCCTCTCAGGGATTGATTTGAAAATTTGAAGGGTTTTGGCCGACTCTACTTGCATTATGTGAATGGATCTCAGCCTGATGACAACCCATAGTGGAAGGTCAAATATAGATTCTCCCTTGTAAAATAGGATTTTTATTTTTATTTGTAGTCTTGTAGTAGACAAAGAGGTTGTTTTTAAAAATAATATTTGGGATTGGGACAATCATACTCTTTTCATAAATCCCTAGCACCTAGATTTTAATGCCTCAACTAAAATTTTCAACTTCAAAATAATTTTTATTAGGCTTCAAGATCTTCATTACTAGTTTTGGAATGATTTCATTTTCTACCATTAGGAATATAATAGGAAAATTTTAGAAAACTAATAAATTGATAGATGATAGGGGACATTCCACTTATGCTCGTATTTTGGTTCATGCTGATGTTTTTAAAGATTTAACTACTCAATTAGAATTGAGAGTTGGAAAAGGGTTGGATTTAACACCTAGACTTTTAAGGTATCCCTTTTAGGTACTGAAGATGTTTTAAAATAGGTCATATTATAAATGAATTCCCATGCTTCAAGATCAAGAATATAGTATCATGGTGGAAGAAAGCAAAAATTGAACATATTATGGTTCCAACTTTGAATGATAGTGGAAGTGATAATAAGGGATTATATTCAGAGATACCTTTAGAAGTAGAGGAGTAGAACCAAAAAAATGAGACACTATGTTGTGAGGCAATGACCAAGGAGGGGGGATGTTGTGTTATAAGAGAGGACTAATGGAAATGTTAATAATAACATAGATTCATCAGCTCATACTCCTTTAGAAAGATAAGGAGTGTTTGACTTAGTGTAAACACATAATCAAGTGTAACTTCTATAAATCTCCATCCCCATATTGCCAAATCTTGAGGAGGAATGAGAATGGAAAACTATTAGTAATAGAAAGAAAAGAAAAGGAAATTAGGGTTTAAAACCCATCAAAATGTCTCTTATATTGAATAAATAAAATATCATAGGAGACTCTTAGTTTTTTCTTTCTTGTTTTATTTTTATTGTTTGGGAAACATATATTATTGTATATCTTGGCATGTGTGGCAATTTTTCTATACATTTTTGTTATTTTGTGTCTAATTTTATTTAGCCTTTGCTTTACCATCGAGAAAATTACTATATTTGGTTGGTTTGGCCTCAATTTTATGCTTCATTTCTAGGGTAAGTGTCCCTAGTATAAAAATCCCATTCTTTATCGTTAATAAAAAACTTTGAGATAAATGATTTTATTACCTTGGTGATCATATTTAGAGTGTATCTGTCATACATATGTTGCTTTAGCATCAAGGGTAAATTTGGGTATAGGTGGAACTTTTGGTTGAGGTTGATTGGAGTCAACCATATTGGAAAAAAGTGTGTCAAGTTGTGTTGTATATGGAGATTTAGTTGAAGTATGATGGATAACCTTAGTGGTATCTCTAGAATCATTAGAATAAATGAGAGTTGGTAAATTGGTTGATGACATAGAATATATAGACAATTGTGGAATTTTTAAATTTTTTAGAGGTAAGATTTTTTCAACTACCCAAGGGGTATCGAGAAGTGGAAGATTAATTGGAGATACATGAACTTTAGGTTATGATTCACTATTAGCTGATATATGAATGGCAAGGATAGTGTGGTTGAGATCATGTATTTTAGCTAAGCTTTGTTGACAGTGTTGTACATACAAGATTCATGATTTAGCTTAAACCATGATATAATTATCATCATAGGTGTGGTAAATAGTGCATGCATTTGTCTCTAGAGGGGGATTAGAAGGAGAAAACCTAGATCACTAAATTTTTGATGTCACATGGTTAAAGGGTATTCAAATAATATTGCCACTCCCTATGTGTTACATGTGAAGTCATCTTCTATGTAAGAACCTTCATTTACATTACATGGAGGAGGTAGTTCAGTCATCTCATTGACTAGAGGGATGGTAATATCATGTGGTAACAAAGAAGGTGGAAACCAATCCAAAATATAAGGAGGTAACTTAGTATAATTTAAAAAAATGTTAAGTATTTTGGTTCATCATCGTCAGAATCAACAAGACTGATATGTAAATCTAGATTCATGTTAACGAATTCAGGTAGATGTGAACTATTAATTCATGTAATAGTTGGAATTAGATATTGAGATTTAGGTTTGGGTATCTTAATAATACATGGATTAGGATCAGTGTCATGTTTATAACATTTTCCATTATGGATGAACTTGATACATTAACTACCTGAGGAAGCAATAAACTTCATGAGATGTGTTCATAGGTGACCTAGGAGTATATTTTAGGATAATGGTAAATCAATAACCATGATCTTAGTATGTATAGTATTGGGTCCAGTAGTGAGGGGGAGTCAAATACAACCAAGTGTTTTTTGATTTGTATTATCAAATCTTTGACATGTGAGATAGGTTTATTTAAGATGATCCTTCGTATACTCAAGTTATTGAATTATCCAAAGGATGTAACATTAATTCTTGGCCCTTTATCTAATTGGAATTTTTTAATAAGGGTGGTATTAATTGAGATTTTAATGAAAAGAGGTGGATCTCTAACTCAAAAAATAATCTCATCATTGATCATATCTTCTTCAAGAAATTATATGGAAGTTTTCCAAGAAGAACAAATAGTTTCAATAATATATACTAGTATTGGTGTAGGATTTTGAAGAGAGTGTTCTATTTCAAGGGAAAGAGGTTCCTCAATGTATTTTAATTGTTGCATTAAAAATTTCTGGTGATATGGAGATGTACGAACTACCTCCATGAGGAGTATTTTACAAGGCATGGGGTTCAGCTTCTCTAAGAAATTCCAATGAGATTTAGAAGATGAATAACTGACATGAGGCTTAGAGGTTAAAAAAAAAGTTATTGGAAGAAATGGAGTTTGAGGTTCCATCAGTGAAGGTGTTTCCTCATTTATGTCAAAAGTTATGGTAGTGGTAGTGGTGTCTTTGAGAAGTTGTTTGTGAAGTGATGGTTTCTTTGGACTAGTGATGGTATCTTTGTGGGTGGGTTCACACCAATAATTGACTTTAACTACCTTCACATATCAATAATTAGTATAATATTGTTCATATTCAACATTTATTATACACATATTCTAATTTTAATGTTATGGGCTAGAGGCAGAAAATGTTTTGGACTATTTAGAAGAATAATGCTTGGAAACTTGTTTATTTGGAGAGGCATTAAAATAATCATAATGGCATATTTCTATCATTGCATCATGACTAAATGTATATCCTAACCTAAAATGAACATAAAAATTGGTAAGACCATGACATGTTTCATTGAAATGACCCACATCAGCATGAAACCAAAAAAAATTATTAGCATCATACCATGTATGTGGATTATTGGCATAATTTAAAGGTTAATAAGGTGCTAAAGTTGTTTCATTTATTGAAGATTTAGGGTTGCATAGGAGGCTTTGGTATTATCTATTTTGGATACTCCTAATTTTTTTTGAGGAGGATTATCGATGATTGCATTAGTGTTGTTTTGGAAAAATCCCTTGATGGTTTTAGTGTTGGGATTAAACTGTTTCATAATAAATTCTTGTCTTTTAGCTTGAATCATAGCATTTACAGAGGTTAGGGAGAAAAGGTTTGAACCTTATATTGATGGAAAGGTGTTAAGGTAGTTATGAATAGTTGGAATAAGTTATCATTAGTCATGTTATGATTAGATTTATGAGTTAAATACTTCCATTGTTTTATGAAATCATGAGCTGATTCAGAAGGGAATTGTTTAGAATTAATGAAATGACTAAGACATTTTTTAGGAAGATCATTGTGTTGAAATTAATTAACTAAAGGATTGAATAAATCCTCAATTTTACATATCGAATGTTTAGGTAGTTGATTATACCATTATAATACATCTATTATGAATGTTTTGAATAAAATTTTGGTAGTGGAAAAGATATTAGTTTGAATCCACTCTTTATAAAGATTACCAAATGCTTTAAGGAAAGATGTAGGGTCTTTACTCCCAGTATATTTAATAGTTGGAGAGATATTTCCAATATCATTAAAAACAATAAAAGTGGCTAAAGGTTCATTTTGAATATTTTGGAGAATCTTGTTGTGTATAGTGGGTTAGAGAATGATATTTACCATAGCATCTCTAAGAGGTGAAGGGATAAAATTTTGGTTATTTTGGGGAAGGAGAATAGGAGGTTAATCATCCATTTTTAATAAATTATGTTGCATTTGTACCATTTGATAAGTATTAGATGTTTTCATAATATTCATTTGTTGCATTATTTGTCCAAGAATTTGAGTGGTGTCGACTGGTGGATTAGGGTTACTAGTATTTAAAGATGGATTGTTAAGATTGGTAGGAGGAATATTACCTAAATTGGTATTAGGGGATGGGTTTTTATGTGGTTTTATATGGTGTTATATGGAAAATAATATTGTGAAGAACCAATGGTCTACCCACCCCTTTTGTGATGCACCTTTTAAGGCATACAATCAGGGAGATTGAGACTCTATGGGTTCTTGCAAGAGAGAAAACATCCGTAATTGATAATGTTTGAAAATATTATGTATATAGAGTATGTTACCAATTATGGTGTAATAGAAAGTGTTTTGGGTAAAGGATTTTTTAGTTATGAGATAGATCAGGTGGAATGATTTTACCTTGAATATATGAAAATATTACATTATACTAAGGGGATTTGGGATTAGAAATGAAAAAAATCATCCCAAAATGTGAACAATTATACACTACAACCAGAATATTTTCAATGAGAAAATAATACTCTTTGATAGAGGAATAAAGTGTAATAATTGAACTAATGGTAGTCATAACATTAACTAACTTATTGTTAGCTCTAAGAATTTGATCAAATTGAATGGCTTTAAATTTGAGTTTGTGAGAATCCATCATAGCTTTGTAAGGTACCATATTTTCACCTTTTATTTGGTACTGATCAGTGACATGATTGATAATGAGCTACAAATCACCATATACATGTAAATGTTAAATATTACATTGGATTTCAAGACAAAGTCTAATAAGTAAAGCCTAATATTTAGCTATACTATTTGTGCATGGAAATATAATGTGAAAATATTTAGGACTAATATCACCATGTGGTGTGATGATTAAGATTTGCACTCTTGAACCATGGCATGTTAAAAAATCATCAAAATATAGCTTTCATTCTTCATGTTTAACTAAAATCATAATGTAATCATCAGGAAAGTGCATGGTAATATGAGTATAATCTAGGAGAGGTACTTCAAGTATTTGATTAGATAATACTTATCCTTTGATTGCTTTTTAATGTGCGTATTCAATATCAGACTCACTAAGAAACGTGACCCATTTGGCTACTCGACCAGTTAGAACTACTTTTGCCAATAGATATTTCAAGGGAATTAATTTTACAACTAGTATAGTCTTATTATTTAGCATATAAAGTCTAAGATTATTTAAAATTAAAACTAATAGAAGACAATTTTTTTATATTGGAGTATAATTTTGCTTATAAGATTATATTGTATAGGTTAGATAATAAACAAATATTTATTTTCCTTGATAATCATGTTGATCTATGAGTTCCCCTAAGCCACTAACAATAGCATAAATGCAAAATAAATAAGGATTACATAACATTGGTGGAAAAAGTACTAGATGATTTGTTAAGTATTGCTTAAGTTTCTCAAAGACTTATTGGCATTAAAAATTCATTTGAAAAGTAATTCCCTTGTTCAAAATATGCTTAAATGGATGAAAATGATTAGTGAGCTATAAAATGAAGTCTCTAATGACTTGAATCTTACCATGTAGAATGAAAACTTTGGTAGGATCAACTTCAATGCCATTATCAGAGATATGAATCCTAACAATTTGACAAATGTAACCAAAAAAAGACAACTCTTAGGGTTCAGACATACTTTATACTCATGAAGCTATTCAAATATTTTTTGTAACACTATTGGATGTTCGACATGATTTTTGGATCTTCCAAACTATCATAAATATATTCTTCAATAATATCATGCATGATATCAAGAAAGATAATAGTCATTGCTCTTTATTATGGAGTGATCTTAATTGGAATCTAGTCTAAAAATCCATCCATAAGTGATAGCATCTTGTATCAAGTTTTATATTCCACAATAATATCTATATTAGGCAATGTAAAAATGTTTTTAAGATAAGCTTTGTTGAGATTTCCTAAATCTATGTAGATTCAGATGTTGACTAGTTTCTTAATGATTGGAACAATATTAGAAATATAATAAACATAGGGAATAGGTTTGATAAAAACCTATTGCCAACAATTTTTCTATCTCTACTTTGACTGAAAGAGCAATATTTAGATGCATCTTTCCCAGCTTCTAGTTAATAGCTTTAGCATCTAGATGCATAACCAAATGATGAACTACCAATGAAGGATCTGGACAAAGCATATGTGAATAAGTCCAAAAAAATATATCAATTAATTATCCTCTAAATTAAGGGATGTACGATATAATTCAATTATTTTCGGCTTCAAATCACTGAACAGGAGTCGGGGAGAGATGTCTGCGAAGAATGGCAAGACAAAGCCCGACCAGGGCATGGGCGCTGGAGAGGACGTGGATGAGGGAGCTGTCGGTGAAACAGGGGAGGCAAGTGGGGGGCCGGCTCTGCCTGCCCTTGATGGAGACCCCTTTTACCATGGAGAAAGACTGAAACTAACTAAAGTAAATGGATGTTTCCCGCGAAGCAATGATAGGCCGATCCTGGTGGTCCCTCAAGCGGCGGTCAGAGAGGATTTGGAATACTTGACAGGCCATGCTTTGATTTGCAAATTTTTGGGTCTCAGGATCTCACAGTCAGCCTTGGAAACCTAGATGAGGTGCACCTGGCATGTGGAGGGAGACATTGATATAATGTTGGCTGCCAACAGTTATTTTTTGGTAAATTTCTCTTCCATTTCTGATAGAAATCGCATTTTTGAAGGGGGACCATATTTTTATGGCCGCATAGGGCTATTCATTAAACCTTGGCATGCTGGATTCAATTCGGCAGAGGATTTGCCTGCCAGTGTTCCTGTATGGGTTCGTCTCCCACGATTGCCTCTAGAGTTTTGGCGGGAAGATATCCTGCGTCAAATTGCAGCATTGCTGGGAATGCCAATCGCGGTCTCCCATCAGTCTCTGGACAAAAAACTCATCTCCTTTGCCCGAATCTGTGTGGAAATCAATTTAAACAATTCGTTGCCAGAATCAATTGAAATTATCTTAGGGGAATCATCCTGGATACAGCAAGTCGATTATGAAGCCATTCCTTTCCGATGCAGAGTTTGCCATGTTTATGGCCACCTACATAGACAATGCCCTCAAGTGGGGAGATTCAGTGAAGGGGTTCCTCAGAAAGGAAATGCTGCTGAAATGCCAGCTCAAAAAGATACCTACTCAGCATTACCTGGGACGGTAGTGACAGGAAAAGATGCACCAAAAGGGGCAGAGGTGTTCTTAGAAAAGGGGGGAGCTCCAAGCCTTGACAGGGAAGGCTTCTCCCAAGTCCGTAGGCGTGGGAGAGGGCGCGGCCTGAGGGGGAGAAACCAGGACAGATCTACGAGCTCGAGTTTTAATAGGTTTGAAGTTCTAGATGGTATGGCAATAGAGGATGGTGTTACCCCTGAGGAGGTGGGAGAACCTCTAGGAAGAGTTGCAAACAACACACCTATAAATCTTTCCCAGGACATAGTGATTCAGTAGGAACAAGAAAGTGAACAGGGGTTGGACGCTGAAAGCATGGAGGACATTTTGGAACAGCAAACCAAGGAGTGCAACTAGGCTGATCAGGTGAAAGGGAGGGAGACTCCTCGGAAAGATAAAGGAGTGGGAGAGGCCCTGGGATTAATGCAAAAACCTTTTAAAAAGGTATCTTTTTCTACACCTTCCAGACCAGGACGTAAAAAGGATCAGGAGAAGCTTAAGCGTGCAGGGGATTTATTGGTTGAATCAGGAGAGGTTAAAACCTTGGTCGAACACTTCACCCATTCTACTCAATGATCGTGTTGTCTTGGAATATGAGGGGGCTGCATAGTGTCCCTAGACAAAAAACTATGCGGAATTTAATCTTTGCTCACTCTCCAGATATTTTATGTATCCAGGAGACGAAGATGTCAGTTGATACTATGTTAGGAAAGGCATCCAAAATTTGGAAGGGTGGCCAATGTCAATGTGTAGGAGCGCATGGTAGTGCAGGTGGGTTAGCAATGTGCTGGGATCCGGTAAAGCTTACACCAACCCAATAGATGGCGACTACATCGACGTTATCCATGATTGCCTCTTCACCGAAAACCGGAGAAACGATTTTGGTCACTAATATTTATGCACCTGGAGACACTCAAGGCCAGTTGAAGATGTGGGAACACTTATGCTACATTCGTAGCTGCTGCCCTTATCTCCCTTGGATAATGTGTGGAGATTTTAATGCTATGCTAAATTTGGAGGAGAAGAGGGGAGGGCTAAATCGGCTTGACTTATCTTCGGAGCTTCTCAAACTCAATATGGAGCGGCTGCGCCTATCAGATGTGAAACCCACAAACGGGAGATTTACTTGGAGCAATAGAAGACCTGGTAAGGATGCAATTTCTGAGTGTCTGGATAGATTTTTAGTTTCATCCTTCTGGCTGTCTAGTGCTTTCTCTATTGTTTCTGAAATCTTGGATTGGCGGGGATCCGACCATTGGCCTATCAAACTCACAACTAACTTCATCAGGCGCCCTAGGAGACCTCCCTTTAAATTTCAGTTAATGTGACTCGGGGATTTATCTTTGCATACCCTTATGGCCCAATGGTGGCGGCAGGGGAATCCAGAATATGGGACTACTATGTACTCCTTTGTTAAGAAACTGCAATATGTCAAAAGGAAGTTACAGGTGTGGAACAGAACCAATTTTGGTAATATGAATACTATGAAAAAGGCTGCCCAAGACAGGCTGGACAATATTACTAGGAAGATTTTGAACACGGGGTCGATTGAAGAGCTGCATAAGGCTGAATTTGTTGCATTAAAGGAACTTAATGAATGGGAAATGAGAGAAGAAATCTTTTGGAAGCAGAAAGCCCAGATCGAATGGCTGCAAGAAGGAGACAGGAACACGGCCTTCTTTCATAAATCGGTATAGGCAAGGCGCAACAAGAACTATATAGCAGCTCTTGTAACCAAGGAGGGCGTTAATACCTCTTCTGCTACTGCCATAATGGAGGAGGCTGTTCGCTTTTACACGAAACTTTTTTTTGAAGAAGTTCCTATAGCAGATTTGGAGAGGGAAAAAGTGTTGTCCTGCATTCCGCATATTATTACAGCTGATATGAATTCAGCTCTCTTGAAACCTATTGAGAAGGCGGAAGTGGAAAAAGTAGTTTTTACTATGAATAGAGGGAAGGCGCCAGGCCCGGACGGATTTCCAGCTGAATTTTTTCAGGAGTTTTGGGAGATTATATGCCATGACTTAGTGGAGGTGGTGCAAGAGTCATACCGCAACAAGGAGATGCTCAGAGCGATTAATGCTACCTTTTTGGTCTTGATCCCGAAGAAAGAACAGGTTAGTCAGATGGATCATTTTCGGCCTATAGCTCTTTGTAACACAGTGTACAAGATTATTACCAAACTCATAGCAAAAAGGCTGAAAGTTTACCTCCCAGAGGTTATTTCGGAGGAACAAGGGGGCTTTGATGCGAGAAGGCAGATTCTGGATGGTGTGGTGATTGCTTCAGAGGCTATCCATTCTATGAGCATTTCCCAACAGAGAGCGATGTTTGTTAAGCTGGACTTGGCTAAAGCGTATGACAGGGTTGACTGGGGTTTCATGCAAAAGATCCTCCTGGCTTTTGGTTTTAGTCAGGCTTGGGTTAGCTGGGTGTGCAGCTGTGTGACCACGCCTTCGTATTTTGTTCTTATTAATGGGACTCCTTCCAAATTATTCAGGGCTTCTCGTGGGCTTCGGCAAGGGGATCCACTATCGCCATACCTGTTTATTCTTTTGGCGGAGGGCCTTGGGAGACTCATAAAATCTCAAGCTATGCAGGGTTGGATTCAAGGATGGAAGTGGGGTAATGGTGGGGCTAAGCTGACCCACCTCCAGTTTGTGGATGACACCATCATTGCTGGGCTTGCTCGTATCAGGGAGGCACAGATGTTTTGGAGCGCTCTAGACACTTATTTATTGGCTTCGGGACAGCAGATGAATGAAGGAAAATCATCCATCTATTTCTTCAATACGCTTGACTCTATACAATGTAGGATTTCTACTATATTGAGATTCCAACCACAACCTCTTCCGGTGATTTATTTGGGAGTTCCCATCGTGGTGGGCAGCCAACCTCGGCTATTCTGGCAAAACATTCTGGACAAGTTAAGGCAGAAGGTGAATCATTGGACTCATAGGTGGCTCACGATGGCGGGTCGGGTGACTTTGCTTCAGTCGATCATCCAAGCTCTTCCCATATATCGTAGCATGGTCCAAGTGGTGCCGAAGTACTTCCTCCATGAGTATGATGCGCTATCCAGGCAATTTTTATGGAGTGGCAACCTCAGAAACTCTAAGTGGAGCTTGATCAAGTGGAGCAAAGTGTGTAGTCCCAAAAGAGAAGGTGGTCTTGGACTAAGGTCGGCCACCCTGTCTAGCCAAGCCCTTGCGGCTAAGCTGTACTGGAGGTGGTGTACTAACCAATCCCAGCTATGGGCTCGGATTCTTTGGTTGAAATATTTACCTGGGGTGTGCCCGACTGAGATCCCTAGGTATCCCATTGAGGGAAGAGGTTCTTTGGTGTGGAGCACACTCGAATTGGGAGCCCCTCTGGTGCAAGCTAAACTTTTTTGGATATGCAATAGTGGCATGAAGGCGTTGTTTTGGGATGACTCTTGGAATGGCCTCCCACCGCTTGCTCACTCACACCCCCATCTGCAGGACCTGTGGGAGGCTTTCCGTATTGCTGGCTGGGATACTGTAGAACATTATAAAGAGGAGATTCAGATGGGAGATGCCAGTAGGTACATTTGGAAGTAGGAGAGATCATGGCCGCAAGGGGGGACTGTTGAGGACAGACAGGAACTTCTCTAGATTCTGGCACATAGAGACTGTAGCTCGCTGCGTGAAGAGGAAAACTTGGCTTGGGGGGGCGATTCCAGTGGTATTTATACTGTTTCTTCCGGTTATCAGACGCTGATTAAGGAGCAACTTGGAGCTGTGGATTTTTTGTGGAGTAGGAAAATCTGGAATCCTGCGGCTTGGCCTAAATGCAATTTTTTCTTGTGGACTCTCACCTATAGGAGGTGTCTCACTTGGGATAATCTCATTAAGCGTGGCTTCCAAGGACCATCAATTTGCTTGCTGTGTCGGGATAGTGGAGAGAATGGAGAACATTTATTTTTTCAATGCACTTATGCCAAAGAGCTGTGGCATTTGTGGTGGGACGCTTGGGGTCGCCCATGTTGGCACGCTAGATCCCTGACTGAGTTCTGGCAGCGCATGGATAGTCCCCCCAGCAAGGCGTCCTTCCTTTATTTTGTGGCACCTCTAGCTTGAGAGGAACAGAAGACTTTTCCAGGAGCGCAGCCTGTGTATTAGCAAGCTATGGCTGAGAATTCTTGTGGCCCTTCAGGAGACACTCTACGCCAAAGGGGAATGGTGCGATGACTTGGAGGAGCCTGACGCCTCTGTTTTGAGCCGCCTATCCCTTGGCGTGCCTATGGCTGCGTGCCCATGTAGCTTGGTTCGCCCTTCGACCTCCAGCAAACACGAAATGCGCCCGATCAGCCGTGCTGGGAGCTGGATGCCACCGGTGGGAGATATTGTCAAAGTCAATGTGGACGGGTCTACTCGTGGGAATCCAGGGGATGCTGGAATTGGAGTCATTGCCAGAAATGCTTCAGGTAAGGTATGTTTTTTAATCACGGAGTATAAAGGTCGCCACACTAACAATTGTATGGAGGCGATGGCTGTCCTGGAGGCTTTGAGAATTTGCAGTAAGCAGGGGATTTACAGCATTGTTTGTGAATCAGACTCGCAGGTGGTGGTTAACCTGCTAAACAACTCAAACACTATTTGCACGGATTGGAAACTTGGGGCGATTATCAAACAGATTAGACAGTTAATCCCGTTTTTTGAATTAATTTCCTTTAGACACATTCCTCGGGAATGGAATGCTGTGGCCGACTGTTTGGCAAAATGGGCCATGGATCACGGGCCAAATTGGGTTATTTATGAACAGTGTAGGCTTCCTGTTGAGTTGATTCCGACCCTGACTCAACTGCTTGAGCAGGATTTGAGAATGTAGTTTGGTTTATTGGTGTTTACTAAAATTTTTACCCCCTCTTTAGTTGCTAAATTAAGGGATGTACAAATCTGTATTGTCTTAGGATCATCCTACATTCCAATATTGAATTATGTTGTGTCTTCCATAAGAAGAGTGGACCCATCATCTAGAAACATATAAAACAAGGTAATTAGTCATCGATCTCTAAATGTGGAATCTCATATTGATCCACATAGGAAGAATTATAATCATTCCCTTATGACAATGGCCAATGAGGTACCAAATGAAGATTCTATAGTACCATACACTCAAATTCATCATGATATTAATGCTGGATTTGTGGACTTGTGGACTCTAAGTATCCCTATGAATGAGAGAGGAATTCCCTATCCAATGACACCTAAAACATATTTTTACCAAGGAACCCATCTTTATATATACATTATTCCTGATCCAAAAGTCCCTCAAAAATGTTTTCACTTAAAAATCTCAATGTTTCATTTTAAATTTGACCAAGGAAGTATGCTTGATCCCCAAAGTAAGTTTTATGATCAAAAGTGTATAAAAATACCTACATGTGGTCACCTATAGGTAGACTATCTCTTAGGCCTAGGACTCTGAAAATGCTTCTTTATTGGGAAAATCATAGAAAATTATATCATGGCCTTGCTGGTCAAAATCAATAAGGTTAGGATAATTAAGGGTAAGGGGAATGGTGTAAATAATGGAGACAGTGAGAACCTTGAAGGAATATAAGAAATTAGTTTGGAAAGTTCACAGTATATACTATAATAGGACTTTGTGTCACTATCAAGAATATCACCATTTAACACAAAGGTCAAACCACTTTCAGGATTTTTAGGGACAAACATAAGTGATTTGTATCCTATACATTATTTCTTTGAATGCTCTCCAGGATTAATAAGATCTAGTCAACCTCTCTCTTTCGACCCCAATTAATTTCCTTTACAAGCATTATGTGGAATAATTATATTTTGGATATGGTACTTTATACATTAAAAACAAGGAACTAAATACTCATTGTACAACCTTGACTCGTCTTCTTGATTCAAATATTCTTGATTAAATGATTTTTTTCAAATGAACAAAAGAGGTTTCATAGGATAAGGTGTTGTCTTCTTCTTATTCCATTACATTTTGTGTCAACCATGGGATTTAGGTGATCTAGGTAATTTGGCAACATGAAAGGCATCTTCCATACTATATGTGCCAATACCTTTGTCAAGAATATTGAAATGGGATAAATTTAATACAAGGAAGAGTGTTTTAGATGAAATAATATGGGTATTAGGATATAAAAAAATTGATTGAGGTGGCTCAAATATTACTTTCGTGTCCTTTTTTAGGGTAGTGGAAACACTAAGACAATACGTATATTGACAACCTTTTGCTTCTATACGTGTACAGTATTGATACAATTTTAAATCTCCAAAAATAGTAACATCCATTCAAGAATGAGAAATATTGATACATTACTAGAGTGTAGTGGGAATTTCATGTATCTCATGAATCTATGTATCACCAAGAAGGATATTATAAGGTAAATATAGATCAATGACATGTCACAAGGTAGACTATGGATGATAGGCCCAACTTGGATGGGCAAAGAAATGGTACATGTTGATTTTCGCTTACTATTATGGTACACCTTAATAGTGATAGTATCATTCTTGAGATCACTGAAAGTATATCCTAGACATTAGAATAGCTTTAGTGGAACAATATTAAGTCCATAACCATTATCTATAAGTACCCACTTGATTTTATGGAGAGAAAATGTGACTTTGATATATAAGGAATTTTTACAGAAAGATCCAAGAGATGAGATATCACTTTGATCAATTACTAGTTGTGGGTTACGAGACAAGTGTCTGACCAACCCCTAAAATTTGTCTAGTGTAATACTACTAGGCACTTAAGACTAAATCAAAATATCATATAAGACATCCATTTGAAGTTGAGTAGTACAAAAAAAAAATTAAAAAAAAAAATATTGTGTTGGCATATTATTCAATTAAACCCCCAAGATCATACAACATTTTGATACATTCATACTTGAGTTTGGATTTATATGGAATAAGATTAGAATGAGAAGATGGATTAGAATTAGCAAAGGAAGGTACATGACCTTGAAGGGTGATTTTAGCATGTCAAGTTGTAATAACACAATCTCTAGCAATAACATAAATATGATAATTTAAAGTAGAATAAATAAGACCTAGAATATTAACTTGAGAATGAGTATCATGGGAAGTAAGATCTCCAAAGATAGATGGACCTGATCCTAGAATAAAGGTATTTACTTATTGGGGATTATGGGAATGGGTATTGATCATGATCATGGATGTGTGATGTTACATGATATGTATCACTACATTTTAATTATAGGGGTTAGCATGGTAATCAACATTATGAGTTTAGGGATCACTATTTTGATTCTGACTATTGTTATGTTGATGTTTCTATTGCTCATGTTGATTTTTATTATGTTGAGGGAAAGGGTTTTTTTTACTTATCATATACCATCCATAATTAGATGATAAATCATTATTTAACTCAATTTCTCCTCATTCCATCATGTATTGAATGATATATCATAGTTTCACACATCTATGGATTGTATGTCCTTCGAACTAATGATATTGACAATATTCATTATCTTATACCAATATAGTTTAGGTTAACTTTCATCAAAGTGTTTAGTATTTGGCCAACCAATCATATTCAAAACTAGTCAAATGTGAAATAAATTTTTAATGAGCCATCCTAAATTAATAATTGGTCATTGAGTAAATTGATTCCTAGGATGAAGTTATCTTTACCAAACAAGTGGTCACAAACGAAGAGACTTTTTCACTAGTGGTAACTATATTATTTGAACATTTTTAGCTTGTATAAATCCATTTCCCATAATATTCTTATCACTATTAAAAGGCTTGGGATTATTTACCACATTTACTAGATTTGGAATGAAATGTTGGCTATGATACTGGTTTTGATTTTAGTTTTCATTTTGAGACTAGTTTTATGAATAAATTTTAATCAATCCTTTAGAAATTAGAGATTTATCTATCAGAACACCATCAGTATTAAAATCATCAAAATTTCCTAGACATTGTAATCTAAGATTAAGTACTAGTTCTAAGTTCAAAATCATCGTGAATATATTTTCCAACTCAATGTTATGAACTGCATGTAGAAATATACTAGCTAGTATATCTCATCTTTTCTAGAAACTAACATGGCCTTTAAATGGTTATCCACCTCATTTGCCTTGTCCTTCAACAAATTCAATGTGAATTTATTTAAAACTTTTGTGATAGTATAATTTTTATCTATTTTATCATTTATAAATATCGATAAAACTACCATGTCCCACCCAATAAAATATGACACATGTCCATAGACCTAATATCACTAGAAACCTCATCCTTATAAAAATAAATTGAAAATTTCAAAACACACTGCTCATTCATAATCATCTGATGTTCCTTAAGAAGCCAAGAAACTTTGTATGGTGTAGGATGTGCTAAATCTATCAACCCAAGATTTTATAGCATTTATTGAGAGAAACAAATATTAGTATTGTTTCTATTAATTACAATTTCCCAACATTTAACTATATGTTTGTGAACATTTCTAAAAAAAGATTCCATTGTGTCAATTTGTTCACCATTTTGGATGGTTTAAAAGGGCCACTCCTTATTATGAATATTTTTTATGACTTGGATAACTAACACTCTTTTATATCCAAAAGATACATGATTTATACCTTTAACACAACCATTTTTGGAGGTTTTTCTAGATGATCTTTGCACTCATGAAAAATATACATATTGCATTCAAAAAAATTACCACAAAATCATTTGCCTCTACCTTATCCATATGAACCTATTTCTCTTGAACAGTATTTTCCTTTTGTGCCAAAATTCTATGTTTTTGAACTACTTGCTTCCCCACCATTATTTTGTTAAACTCTTTCACTGCCACTCTATCTTCATCCTCTCAAAGACTGACCTCCTCTTCTACAATTCACTTTTTGCCTCCTTATCAAATTTTCCCTCACCTTTAGTGTACTTTCATATGATTCTTCTATGGTTCATAGGTTCAACAAACTAATTTCATATTAAATAGAAAAATGTAGTCCATTCACATATCTTGCCATTTTTTTAGGATTGTATTCATCTTTTCCTACTCATATTATGAGTCTATAAAATTCTTCAATATATTCTATAACACTCATTTATTTATTCCTTAAATTCTATAATTTTCATAATAGATTCAATGTTTAGACCTTAAGCAAAAACAAATTCTTCAATGTTGTTACCATTCTCTCTTATGACCTAATTTTTTCCTTATTATTCTCCTATCTTTCTTCTTGCACATTATCCCACCATAGTGAGGCATGACCTTTCATCTTTGTGAATGTGAATTTTTCTTTCTAATGATCTTCCATATATTTGTAATGAAATTAATTCTCTACTTATGTTATCCAATCCATGAGATCTTCAGGATTCAAGCTACCAATGTAGCATGATCTATTAATTTTTGGTTTACTATCAATTCTTCCTATAACTCTAAGAAATATTGTCTCAGCTACTTATCTATATCCTCAAGTTTAAGATCTTAAGATTATTTATCCTCATATTGACTCACATAATCACCATGATCAACACTAATTTTTTCAACTCTATTTCATCCAATCTTGCCTTCATAACTCTTTTCATCTCAACCAAATCAACCACACGAGGTCATATCCCTCTTGGCCCTAAATGAACAATTTTTTTGTGATGTGCCATAACTCCAATGGTGAAAACTCATCTTCCAAATATTACTAATAGACACCACTTGACTATTATTTATCACACTTTATCTTATTACTAAAAAAATCTGATACCAAATTATGCACACACAATTTGAGTGTCCACTTATGGATGGTTTTGTAAACAATGTTGCAGGGTTTCGGACGACACAAATATGAAAATGAAAACTAGAATAGAACAAAAATATTATATTTGATACAAAAAATACTCTTCTTATCCATCTAGAAGGATTCATAAAAATAAGGCCAGTTTCAATGACAAGTTCTAAGCAAAATTCAGCATCACAACACTTCACTAATTATAATTGGAGAGGAAAAATAAAATGCATTACAAAAATCAAAAATATTTTTGTACCAGAATGAGGAGCCCCAAATAAAAATCCATTTTTTCATAAGTAACAATAATGGTTTGACCTCTCTATTTTCTCTACCATCATTCCATCTTCATAGATGTTTGGAATCGAGAAAGAGTTCAAAGTGGACCAACACTCACATTTTGAAATCAACATAAACCAAAAAGATTTTTTTAGGCACAAATGAAATTAATTGAATGAATTTAGTCTTTATATACCTAATTGATCTTTGTGGTAAATAAAAACCATTTTAAAATAATCTACAACCTAGTTGAGTTCATTTTCCCACTCAACACTTTGTGAAAGCCAATGCACATTACAAGACCATTTCATTATTTTGATTGTCAATTAACATTGTGTCATTGAATCAAATTGAGCATAGAAAAAATCAAGATTTTTAATCCCACATACCAAAGGATTACCACCTTGAAATTCACCATGCTTTAATTGGAATTTGAATCATAATTACCACTAAATAATCCAAGGTAGTTTTCCCAAATTGGGAGTTGAACTCTGAATAGTAAATATTAACTAAGTAACAACCACTTAGTGCTAATTGGTAGAGTAAGCCTAATTACAATGACATTTCCAATTTTGAGTAATCATGACATAATCATAGAACTACCTCTTGATTAAAACTATCATTTCAAAGTGAATCCAACTAGTGAAAGCATCTACTCTATTCAAAACTAAGGACTTGAAAAGAATTGAACATAATCTTATGTAATATCAAGACCAAATCACTACTATGAATACTAATATGTAATCAAAGCTCTTCAAAGTCATTGGTAAATCAATTCGGTAATTAAAGGTTTGATTATAACTAAATACTTTTCTCAAGTCTTGATGAGACCAATTTAGGGGATGAAACTATGATTATAATTGTAATCCTAGACAATAGTTTTTATGACCCAATTAGGATAAAAATTCTAATTAACAAAGTATTTAAGCCATAAATGTCTTTGAGAGTTAATCATTATTACAAACCTAATTTAAAAATCAATGATCCTTCAAGTTGATGATAGACCAAGTCATGACTGATAAGCCTAAATATAACTACATAATTATATTTTCCCACCCAAGACGTAATTGGGCTTACGAAACTATAACTAGGTATATTATTCATTCAACATTGAAAAGATGAAGTTTTAACCTGAAAACTTCAAGATAACTAGAAACTTTTCAAGATGAACATGGAAATCCAAAGTTCTGAAGATTAACAACATCAATCCATCAAAATAATGGACAACATAGAAACCAAGGAAACCTCCTGAAAAAATAGATAACACCAAATAACAAGCAAACAACTAAAAAATAAAACATTATCTTTTTATGTGATATAGGAAATCCTGTATGCCATGGATGATCATACATCACTTTTTAGTAAAAACTTTGGTTAATTTTTGGGTAATTGCATCCAATTGACAATAATCTATAAAAATTATATATTATTGGTGTACATATTAGCTAGTTTTGAGGTAATCAATTTATATTGGTTGTAATTGGTTATGATTAACCCCTTTTAGTATAAAATTGGTCAATTTAGGGATGTCAACATCAAATTACTCATGTTTGGTTATTAATAGTTATAGTTAAAATGGCATCAATCTACCTAGGAGGCCTCAAAATTATAAAATAGCTATTGATTTGCCTAAAATAGGCACTGAATGCAAAATTTACACCCTTAAAATGTTATGTTCAATTCTAAAATCATGAAAATCATGAAGTATTAACTATAGAGTAAAATACTCTACATTTTATTTTGAGTTTCAGTTGTGCTCTCCAAGTTTTGTCCCAACAGGTTTCGATTTCGAGGCAGTGAAGTTTTTGACCCAAAGCATAGGTGTGAGTTTCATTTTTGCCTAAATTTTGTCTAAGTATCAAAGTTGCATGGAAGCTGCCAAGTGTCATCAGCTGAGACACATTTTATAATTTCTATAAGTTGTGCAGAACATACCACGTGTCCCGTTATAACCCAGTGGAGCATGACAAGTGTCAGTATCCATGTTTCAAGTTTTCTTATGAGTTTCAAAAGCTTCTTTCGATAACTTTTCTCAGTGCACACAGAGGGCACCAAGTGGAAATTGTGGAAGGTTTCAATATGTTTTTCTAAAAGTAGTGGAATTTACCACGTGTCCCTAGCTAAAGCTCAATGGAAGCTGCCAAGTGTCAACATCTGCAATTTCTTCATTTTGTTTCACTGTTAGGTAAAGACTATGGTGGGCCCCAAGTTTTACTTTTAAAGACAGCAAAAGCTGCCAAATGTCACCATCTATGTAAATCTAAAATGAGGCCCAAATATTTCTATAAAATATCTAGATCCCCGCAGAGATTGACACATATCACCTTCCATAGGACTTTCAAAAGGTTGTTAAAAGTAGTGGAAGCTGCCACGTGTCATTTATTAAAGATTAGAGGAAAGCACCACCTGTCCTTATTCCCCTTTTAAAGATGCTTGGGCAAGAATTGTTTTGGGTCCCATTTTTTGAAAGATGATAAAGTTTCAGAGCAGTGGACTGTAACAGATGTCAAAGACGGAACACTCCCGATACAAAGACATAGTAAAGAGTATAAGTTACGAAGAAAGTGCCGTGTGTCTTCTGTAAGTGCTGCAAAAGCTACCAAGTGTCATTTTTTGGTGCCTCCTAAATAATGAGATAGTTTTCAAGTGAGGCAAGTGGAAGTCACCAAGTGTCCTCACCTGTTTCATAGTAAAAAGTGTCACGTGTATCTAATTCAGCCAATGAACTTGCAGGGAGACTAAACATTTCAAATCTAGCAAATATCTTCTGTTAAACACTTCCAATTAAGTTGCAATTTGGTTAGGCCATTGGGATTTGAACTTGTAGAGAGGCCAATGTTAGAGATCTAAAAGATATCTTTTGTTAAACACTTCCAGTTCAGTTAGAGTTTAGTTAGACCATTGGGTTGGGAACGTGTAGGGAATCTAGAGCTAGTCTGATGCTATAAATATGGGTGTAGGGATAGATAAGAGATCAAGATCAGAAGATAGAGATAATTTTATGTGAGAGAATGTTATCAAGAAGTTTTAAACTTTCTTACTATGGCCAGTAATATCATTTGCCTTTGTTCTATTTTATTGATTTAGAAAGTTTGTATAACTATGCATGTATCTATGCCTTTTATGTGACTGGAAAATTAATAAGAAGACTAAGTTTTGTGCCTTTATTGATATTTTCTGTGTTACTGCAAAAAAAATCTAAGTTGTGAGCCTTTGATTCTATTACTTTCATCTTTTACATTGATCATGCATTGTTTGAACTTTAATGTAATTGAATCCTAAATATAGCTTCATTGTGCTTAGTATTAAGGATCAAATTAAACTCAGGCACATCACCATAGTTAGATTTTCTTTCATTGTATTGGTGTTTTCTATTTAATTTCTATCCTTTTTCCCACAATAATTTTGAGATAAAGAAGATCCAACTTCATTAAAATATGGAGGTCATTTCAGGTCGCAAGTCCCACATTCCTGAAACTTCCCATTGTTGGTGTTGGAAACAGCACAATTCTAAGCATCAACAGTTTTTAGCACACCTGGTGGGACAATCTTGAAGTTTCCTTCAAGACTGTATGAACCAAAGAGCTACAAGGAGTCAAAGCTATGGACCAGTAACAAGAGCTCAATCTGCTATGAATCTAGGTATTCTTTTACCATCATTGATAACTAATTCAAGGAGGGTCAATCAATTTGCAAAAATTCTAATAGCAAACATGGGAGCACCTATAACCCCAAGAAATTATGCAAGTTATAACATTGGCAGTCCTTTGATTCTCCCAGTACCACCAGCCACTTGGGATCCTATTCCAGTAAATGCCCTGAAAGCTCTACCCAAATTCAATGGGCAAGATTTCAAAACACCTGAAGAACATCTATAGGATGTGTCTGATGTCTGTGTAATACATGTGATCACACAATAGAATGTGGCTATAAGATTATTAGCTACTTCTTTTAAGGGAAAAGCTCTAAAATGGTATAGATCTTTGACCCCAAATACCATATCTACATGGGATCAGCTTGGAGATCTTTTCTTTGAAAGATTTGAAGAAAAGGGTGATAAATCTTCTTTGTTACAACAATTGATTACTATCAAAAGGGCACCACAAAAAGCAATGACTGATTTCAATTCAAGATTTCAAAAGACTTGGGAAAGAATTCTTGCTATAGCAAGACCTTACCAGGTATGGCTATAGTATTTTATCTTAAAGCCTTAAATTTAGATATATCATTAATGATTTAGTCACTTGGAGGTCAGACTCTACCAGAAGCCTATGACTACGTAGTCAGAGTTGAAAATAACTTAATAGATGCTGGAAAGTTGCCCCTAAGGCCTCCCATGCCCATGTTTCCATAGATTACCTTACCTTTTCCTCAAAAATCCCCTAATTCCATAGCCCCACCTGTGTCTATGTATACATTTCCTCAACAACCTACTAAAGAACTTGTCCCTGTCTAGTCATCTGAGATGGATGATGTCAAGAACATCTTAAGGACATTTTATAATGAGATAATTAACCTTAAAAGATAGAAAAACCCTTATCTTAGACCCCAATATCAAGGCTACCAAGGAAATAGATTTCCACCACAGCCAAACCGGTATCAGGGTTCTCAAAGGAAAACTAACCCTCAGCCAACAAACCAATTAGTTGCAGTCCCTACACCCTCATAGACTGTTCCCCCTAATTCAAATAGGGAGATTTTTCAAGGGTAAAATAATTATGCAAATAGCACCAATGCTTGGTGTTTCCCTTGTAATAATGCTCATATACCCAGAGATTGTCCCATGGGTAATCTATAGCAAAATATAGCAAAGCAAAGAAGAAAAGATGGATAATTTGCAAATACTTCTGACACTCAAGCCTACCAATCCTCTGGTATGAAAAATTCTATCTTGATGGCTCAGATGCAAGGGATGTCTTTACGACAAGAAGAATAAATAGCCCCTGAACATGCTTTGTTTTCATGGGTTGAAGATGAAGAATCGATGTAGAGAAGGATGATGGAACAGCCTGAAGTCACAAATAATGAAATTATGGGGAATCCTCCATTTCAAGGTCATCAAAACATAGCTGCTAGACAAGAAATACCTCAGCTAGTGCAGAACCAAGTAATCCCTGAACAAGTTCAAGAAAAAGTAAGGTACCCATATTGTCCAAGAACCCAAACACTAGGACTGTTGAATGTGGTGGATCAACTAAAGAGGACTCTAGCACAAGTGTTAATATGGGACATATTAACTATTCCTGAGCAAAAGACACTGTTACAAGAAGATTTGTAAGGCCAAGCAGTGCCTAAACATATTGGTACCAAAGAAGGACCTACTCATAAATAAAATCTCAAAGATTAGGTTCCTCTACAGATAATGACCCTTTTGAATAATACACTAGAGGTAAGCAAATCCAAACCAGAGCCCTTCTATTTGACTTTGATAGTTGGAAAGAAACTGTTACATAATGAAATGATAGACTCAGGGGTCAGTACTACAGTAATGCCTAAGCAAATAGTAAATGCTTTAAAAATAAAGTATGAGCCACTTATTAGAGGAATTATGCAGCTGGATGGCAAATTGGTGCAAACAATAGGGAAAATTAAACAACTCCCATTGCAATTATATACTTGCCCTAATATAATTGTCAATCAAGATGAGGTAGTCATAGATATACCCCCTGTATTTGGCCTATGTTTATCTAGGGATTTCACAGCCAAGATAGGAGGCTATATGTCACTTGACTGGTCTCACCTCATCCTAAAAACCAAATATGGTTCAAAAATGAAAATACTATCTGAGCCACTATCTAAATATCACATCACCAATGAACCACCCCAAAAATTAGAGGCAGCTCATGCTAGACTGAATAAGGAAGAAAGGATCTTTGTTGAAGAGTTAGGTGACTGGACTGAACATGACCAAGAAGAGGAAAATAACCATTTATTAGCTATGATGCAAAGTGATCCATATGGAAATTATGACTCTACTAGTCTAGGCATTTATGTCATTTTTGATGAAGATCATGAAATCCCAAATGTTTTAAGAGAAGGAATACCAAAGACTCAAGAATTTAAAAAAGACTCAGAAATTTGGAATTTAAATTTTGATGGGGTGAGAAGTAAAAATGATGCTGGAGCAGGAATTTGTCTTGTTTCTCTAAATGGTGAGAAAAGTTTAAGACATATCTGTTTCTAATTTGCCTATACTAATAATGATGCTAAATATGAATCCTTAGTACATGGGCTCATGTTAGCTAAGAAAAAGGGAGTAAAGAATCTAATAGTAAAAGGAGATTCAGAACTAGTGGTGAAACAAATCAGAGAAAAGGCAATAGCCAAAATGTAAGGATGAGATCCTATAGACACAGAATTTGGGACTTAATAAAATATTTTAAAGATTTCAATATTGAAGTAGTTCCTAGAGCCCAAAATTTTGAAGCATATCGAATGGCACAAATTGGCTCACAGTTTGACCCAGGAATTGGTCTATTGGTCAACAATGAGTTGGTCAAAGTTATAGTAAGGCCAACTATCCCAGACAATGATGAGAATTGGCAACTCTTTGAAAATGATTCTCAGGTACTCTCATTTTTGCAATAGTCAAGGGAATTTGTTGATCAATTGCAACCCAAAATTGAAGAAGCATATGGAGACCAAGTTATTCAAATAAAGACCAATAAGCTTCCCAAAGCTTTGATTACTTTAGAAAACTTATTTGATCTAGAAGATGTAAGCCTAGAGAAGAAAAGGTTTCAAGCAAATAAAGCAGATTATTCTGAGATAGAAGTGAGTGAAGGGAGAAAACTAAAGATTGGAAATGCTGCAACCCAAGAGGAAATGGAAAGACTAATTGGCTTGTGTGAAAAATATGATAGAGTAATAGCCTAGACCTATGAAGACCTTCATGGCTATAATAGAGACATCATTCAGCACACCATATAATTGACTGAAAGATCAAAGCTAGTCAGACAGAAGCAGAGGCCAGTGAATCCAAAGATTGAACCTCTAATGGTGGATGAGTTGTAGAAACTCTTAGAATCTAAAATAAT
This sequence comes from Torreya grandis, assembly GCA_037957365.1. Lineage (NCBI taxonomy): Eukaryota > Viridiplantae > Streptophyta > Pinopsida > Cupressales > Taxaceae > Torreya > Torreya grandis. The sequence continues at coordinate 1,433,087 of JARHVA010004013.1, read as the reverse complement.
TTTTCCAATCAAACACTCAACCTGGGTATCCAATCTAGTACCAGTCAAGAAAAATAATGGTGACATAAGGCTCTGTGTGGATTTAAGAGGCCTAAATAGAGAATCTCTAAAATATCACTATCCCTTGCCCTCTATGGAACCAATTTTATAGACTGTGGCTAGATCAAAGAGATTTTCCTTGCTAGATGGTTTCTCTAGATACAATCAGATTTGGTTGGCTAATGAAGACCAACACAAGACTGCATTTACTACCAAATAGGGAACATTTGCATATGTTATGATGCCATTTGGCCTATCAAATGCTGGAGCCACTTTTCAAAGAGTAATGAATGTAGCATTTAGAGAACTCATAAATAAAATCATTCTGATTTATCTTGATGATCTCACTATTTTTCCAAGAATGTTGTTGAACATTTTGATCACCTAGAATCTATTTTTAAGAAATGTCAAGAATTTGGAATATCCCTAATTCCCAAGAAGTGTATCTTTGTAGTACCTCAAGGAAAACTATTAGGACATATAGTATCTAAAGAAGGAGTCTCTATAGATCCAGAGAGAGTTGCAGCCATAATGAACTTGCCCCTGCCAGTAAATAAGAAAGTAATTCAGTCTTTTTTAGGGAAGATTAATTTTGTCAGATGGTTCATATCAGACTTTGCAGGCCTAGTGAGACTAGTTACACTCTTGTTGAAGAAAGACCTGGTGTTCAAGTGGACTACAGAAGGAAGACAAGCCTTTGAGGAGGTCAAGAAAGCGATTTCAACAACCCCAGTACTTAGTAACCTAGACTTTTATAATGTATGTTTATGGAGGAGAGTTCAGTGTTGCTGTTGTCCTAACACAAAAAGATGATCAACAAGAGGGAGAACACCCAATAGCCTTTTTCTTAAGGACTCTTAGGGAGTATGAAACCAGATACAACTTTGTGGAGAAATAGGCATATGCTATGATAAAATCCCTCAAGAAATTTAGCTATATGGTATCAGGAAGTAAGATTCTGATACTTGTGGCTCATCCTAGTGTCAGAGAATACATTATTGAGGGTGAAATTATTTTAAAAAGAGCAAACTAGATAACAAAGATCCTTGAGTATGATGTAGAGGTCAAACCCACTAAGCTGGTTAGAGGTAAGGGGTTGTCCCAATGCATGACTCAAGATATGGAAAAGATGACGGCTCAAGAAATAGAAAAGGAAAGTGTATTAAGGATATAAGAAGTTGATCAAAACTCTTGGGTCACAAACAGGATCTAGTTTATGAAACATGGGATTTTCCCAAAAGAGCTCTCTCAAGACAAGAAGAGATACTATAGGCAGCAAGGAGTCCATTTTGTTTTAATTGACCAAGTTTTTTTCAGAAGAAATACTGATGGCATACTTTTAAGATGCATAGAGAAAGATGAGGCTAAGAAAATACTACATGAAATACACCATGGAGTCTCAGGTGGACATTTTTCTACAAAGACCATAGCTATAAAGATAACTCAAGTAGGTTATGTTTTGCCCACTTTATTTATAGACTGTTATCAACTAGTAAAAAAGTGCCAATCTTGTCAATATTATGTGGGGATGAGAAGGAATGCAGCCATGCCCCTTAGTCTTATAATTTTTGATGAACCCTTTGCTCAATGGGGTCTTGATTTCATTGGAATGATCAATCTAGTGTTGAGTATGGGGCACAAATGGATTCTAACTACCATAAATTATTTCATCAGATGGAGTGAGGCAGTGCCACTCAAAGAAGTGACAGAAAATGTGATCCTAGACTTTCTAGGGAGTATCACAACTCACTTTGGGCCTCCTTGTACCATAATTTTAGATAATGCTAAAGCTTTTTAAGAGTCTAAAGTATCTGAATTTGCACTAAAGCATGGTATCTATCTAAAAACTTCCTCAAATTATTACCCTTATGGTAATGGTTTGGCATAATCAACCAACAAGAACTTGATTAGACTTATTAAGAGAATAGGGGCTGATCATCACAAAGAGTGGCATAAAGTGCTTAATATAGCACTATGGGCTGATAGAATTATGCCTAAAAAGGTGAAAAAAATGTCCCCATATGAATTGGTCTATGGTAAGCCTGTTGTAATGCCCTTAAGCTTGGAGATTCCTGCTCTCCAGTTGTTAAAACAAATTGAAATTGAGGAAAATGGTCCCATGCAGGTCAGACTTGCTAAACTCTTAGAATTTCAAGAAAAAAGGGATGCAGCACATGATTCATTAATGAATCATCAAAAAATAATCAAATATCACTTTGATAAGAGGAATTTGAATCCCCATTTTGAAGTAGGCTCAGTTGTTTTGAAATGGGATGCAAGAGCTGCCAAGCTGGGTCAACACACTAAATTTGAAGCATTGTGGACTGGTCCATATAAGATTCGTGCATGTAAATAGAAAAATTATTTTGAACTATAAATGATGGAGGGTGAACTTGAAGAGATTCTTGTGAATGGGATCTATTTGAAACATTTCAATTAAGTTGTATCTCTTATTTATTATAGTTAGTTTCCCTTTCCTTATTGCTTTATTTTCCCATTTTTCTTTTCCACTCTTTCTTTTAAATAAGTGTTCTTTGAACACGTGGCCATGGCTAAAAGCCTTTTTCAAAATTTTGAAACTCTATCATTTATTAAATCTCTCTCAAATTCCAAAATTTCCCAAGGTACCTTATGCAGCCATTTCATGACATGTTTGATTCACTGTCCCATGCAAATTCAATAAGATTTGCTAACAGTTATATGGTTTTAATGCCATTTTTGAGACTTGATGGGTCATTAAATACCCCTTAACAAGAATTAAAGCTTAATAGTGTCTCAAACATTCCTGCATCTACATGAAAATCCTTGATATCTGCAAATTTCAATTCATAGCAAAACTTGCTTAGTGAAAGTGCTTTCCCTGTTGCAAAGCTCCATACCTGTTACATAAGTTCACTGATTACCAATATAGAAATAGATATGGAGGATGCACATTCTTCACAAAAATGGTCTAGGATTTACGAATCTATTAATAAGCTTCTCACAAGCAAATCATATGCTTCGGCCCCTGCACAACCCTTAAAGACCTATCCATGGACTAGAGTCCCTGAAGTTGGTTATGCAAATGACCTAGCAAAGGTGAAATATTTTGCAGATAGAATAATGGACCTAATCCTTCAAAAGTCTGGCAAAGCTCTAAGAGAAGGGGCACATCAAAGATGTATTCAGAGGGCCAAGGCTAGACAATATGAAACATTCATAATGAGGATATGGACTTCCCAATTGGCACAATTCATTGTCCCAAGTGTGCATCTGTGCCTTGACTTGATTGAAATATGTGTCAAATTATTCCGTGCACCCTCGAATACCATACAATAGGGTTCATTCATGGCAAAAATTACACCAAATGCCATTAGGGACATGTTGGCCCTATATCATGACAAGACAGCCACATTTCCCACCATTGCCAAAATGCAAAAAACATGGGCAAACGTAAATAATCAATTGAAGTTTCTAAAATCAGAATTTCAATTAGGGGAAGATGATACCACTATGCTAGTGCTACTTACAGGAAGGGCACAATTTGCACAGGCCAGTCAAGAGGCACATTCCGTGATGGCATTCACTTTTCGAATGAAAGAATATATAACTATCTATAAAGAACAAATTGCCATTCTCTTTAGATTGAAAACTATTGATGAATCTCAAAAGTATCAGCTGGATTTCTCTGAGTAGATTTCATATTCAATGGTTGATCAACTCACCCATTTCAAATCTAAAGGGGTTTTTAGGTATTCTTCTTATCTATTTCACCTCATGTATCAAAACACTCTCATCTTTTCCCAATACATGCATCTGAATATGTATGACCCAAGCTTCATTCATAATAGGACCATTCCTGTGTCTACATGGACACATATCTTGTCCAAAACAAGAAACCCATATGAATTTTGGGAATTTTTTGTTGCCCCTACCTTTTGTCACCTAAGCCCATAGCCAGTTGAAAATAGATTGACTCCAAGTGTCTCAGGCCTAATGACAAATTATACTATTCCTTGTGATTACTTTTTTAGATCCCATCATACTATTATTAGAGTCCATGGTTTTAGTGGAGAACCAGTGTTGCTACCTAAGATTTTGACTCATAGATTAGCACTCTTAAAGGTCACATGGCAATTGTCTATGGTGGATAATGAATATGGTACCGGGAAGAAGAAGAAGAAGAAGAAAATGTATGATATTCCATGGGCATCAAACAACATGGCACTAGAGGTCAGAGATGCTGAGCACATGTTGCTGAGAAAGCTAGCCTTCCTAGGTTTCTATCTAATTGAAGATAAATGGGGATATGACCCAAGCAGTTTTATAACTTCATGGGTCAAGAATAACAAGGTCATCACTAGAATTGTGCATGAGGGCCATCTCTTTTGGGAAAATATATGAAATTTTAGGGAAGATATCCCTGATTTGTATGTAGAATTGATGGATTTACCTCTTCAGGAAGCCAAGCCATGGGAAAATTTTTATGTTAAGCAAAAGGATTTTGATCCTAAAATCAGAGTGACTTCTAGTTTAAGAAGGGCATTGAAGAACAAAGACTAGAAATCTGAGAAAATAGAAGCCTATTGGAAGTACAAGCAGGAGATTTGTGAGACAACTCACTCTTTTGGAAATATAGATTCAGATGAGAAATGGAAGGAAATCTAGGATGAATGTCATCTGTCTCCTATCTCTAGCCCTGATACAAGCAAACTACAGACATAGGGTGGAGAGTCAGAAGCCAGAGTAGAATCTACTCATACAATGCAGGACCCAGGACAAACCTCATCTACAGTCGTTGTAATTGTCTAACTCCAATCTCTCAATGCCATTGAAAAACAAAAGAGTGCATTATCTTCACCACCCAAATCTTCTCCGTTAGTGTCATCCTTTGGGGTTCCCAATTTTGTACAATCACCACTAGCAGCAGTGGTAAATGTTGAACAGAAGGAAGCACAACCATAAGAAGAAACACCAAGGAAACATAAGAAGCTAAAGTTTTAGCCTGATTCAGAGGATGTAGAACCCTCACGGCACCAACCACTGAGTACATCAGTTGCCCCTCAGGTACGTAATGTTTCTCCTTCTTCTTCTCAGTCTCTCTCTTCTTCTATAGGTGTGACAATCCCATCTGGTCAAATACTATCCCCTGCCACCTCTGTTGTGCCCATTTCCTAATTTGCCCTACCTATTGATACTTAGGCCACATCATTGCCTCATTTTTCCTCCTCTATCCCAAAGAGAATACCTCCTCAGATTCTCCCTAGCCAACATTTGGCTATTCCCTATGGCTTGCCACAGGGTTATCCTTTTGTGGGTGGACATATTGCCTTTCCTTCTACCTTCCAAACTCAAGCAGATACTACTAAGAATGCTAGAGAAGCCTAGATGGAGAAAAAAAGGATGAAAGATAATAAAGCTCTAGCTACACCACATAGGAGGTCACAATTTGACCCAATCCAGCAGCAACTAACAGTGACCCATTTGTCACCTGATGTAGTCAAACCAAATGAGTAGATGCAGCTCAAAGATTATACAATGAATTCAGTGGCTATGAATATGTCACTTTTTAGACCACAAGATAGGGTTAAGCTTCTAAATGAATCCACTTCTGTTGTAGCTATTGATTATTTGAAAGTATCAAAGAAGCTACAAAAGATGGAGGCTAATTTAGCTCAAGAGAAAGCAAACTGTAGCTGTCTGACTACAAAAATCAAAACCAAGAATAATGAAATAGAGTCTCAATAAACAATTACAAGATACTATTTCTTTTTAGACTCACCAGGCTATTTAGGCCCAAAATTCTTCTTTGAAAGAAGAGCTAACATAGAAAAAAGCTACAGTGACAATTTTAAGGCAGGAAAATGCAACGTTATAGTAAAAATGTGAGGAAACCTGTAACAGATCACTCAGTTCCAACAGAAGCTATCGAATGAGCAAAATAATACAACTACCATACAGGCCCTACTTCAAGATGAGCAACAAATAACAGAACAATTGACACTTGAGTTGGCTAATAGGCCAAAGAATGTAGGAGTTTTGAATCGGGTTAAGGATCTTTATGTATCAATATGGAAAAGAATCTCTGAGGAGATTACTCAGCTTAGACCCTCTCTAACCTTTCTGCTAAATGCATAGAAATTGTGCAAAAGGGTGGAGACTTCAATTGAAGCCACTCTGTCCATTGTCTCTTTGAGAGTGTTTGATTCTCAAATGATGCTGCAAAAGCTATATGATGCAACTAATGGAATGTTATCAGCAATAGAGATTAGTGAAAAATGATTGCCACAAAAAGGGTGAACGAAGTTCTCAATTGAAACTCTACAATAATTAATTACAAAGAGCTTCTAGATGTGGTGAAAGAGGGAATCAAAGACATGAAGCAACATATTGAAGATCTGGTGCAATTGGATCTTCCCTCCCCTTTTCTTAATAAAAACACTGTGTTGATGGTTGATGAGATTAAACCTTTGTTGTTAGCCAGGCAAAATGATTAGTCAATTTTATAGGGTTTAATAGATGATTCATCAGTGCCAGAAGTGGAAGCTGTCTTGATTCCCATGTCTCAGCTTGAATTTTAATTGAAGGCTGCAGTTCATATTTTGCAGAGTTTTTTACACAAGAACATCATCAACCTTGATTTAGCCTTCCATGAATTGCAAAATAAGTAGGGATTATCTAATGCTAAGTGCTCTGTTTATCAGATGGCCTTACTGAAGTTGTGATTTTTGCCACATTTGATCATGCAAGAGATTGTGAATTCCTTTTTGAGCAGGCTTAAAAGTCCTTGAGGTCACCAAGAACTGTAGAGTAAAATACTCTACATTTTATTTTTATTTTTAGTTGTGTGCTCCAATTTTTGTCCCCATGCATTTCGGTTTCGAGCCAATGAATTTTTTGACACAAAGCGTGGGCATGAGTTTAATTTTTTCCTAAATTTTGTCTAACTATCAAAGTCACGTGGAACCTGCCAAGTGTCATCAGCCGAGACACATTTTATAATTTCTATAAGTTGTGTGGAACGTGCGACGTGTCTTGTTATAACCCAGTGATGTGTGACAAGTGTCGGCATCCTCATTTCATGTTTTCTTATGAGTTTCAAAAGCTTCTTTCAATAAGCTTTTCTTAGTGCGCATGGAGGGCACTAAGTGGCAACTGTGGAAGTTTTCAATATGTTTTTCTAAAAGCAATAGAATCCCCCACGTGTCCCTAGCTAAAGCTCAGTGGAAGATGCCAAGTGTCAACCTCTACAATTTCTTCATTTTGTTTCATTCTTAGGTAAAGACTGTGGTGGGCCCCAGGTTTTGTTTTTAAAGATAGTGAAAGCTACCAAGTGTCACCGTCTGTGTAAATCTAAAATGAGGCTCGAATGTTTCTATAATATAGCTAGATCCTCACAAAGATTGACATGTGTCACCTTCTGTAGGACTTTCAAAAGGTAGCTAAAAGTAGTGGAAGCTACCACATGTCATTTATTAAAGATCAGTAGAAAGCGCCACCTGTCCCAATTCTCCTTTTGAAGCTGCTCGAGAAAGAAGTGTTGTGGTTCCCATTTTCTGAAAGATGATAAAATTTTAGAGTAGTGGACTGTGACAGATGTCAAAGACAGAACACTCCTGATACAAAGACATAGTAAAGAGTATAAGTTACGTCGAAAGTGCTGTGTGTCTTCTGTAAGTGCCATAGAAGCTGCCATGTGTCATTTTTTGGTGCCTCCTGAATAATGAGATGGTTTTCAAGTTAGGCAAGTAGAAGTTGCCAAGTGTCCTCACATGTTTCACAGTGAAAAGTGTCACGTGTATCTAATTTAGCCAATGAACTTGCAGGGAGACTAAACATTTCAAATCTAGCAAATATCTTCTATTAAACACTTCCAATTAAGTTCTAGTTCGGTTAGGCCATTGGGATTTGAACTTGTAGAGAAGCCAATGCTAGAGATCCAAAAGATATCTTTTGTTAAACACTTCTAGTTTAGTTAGACTGTTGGGTTGGGAACATGCAAGCAATCTAGAGCTAGTCTGATGCTATAAATATGGGTGCATGGATGGATAAGAGATCAAGATCAGAACATAGTGAGAATTTTCTATGAGATATTGTTATGAAAAAGTTTTAGACTTTCCTATTGTGGCCAGTAATATCATTTGCCTTTGTTCTATTTTATTGATTTAGAAAGTTTGTATAACTGTGCATGTATTTGTGCCTATTATGTGACTAGAAAATTAATAAGAAGACTGAGTTCTATGCCTTTGTTGATATTTTCTATGTTACTACAAAAATAGTCTAAGTTGTGAGCCTTTGATTCTATTGTTTTCATCTTTTACATTGATCATGCATTGTTTTCTCTCTAATGTAATTGAATCCTAAATATAGCTTCACTATGCTTAGTATTAAGGATCGAATTAAACTTAGGCGCATCGCCATAGTTAGATTTTTTTTCGTTGCATTGGTGTTTTCTGTTTAATTTCTATCCTTTTTCCCAAAATACTTTTGAGATAAAGAAGAGCTAGCTTGTTTAAAATCTAGAGGTCATTTTAGGTCACAAGTCCCACATTCCTGAAACTTCCCATTGTTGGTGTTGGAAACAGTGCAATTCTAAGCGTCAACACTGACTAAATTAGATTTTGACAAAATATATCCTAAATCATAATTCCTAGAGTTTTGAGACCAAATTTAGAAGATGTACACCCTAATTTTCATATTTACTAAAACAAATATAATTATAAGAATTAAATATAAATTATACTCAACATTTATTTTATTAAGTCCTTTAATTTTCAATTCCTTACACATGGAAATTGTCTAAAACATCCACAACATGTACATGTTTAGGCATGGTAACTACCAAGTCTAAACAAATCACATTTTCCAATAATATTCATAACATACACATGGGGGTTTCAAATCTCATTTACCTAGCATTTTGCCAACTTGACATCTTTTCTAGTTTTGCACCCATGCTCAAACTGTGTGATTATGAATTCATGCCATCTTTTATCATTCAGGTATGAGTTTTTTACATAGAAGATGGATCTCTTGGGGTACTCTGCCCTTCTTCCTACAATATATAGTAGATTTTGGTAGATCTTTCATGCCGGTATTATTTTTAAAATTTGGAAAGCTATATATTATACATTTTTAATTATGAAGAAATGGAAAGTGGCTTTTATATTACTAACAAAATTACTATTACTTATAATGTTACTCTCTAGATTCAAATTCAGACTAATAAAGTTCACCTAGAGCTTAACCACCTCTAATGTTTTATTGATCACTGGGGGAATGCCCCATGTGTAATTAGTCATGATCCTCTACAACTTTCACATATACAATTGCCTCATCATGGGTGAGGGTGTGGTATGCATCAATAACATTCTAAGAACCAACATTGGATCCTCTTTACTCATCAGTCACCCCCTAGATACTTGTCTCTATGGTGTGATTGGCCTCATGTCTCTACTAGAGGTAGAGGTGATCAAAGGAACTAGGGCCATTCCCATATAAAAACCATCTATGACTAGCTCTTATTATTTCAATTGATAGATACAATGAATAAAATAATAATCTTTAAAAAAATTATGGTTGGGATCCCTCACTTATGTATGAAGACCCATTACTCAAGGGGAATGGGGTGACAAGCCGCATGAACTGTCTCCTATGCCACCTCTTTCGACCCCCATGTTCGATATTGAAGCATAATTATTCTCCTTATTTACTTGTGTTTTTATGTGCATGTTTTTAGGTTTTACGCATTCCTGATAGTTTTATGTGATGTTTTTTTATGTGTGGTCATTATTGACCCTTTGTTGGTTTTGATCTTTTTTGATATTTTCTTACCTCAATTTGACTATGCTTGTGGGATGTGACTTTTTCCACAATTTTTTTATGACTAGAATTATACCATTACTTGCTTATATTAATGTAAGTATGCTCTTCAATTTAAAAAATGGCCTTTTTCTTTTTAATTAAAGAAGTCAATTGAAAAATTAAAATATCTTTGTCTTCCATATATTTGAAATATGTGAGACATATCAATCTTAAAGTTTGTATTTTAGATTTTTCAATTCTTTTTAGAAAATTAAATAAAAAAGTGTTCCAAATACCACTTTATGAGCAAGATATTACATTTTTCATATAAACTTTTACAACCAACAATTAAAAAAAATTAAAAAATTAAAATATATACAAATGGACACCAAATTTAAAATTTAAATTCATCTATAACCGTTAAATGGATGTCAAATTTAAAATTAAACATGAAAATGAACAGCTCCATCCTCCCCACTATTATTATAAAATACATAAAAATATAATAATAAAAAAGCACTTAGTCACCATCACACCCCTCTTATATTTCATTTACTAAATATAAACGTCGTGTCAAAATAAAATAACAATTATAATATTATACATATAATTTAAATATAACAAACAATTTAATACAATTAAATATTCAAATAATTTAATCCTATTAAATATACAAACAATTTAACCTTATAAAATATTGTCATATATGATATCTGCAAAATAGTGCTTTCCCCAAAATACAGCATATCAATTAAACCTCATCCTTAAAACTGATATCCATTAAAATTTCATTAGAAGAATATCCACTGGTTTTTGGAAAAACTCCCCATTAGAGCCATTTCACAAAATTTTAGAATATTCAAAATAATAAAATTATCTTGTAATATATTGTTCAAAATAATAAAAATGTGGAATAATACACTGCTCAAAATAATAAAATTGTAGAGTTAAATAAAATCATATAAAAGTAAAATTAAAATATCAATTCACTTGAAGAAACTAAACACAGGTCACATTATTCAAAAACAAAATCACTTAAAAATAAAATCAAAATATCAAATCATATGAAAACTAAATACAGATCATTTTTTTCTTTTTTAAATTTAAAAAAAAATCATTTTTAGAAGACTAATTATCTACCAAAAATTTAATCTAAAGAAAATCAAACACCACCCACCATCCTAAATAATTTTTAAAAAAATTAAAAAATTAAAAAAAAGGTGATTCCTCAAAATAAACGATATATATTAATGTTGGATCGTGCCTCTCGTTGTCCGCATATCTCAAACTACTGTTTACATTTCATTAGAAAATAATATCCTCTTTGACTGAAACATTTATTTGTGAATTGGACCACCATCCGATTTGATTGGCTGAGTCGAATGCAATTGAACTGAATCTCAAGCTGATCTGCTCCAGCACGCAAAATATATCTTATTGGCTTAGATAAAGTTGTAAGACTTTGTGCATTTCATACATTTTAGTGTAATTGTCCCATCCTGTTTTTATTTTTTCAGATTCAAGCAAAAAAAAATATATCTATAGTAGATTTTTTTGGGGTTGTGGTGTCGGGATGAATTGATATAATGACTATTCAGATTGAAAATTCATTAGTGATTAGACGATTCAAAACAAATAATATATATTAACCTGTGTTCCAGATTGAATTTAAACCCGTCAACCAAACAAATAAGTTGTAATTTTTATAATGGTTGTCTTTGTCTTGTAATTAATTAGTATCATGATTCTTGTCTTCGTTAAATAATTAAAATTTCCTAAACCTTGTGTAATGTAACACGCTGTCACTTATTGAAAATTTAAAACTAAATTTTTAGGAAGTAGTTTTATAGGGGATGGCTCCTAAATTTTTTTGGAGCTATTGCAGACTAAATTTAGGAGTATATGTAGCAAAAGCAGTTCCATGGTATGAAATTTCTGAGTGTATGTATATATGAGGTAATATTTAAAAAAATTATATTTTTATTTATAATTAAAATTAGACAAATTTTGACCACTCAGAAATTTATATTTGATAAAATATCTTCTTAAAAAATGAGAGCAGGGATGGGAAACTCCCATCCCTCTCTTTTTTTCTACTTCTTTAAACTTTCTCTATAAAAATTAATCAGCCCCTTACTTTTTAGAAAAGGTTCTAAAATTACTTATAGCTATGTTTTTAATTTTTCATGAGGCCACCCGCTCAATAAAAATAGTAGCAACAACCTCCTCCATGGGACACTACCTTATTGGGACTCCAAATTACTTCCTTTCTTGTCCAGGATTAATGTTGTGCCCCTCTACAATTTAACGAATGTAAACCTTTCTGTAAATTGATATGCGTGTCTTACTAGAAAATTTGTTTTCTTTTCAATATTTTAATTTTTCTAATATTTGTTTCTACCCCAAGTTTTTTATTTATTTATTTCAATCCCAAGTTTTTTTTAATTTTTTTTAACTTTCATTCATCTACAATGATATCGCTACAAGAAATGGGGATATTTTAAGACAATATTAGAGACAGTATTTAAGCAAAGCATCTCAAATTGAGACAAAATGAACTATCTATTGTTCTAAATAATGTCTTAAAATGGGTGTGTCTAATTATTATCTCAAATAATTATCTCACTAGAGAGAATATATAATATTATTTATTTTATCTATCGAGAGACAATACCATTTTTGTCTCTCTAGAGATGAGATAAAATATATTTATTTGGTCTCTCAACAGACTAGTATTTTAATCCGAACTATTATCTCCCAAGAGATAAAATGAATTTAATAAATTGAAAAAAAAAAAACTAAATTTATTTTAGTGCAACCAATTAATAAATATCATCAATGACAACAAAATGTTTGGTAATTAGTATAATTAAAAAGAAATAAAAAAAATTTGGGTAAAAAAAATTTGTGCCCACAACTTATAGGTCTACATGCATTTTATTATATCAAAAAGATTAAATACAAAATGATGCATAAATGCCATTAACCCTTAACATAGAATGATAAAGGGGGTGAACTTCAATATATTTTTGTAAAATTGATTCCTAGAACTATGTGATTTATTTGGACACTCCATGGTCTTCAGGGTTTTTTAATCTTATTATACCATGTTTTTGTGTTGTTGTTCTTAATTATAATTAAAAAAGATTAATCTTCTTCATTTTTTGATCCTTTCTCAGACTTCTTTCCATCAAAAATAATATTTAACATGGAGTTTACAGTATTGACAGAAGCCATACATTTAACAGTTTCCATTTGAACAAGAGACTATATAAAAATAATAGTGCACAAAAAGATGATGTCAATAAATCGAACAAAAGAACACAAAAACAACAAGCATGCATATAATATATATTTAAGTTTTCATGAAGATTCGGTAGCAAATACTTTTCTATATAATTACCACTAACATTCACACAAATTTGATGTAAATTACAAAACATCATGCAAGCAAACTAGGTAGTTTTCATAAGTTAAAAATGACTTTGCACAATTGTGTGTGTTTTGCACATTGTTCTAGCAAGTAAAATAAATTAAATGCCATGTTTTCACTGTGTGAATTAAAAATAATGTTAGTACTAGTTCATGTTAGTATTATAAAACTAGGAGGAAAGGTATCTTGGAAATAATTGATAAGACTTCATATAGACTTGTGCCCTAATGCTTACTTCTAGATTGGGAAATCATTTGATGACATATTTGTTTTATTATCTTAATCTTATGTATTGACAATTACCATGACCACCACCATAGCAATACCATAGATTATCATTCTAATTGCCATCATTAGTAACATAGTTATGTCTCATTAATTTCAAGTGAATCTTCAATAGATTGGGAATAATGAGCATTTACAAATTATTAGATATAGTAGCATTGTTATAGAAACAAAATTTCATATACTGGATGATAGGATTTTAAAGTTAGAGCTCGTATGTGTATCCAGAGTCATTTCCTCTTAACAAATAACATTACATTTGAGAAAATAACGTGCTTGATAAAATGGTTTTCAACTAAATTGGAAGGATTTGTATCACTAGCTTTGTTTCCTCTACATCTGTCATAGTGCATGGTTTTGAGGTTGCCTCACTTTGAATTGCTACTTTGTCTAAAAATCTAACATTCACAACCATCTTTTTCACTTATACATTATGATATACAAAATAGATGCATGCCCATCATTAACATTTAAATAAGATAAAGTTTACAATCTAAGAAATTTAGTGTGAGCAATGGGGTATTGACCTTGACTGAGATATTCCTCTAAATTCAATTCATGAAGAGAGAATGAATCTAAAATAACCTACACTTTCCAATTGTAAATCATTTTTACAATTACTTTTGCCATTCGATGTAGGGGGCTACCTTTATGAACTTTATGTCTATAAATTGGAATACACATCAGAAATACCAAGGATGATATCATGAGAAGTGCAGTCACAATTCCACATCCCACTCCCCAACTGATCTAGTCCTAAATATACTTGTTTGAATCAATGTTTGACCAAGCATATTTACAAAAAATATTATAAAAAAACACCAATTGAAAAAAGTGGTCATTGAGATCGATAGAAAATGAATAAATTCTTCTAAAAGATCTTTATGAGCATATTTCAAGCATTTTTTGAGCCCCTAATAGATGGAGAGTTTTTGATAAATATCTATGAAGATGATAAATTAGTCCATCATCCTTTCCCCACTTTCAAACTAATAAAAATATAAAATTTTCCTTTTGAAAAAGTATGAATATTACCCACACATCTTTGGCACCTCTAAATCATTGATTAAAGGCACAGAAATTGTTCTCCATCAACACATATGTGCCATTCTTTATTAACTTAAAATTTTCATTTGATTTTCTTCACCCATGCCTTGGCATGGTTTAGAAGATTAAAATGGCAAACCAAGAAGTGGTTATGAAGACCAAAATTTAACTAAGAATCTCTATGACATATATGCATGGGAGATATAAAAGTAAAATCAACCTTAATTTTGATAAAAAAAAATACCTTAAATTTAATAAAAGAGTCTTAAAGCATAATAAGAGCATAGAATAAATGTTCAACATTTGCAATTATCATTCTAAACTAAGGGAAAATATCAATGTGACTTCAATGTGACTTTGCTAGGCATATTTACACTAGTGAATGGATGACAATAAACTAAAAGACCTTATTAAATTAAACATACCTAATTATGGAAATAATGGTGACTGGTAAGGTTAACATTCATGTGAGATTTACAAATTTGTTTGTCTCATAATCAAAATATTGCCTACCATATGAAGCCCATTGGGCAAGGATTCATGAAAATCATCACCAAATCTGATATAAACATGATAAATATTGTTTTACCTTCCTCATGCAAAACTACAACTGAACAATGCATTCTCAAAGTAATAATAATACCTCTGTAAGAGCACTTAGGGGGTTGAAAACTACTACAACTACCAACCTAACATGTGCATAACAACACTTGGAGGAAAGTTAAAATCTAACACTGCTATGTACAAGGTGACATTTCACCTCAATAATGTTGTTTGAGAAATATCCCATTGAATGGTATTGAAAGCTCTTCCCTATTTAATTTTGATAACTAAAAATTATTATGTGATTTGCATCTATAAATGACATAAGGACCACTCCATTTTGAGTCAAATTTGGTATGCTTACCTATTTTTTCTCTATCCTCATCCCATTTGAGGACAAATTCTCCTTGAAAATTTATTTCCACTACTTTCTTTTCAAAATACATTTTCACTTAGGCTTGATGAATTTTCATTGTGTGAATGGATTGATCTCTTGGATCCTCTAACTCCATTAGATATACGTATCTTTCTTCCATGGATCCGTCTTCCATCATCTCAATATGGTTTATGATCTATAAGGATGGTAATTCAAGTGATTTTGGCAATCTCACCTCTCTACCATATACAAGATCTTAAGGTGCGTTACCAATAAAACTTTTGCGAGTAATCCTATCATTGCATAATGTTGGTTTCAAATTTATTTACCATGCCCTCTGACTCTCCTCCAATGTTATTTTGATAAACTTAATAAAGTTATTGTTTGTGTATTTAGCAATTCCATTCCCTTGAGGGTAGTAATTTGAAGATGTACTCAAGTGAATTCCATTTTTTGTATCTCATTTAGTTAGTTTGGTGCCAAGAAATGCAAAGGCATTATCTAATATGATAGTAGAAAGGACTCCAAACCTGGTTATTATCCATTCATAAAATTTAAGAGTAGTATCCTCCTTTTCTTATTTAAAAGCATTTACCTTATTCCACTTGGTAATTTATTTCAAGTAGTATCAACTTGTGTCATAGTCTTGATGGTGGATCGATTACCTCTATGAAGTCCAATACCCTATACATAAATGGTTTCTCAACTAAAATAGGGTGAAGAGGAAGGGCTTGAAGATTCCTTTTTCCCATAAATAAGGCATATTTATTGCATTTATTAAGCCATGCATAGCAATCCTTGAGAATTTTAGGCCAACAGTATCCCCCTTTCATGATTTTTAGACTGATAGTTCTTAAAACATGATGCCCTCCTAAAACTCCATCATAGAACTCTTATAGTAATCTATCAATCTGATTTGACTCTACACAGCTTAAAATAATGTCATTAATGTATATTTTTAATAACATATCATTAATGAGGATAAAGGGAACAAATTGAATCCTGAGGTAACTTATTTTTGTTTTGTCTAGATCTTGAGTGAACATACCAGTCTACAAGTAATGGATCATTTCTTGTGTCCAAATTGTAGGAGATGAAGATGTAGTTGCATGTGGCTCATCTTGGAGTGCTAGGATAGCCTCATAATTCTCTTATAAATATGAATCTTAGTATTCACATAATCCCTTACCTTTTACTAACTTGGTTACCTTGAATTCCATAACATATTTCATCACTTTTGTGATCCAACAATCCCTATCCTCATTCAAATATTTTCTCAACAAAAAGTCCTTGGTACTTTGGTGAGATACCATAACATGAATATTAATTTTTGAAATCATATGTTTGAACTTACTCATACTTTTAACAAATGAAAGTACTTGATTTTCCATAAATGTATACCTCAACTCAAATTCTTGAAAGTCTTAGCTAAATAAGGCAATTGATTATTTTAACTTCTCATCATGTTATTGGGTCAACATAGCTTTAATAGTCTCTAAACTTGAAAATACATAAAATATAAAATAATTTGAAAAATTAGGATTTGAAAGTGTAGGTGCATGGGAAATGGCTTGCTTAATGGCCTCAAATCTATTATTTCCTTCCTTTGTTTGATGGAAAATTTGATTTTCTTTAAAATGACATTTAGTGGCTTAGATAAAATTGCAAAATCAAAAATGAATCTTCTTACAAATTTAATTTTACCCAATAATATTTGTGGCACCTCCTTGTATTAAGTAAAAGATAAGGACAAGATAGAGTTTACCCTTTCAAGATCAATAGCCATTATTTCATTTGAAACAACATGGCCCAAGAGATTACCTTCATGGACTAAAAAGACACATTTCTTTGGGTTGAAAGAGACCCCAATTTTTTTACAATTTTCAATAATATTCATAAGATGACTCAAATTATCATTAAAATTCTTTGAAAACACAATTATGTCATCTAGATATACTAGAACTATCTCTTTTAGGAAACCTTGAAAGGCCATGCCCATGGCTCTTTGAAATGTAGCACTTGTATTTAACAATCCAAAAGGCATCCTCTTATAAACATTGGATCCCCATTAATAGTGAATGATATTTTGAATTGGTCCTCTTCCCTTAAAAAAACCTAAGTATGCATACTGTAGCCATCAAGAAGATAAAACCCCTCAGATGTCACTACCATTTATAGAATTTTCTCCATAGATGGAAAAGGGTAGTGATCTTTTAAGTAAGCCTTGTCCAACTATATGAAATCAACACACAACCTTATTTATCTGTTATTTTTCCTCACAGTCACAAGGTTTGAAAACCATGAGGAAGGCTTAATGGGGAAGATGATACTTGACTCAATCAACTTGGTCAACTCATTTCTCATTAAAGAATCCATATTTGGATTAGTATGCCTTTACCTTTATCTTACTGGTTTGGCATTGGATTCAAGTTATGTAGTATATTGAGCCAATATTGGATCAAAACCTTTGAGGTCACTATATTTTCAATAAAAAACATTAGTGAACTCTTGGCACAACTCATCAAAAGAATCTCTTTCATGTTTTGAACATACCTTTCCAAGCTTGAGATGTTTATCCTTGAAGATGGCAATGCCTTCATATTTTTTTTCCTTTGTGTACATCCTTACTTTCTCTCTCCTCATTTGGTCATCACTATTGAATATTCTCTCAAATGTGATAAGTCCTTTGGGTAGCTTGTTTTTCTCCAATTTCACAATCTAGACCTCATACCGGTGTTGTAATTTATTCTAATTTCCAAAAGAGAGTTCAGTGTCTTGAAGAAAACATGTTATTTGTTTATTATCTTCAAACACTTGTCAATTATAAAAATTATTTTGGATATAATTCCTTACCAATGCCTTGATGTGATGTTGACATTTCTCAATCTTTATATGATAAGTAATGTCAAATTGAGTTCCTATGGTTGCCAAGTGATCAACATGCATATTTTCCTCTCTTGGAATAACTTGTATGTTGAAATCATCAGAGTATTATATGAGATCCCACACCCTATGTTTATATCACTTCAAGATAAAACATTTATCCAAATTCTAATCTATAAAATGATATAAAACCATGTCACTATCACCAAACACTTGTACACTTTGTGTTCTTACCTTTATTGCCCATTAGAGACCATGTTTGAGTCCCTCATACTCATCTACATTGCAAGTACAACCAAACTAGAATATAATTGATAATTAGTACATTTACTTTTATAGAGAAACCAATATCATTCCATCCCCTACTCCATTCTTATTCCTTGGTCCATCAAATAATAGATTCCATAATTCTTTAGTAAACTCTCTTGGATTGACAAGAGTTGGTATAACATTCCCTCTTCATGCAAATAATAAATTCCCAAGACTTATTCTTCAATCAGATTGTAAGAGTCATGATCATGGTTTTAAACTACCCACTCATCAAGGAAAATATTATGAATGCCTTTAATAAGAGTGGTTGGGTCTTGATCACTTAGCTGCTCTTCCTCATCAAGTATAGTATAATTCACATTGGTAATGCTTAACATGTAAAGTTTTGGAACTAGGTTCTAATTTTATAATAAAATTAGTATTATACCTTGTTGTAAAAAACAAATATGACCAGTCTAAATATATTTACCCTCAAATATTCATTATGGAGTCTCTTGACAAGCATAATCTAAAATATGGTAGCAAATAAACTACCACAACATCTTGAAGAATAGAAAGAACTTGGCAAGCATGCAAAATATAAAGTAAAGTATTAATTAATATCATTGTCTTGGTAGTTTTCCCAGCTAATTGTAACACTAATTTTGTATTTAGCTCATAATTCAAGTCAAGTTTATCGGCTATTTGTTTTGCCATAACTATGCTACTAACACCACTATCAACAATACAATTACGATGTAGATTGTCTCCATTGATCAAATAAAGGTATAAAGAAGGTGGTTTACCATAATTATTTAGTTTTACTCAATAATTTATTAGATGAACCTTCTCTTTAATAATTTTTACCTCTTGCTTAATAGGTTGTCTGGAATTGGTGAGAACCACTTTTTCCTTCCTTGTTGGTCTAATTGGGACATGGAGGTTAGATATATATTCATGGAGAAAATATTTTTGTACCATAATATTTAAAGTGATTCACATTGATATTTTAAAATTTTCCTTATTCATTGGTATAATATGTTAAGAGGATAGCCCTATCCTTTGGTTTCTCCTTCATAACAATAGTGTTCTATTGAATATGAGAAGTTTTAGATACTACATTGCCTCCAACACCTTGATTTTTTCAAATTTTTTTGCACATTTAGGGCTATAAGAGGCTCATTATTATTTTTTAAAGATGAATAAGACAAATCGATAGCTTTTTATCTCTTGTGCATCATCAATTTCTCTCCTCTTAGATCTTGTCATAACTTCTATTAGGATATCCACCCTATTTGCATCCATTTTGTTGATTCATAGCACCATGGTATCCTTATTTAAAACTCAAAAATGTGGTAATAGAATGCATGCGATAATTATTTATCTCTCCTTAAGGTGGCATTTTACTTTGTGATAGTTGAGGTATTGCCACACCTTGTACAACTAGAGCTTGATTCAATACTCCATTTGGGCAAGAGGCTTCACTATGGGTTTGATTACATGGATTATGCCATTATTTATATTGTATGAGTTTTTTATGAATAAGGATAATATATGTCAAAGATAATGGAGTATTTTTATCAATAGTGGTATATATCCTAGATTATGTAATGGCTCCTTGTCCTTAGTAGGGAGATCTATTTAAATGTTAGTCTTGAAAAAGAGGCCTATTAGGCTAATACTACTGATAAGGGGCAACATATGCACATAACCAAAAATGCACATAGATCAAATTTGGAATTCACTTATCTAAACATGGTCTAACAACAATCTATAAACACCAATAACAATAAATAAGGGCCAACATATGTGCATATCCCCAAGTTGACATTCATTTATCTAAAACTTATACCCAATTAACTTTGATTAGTCTTACTTATTATTTATTTATGTAAATTATAGCTCATTTGGGAATAATCACAGTCTTAATTTACTTTAGCTAGTCATTATTGGTCTTATTATCCCTTGTTAATATAATACTTAGTCGATTTAGGCATAGTTTCACCCTATTGACTATAATTCATCAATATTGATCATTGAAGTGTAATATAAATTAGATGTTTGTATTAAAACCATGAAATATTCACTCAAATACCTCAAATTGAGCATTTGGAAAAGTAAATTAAAATACAAACTAAATAATAAACAAATAACAAAATTTATAACTTAAATTCCCTTTGAATATCCCTTCCTGTTGTTGTAGATTTGCTCAATTAGATTGATTGCTTAAGGATGGATGGATGTTTGATCTCTTGATTGTATGATTTATCTATTGATTCAATATGTTTTTCACTTAGATATGGATGATTTGATTTCTTAATAAGGTGATGGCACTATTGCATATTTCTCTCTCTTATTTTTATATATTGGGTTAAATTGGGGTGTAGATCTATTTATAGGAGCCACATGGATGAATGGATGGATAGGATTTACACATGGTGGATTTTGATCAATGGTGGAGAATGAATGATAATATTGGGTAGTTAGTATTCTAGTAATTTTAAAATCCTTACAGAATTATCGAGAGGTGGTGAGGAGATTAAGGTATGGTGTGGAGGTCAAGGGAGGTTAGTGTAATTAATGAGGGGTTAGATGGGGATTAGTGATGGATTTTTTTAGGATAGTTGGTGGAGGAAGTTTGAATAGTTAGGAAGGAATATAAAATTCCTTAAAGTTTATGAGGAATCTATTAATAATTGCGTAGGTCATGAGTAGATGATTAATTAGGATAAAATCATTATGTGATCAAGGATCAGGTTGAGATTATGGGAAAACATGTAAAGGAGATATTAGGGTGATGTTATGATGATTTAGACATCATGGTATTAGTGTGATGATAATTATTGTCGAATGATAAAAAAATTAATAATGATGGAGGAGAGGAAATTTTTTTATGTAGACAAACACAATTAGACATTTTTAGTATAAAATGTAGTCAATTTGGGGGCAATCACAACCTTGGTATATGTTATTTTTTCCTTATTGTTCACACCTATCCATTTTTAGTATAAGATTTAGACAATTAGGGATAATTTCACCAAATCAACTTTCATTCATCATTATTGGTTGAAATTAAACTTTATTATTCTAGAAAAAATTGATCTAAGACTAATCAAACTTATTTGACGATAATTGGTCATTATTGGTCACAACCATCCCTAATGAGTCTAAAAATTTGTCAATTTTTAGTTGATAATAAGATTCATTAACTTTAATTGGTTACTATTGGTTGTAATTATCCCTTGTTATAATAAGTGTTGGTCAACTTCATGATAATTTCATCCAATTGAACATCATTTAAGTATAATAATTAATGCTTGTTATGATAATTGGATTTAATTTTTTGTAATTGGTCACATTTAACCCTTGTAGTATAATTTTTTTCAAATAAGGGATAACAAAATCTAATTAACCATAATTGGTAGTTATTGGTTGCATTTAAAATGGCATAAATCAATCTAAAAGGATTTAAAACTACAAAATAGCTATTATTTTGTATAAAATAGACACTAGGTGAAAAAGTTACACATTCAAAACCTTATGTTCAATATTGAAATATTAAATCTGACCAAGTACTTATTAAATTATATTTTCACAAAATATCTCCTAAATAATAACTCTTGGAGTAGTGAGACCAAATTTATAATATGTAGAGTGATCCTAATTTATTTCATTTACTAAAATGAATATAAAGTGTAAGAATTAAATATAACTTATATTTAACATTTACTTTAGTAAATCCTTGGATTAGAAATTTCCTAAATGATCCACAATATGTATGTGCTTATGCTTGGTAACTATCAAGTCTAAATGCACACCTTGTATAAATCACTAATCTCTACACACTAATTAGTAACACACATGATTTTTTTCCTCATGATTTGTCATGGGTTTTTACTCCACCATCTTAGTGCACTTACCCTCATGTCATTATCTAGCTCATTTAGGGAAGAAAAATTATTTTAAATAAAATGCTTTTGGCTTTCTATCACAAATTATGTTATCTAAAAAATAGAGACATTATTATGGCATTTACTTACCATGTTCTTCCACCAAGTAAGAGGTTATCAAAGTGGTAAACTACTAACCTATGAGGGTACAATGAATTACTCAACATTTATGAAGAAGAAGGGGACTAAAATCCCATTGAATAAATACCTTAGTATCTTAAGAATTAAAGATAAAGGTACCCACAATAATGGTGATCTAGATGACCAACATAAGGTGGGAGAGAAAAAAAAGAGGGACATGGGGTGGAATGAGGTGTCACCTCCACAATAGGTAAGTATTTGGAGTTAGATATCCCAGAATTCTTATTTCTTATATATTTATTACCTCTAGGAGTATTCCAACTATCATTTGAATTTTAGGAGATCTTCCCTTGTTGATTGGTATGGAGCATAGGAAAATATTTTATCTTTTTATTAACTAATTCATTATAAAAATTATATTAATAAAGTTTATATACATCACCCGTTATAAAATATCACTATACTCTTTAGGGTCCTTAAAGGTAACATTTTTCTTTGATTGTTTTTTATTATCAAGGGTAAATGAAAGCAACATGAGTGTTTATTTGATTGCAATAGTGTTCCATGACTCTCTTTATATTTATTTGGTGAAAGTAATAAAGGTAAAAATTTAAGGATGACCACAAGCGTATCTAATTTTGTGTAGTTTGTTGGATGTAGGTTTGAATCTCCACTATTTTCTGTATGCTCCCTCTAAGAAATATGTAAATTATATCCTCCTCTCCCATATATTTTACATTATATGAATATATAGTTATATGGAAATAGGGTTTGATTTTTTTTTCTTAAATGATTGTTTGTGCCATAGTTCACTAGGACATAGTTTAATGGGTATTTGGATGAAGAAAAAGAGTAAATACATAGCTTGCCATAACCTTGAGTTTTTTTTGTTTGAGGCATATATATCAAAATATTTCTTGTATTGAATTTATATTGGGAATATTTTTTAAAGTTTATGAGACAAATTTATAATTATTATTTAAAACCCATCAAGGGAAAACATTTAATAGGTGTTTGTGGTGTGACATTTTGGCATTAACCTATTTTCTTCAATTGTCATCATTTTTGTGTGTTCTTAGGTCAATGGTTTGGAGACTTTTAGATGGACCATCGAATTTAGAATATGATTGTCATTGTCGTTTTTAATTTCTATAGGACCCCTTTTAGTTTTCTTAGATCTTCGTACTAGTTTATAAGTGTTGGGCTCTAATTTTCCTTGGGCTTTGACAGGCCTATCATCATATATCCACTTTTTTCAGCTCAAGGGTGTGGTTGCCTCCTATTAAACCTTCATTTGCCTAGGGATCAGAATTTTATGCCATCCTAGGAAAGAGGAAGGAGTGAGATTCAAGTGTATAATATGGGCCCTTTGGGGTATAATAGTACTTGAAATTCACTATCATTACCCCTCACCATCATCTCCTAACTCACTTAAAAATAATCCATGTCTATAAATTTGTTCAGCATCTTCCCAATAGCCCACTGCATAGATGGACACTTGGAAGCTACATATAACATGGGTGATATGTGTGTGGTTTGTGTCAGTTTTTCATGTAAAAAATGACAAAATTTATGTTTATATATTCAACTAGAGATTATGATAACTCACTTGATACTACTTGAAATCCTTAGTGTATCCACATTTTTGAAATATCTTGAATTACTCTTTCCCACTATAAAATAATATTTTAAATAAAATAACTATGTGAGAAGAAGAAAAAATTATAAGATATATAATTTTCCTTAAAAAATTATAAAAAATAAGAATTCTCCCACTTTCAAAAATTGCCACACTGATACTAGATGAAAATATCCTTACATAAAACACTGTAAATATATAAAAATTAATGAGATCCACACAATATCTATCATTGGTATAAGATGAATGTATATATAGGTTTTCATGTGTCACATTATAGAACTGTATGTCATATCTCCCAACCCCAATCTACATTTGTGGCATGATAAAATCTTACCTTATATGGGATTCACTTTGCCTTCTAGTAAGCTCTAACTGGCCTATCATCTTATATCCACTTGTGTCCCATCTTGAAATTATGGCTACCACTTGAAAAGCCTTCATTTGCCCTGAGGTTTAACTTCCCTACCATCCTAAGAAGGGGCCAGGACTGGCAAGGGCTACATGCTCACCTTTTATTAGTTTCAGTCATTCTTAGGCCCTGTTAAAATTGACAAGTCAGGATTTTGCCCCTCAACATACATTTCTCTCTTTAAGCCTAATATATGTGTGCTTTGCCACCCTGAGACCAATGGGGATTACCATACATCACATTGTATACCTAGGTGTTAGATATCTTAGCCTCACACTATATTTTCCACCTGGGTAAATCTTACTTACTACATGATCTACATCTAATTCTCTACTTCCTCTCAAACCCCTTTCATGTTTTTTGAATATTTGTTCTACTTGAAAAATGTCCTACTATTATTTTTTATGGGAATTCATCAGTCTACTAGCCTATGTCTATTTGGTTCCCATCTCAATCAGTCACCCTATGGTCTATCTGCCTTGGAATCCCAATAGGGGTCAGGACTAACAAGGGCCATGTGCTTGACTTTTCCTTGGTTTCATACCTTCCTCTCATTAAGCTCAGGCCCTATGCACTCTAACACCACAAAAGAGGTTCGGTGAGACTGACCTTGAAAAAGACTAAGGTCTTTTAGATGTTTACATGGGGTTAGGGAAACTATTTATCAGCTAATCGGTAATTGCTTTTGAGCTTGCATGCATTATAAGCCAAACTTGGGTGAATAAATTATGAATGCTCAAGACACATCATACTCCACTTGAGTTTGGGAGATCCTTGATGACTTAAACATGCTAGGAAATGTTTGAATATTAACTAGGGATTCTGACAGAGTAAACCAAATTCTTTGAAAGTCAAAAAAGAGTTAGTGGCTAAGCTAAAAATGACTAAAAGAGAGAAAATGGTGTGGTTTAAGAGAGTTCCAAATATTATGCAAAGTGTATGCCACATAGATGCATAATAGGGTATTGTTTTTGATACAATGTGATTATCTAATTCAAATAATAGGTGAATGATTGATGATCAGTTTATGGGGTGTCCACATCATACACTCAAAAGGGAAACACTTAAATGGACAATATACTCTACAAATGAGAATAAATAATTTCTACATTTCTTCTGATGTTAATTTTTCCCTTGGGGCAACTGCTATTAAAATATCGATGTACTCTTTAAGTCCTTAAACATATCAATTTTTATGAAGATCCATTTTTGTGGAAGAGTAGAATAAACTTAGTTTTCTTATAAAAAATGAAAATTATTGAAAGAAGTAAAAGATTAACAATGATTATTTGAAGGGGAAGAGAAAGGTCCTAAAATTAAATTGAGGTTATGATTTTGATAATAATATACTTCTAAGACACATTAAATTTCTTCAATGTAGCCTATATAACAAGGGTAGGGCTGTGGACTAGGGCTTTTACCCAAATATGGGTTTGAAAAAAAATGAAAATTAGTAGTGTCCCTACATAACCATAATTTTATGGAATTATATTTAATTTAAGTATGATCTTTTAATAAATATAAAAAATTAATTCTACATAATAAGTATTTTTAATAATTTAAAATTTAGTTTAACTATGCATTTGTGATGGAATATAATGGATTGAATTATACATTTTATGTTTGATTCTAAATTTGACATCTCTTTGGCCATCATGTAGAAATTTGAACTTTAAATTTGACATTTATTTGATGGTTAATTGAAAAAAAACCTTTTTCTCTTGGAGAAGTCAATAAATAAAATAAAATATCTTGACCATACATTATTTTAAATATGACAAGAAATATCAATCTTAAGGTTTTTATCTTAATTTTTTCACATCTAAATTTTTTCACATACCACATTGATTAACAAATTCATTTTTTTAACTAACCAGGGTAAAAATTTATTCAAAAATAGAAGAAGCCAGAACCATTACACAGCCTTGTCCTGCTCCACCAGAAGACTCAACTTCTGGGAGAAGTTCAAAGGCAGCAATCTATAATCCAAAATCTCCCATTGGGGCCCTTGCTCGGAGGCCCATTTAGCCAGACAATCAACAACCCCATTCCATTCACGGGGAATATGCTTGAAACTCACCAAATCAAGCACAGTACTTAAATGAAGAACCTGTTGCACAACCACCACCAGACGCCACTCAGCACTATCAAAATTATGATTAATTAACAAATCAATGACAACCTGGGAGTCTGACTTGCAAATAATATTCTACCAGCGCTGTTGACAGCATTGTTGCATCGCCTGCAGGATAGCAAGCGCCTCCATATAATTATTGGAATATCATCC
This sequence comes from Torreya grandis, assembly GCA_037957365.1. Classification (NCBI taxonomy): domain Eukaryota; kingdom Viridiplantae; phylum Streptophyta; class Pinopsida; order Cupressales; family Taxaceae; genus Torreya; species Torreya grandis. Next base: position 1,406,080 of record JARHVA010004013.1, on the reverse strand, counting down.
CTTGTAGACAGAGAAAATAAATTGAAGATTTTTGGAGCTATCACATCCTACACCATTGATACCAGCTTCCCCTGGGTTTCCTCTCAAGGAGCCATCAGTGTTAATTTTCATTGTTCCAAGTAAAGGGGGAGTCCATCGACCCCTTCTGCAAACCGGTTTGTGCTTCTGCCTATCTCTATTCCATGAGCGCAAAGAAGGAGCGATGGTGGGAGTGACTGATGGCTTGCCAACAATGCTAGAAAGAATACCATACTCTTCCACCCCCATCCCAACCACTCTAAATCTTTTCATAGCAAGTGTCTCCTGTAGTGACATTCGAACCTTCTCCCAAATGGCATCATGGTTCCTCTATTCTTCACAAAAAATTTGGCTATTTCGTTCAATCTAAACATTCCACAGAATGAATGCAAGTCCTGCAAGCCAGGTAGTCTGGAGGATACGTGATTTGGAAGTGGGGACGCCTAATCGATTCTAGAAATTAGATAATGAGGAGGCATGCCAGCAGGGTCTGTTCCACGTACTCCACCACCTATGCCAAATATTCTTGGCAAAGGAATAGAGGAAGAAAAGATGCTTCCCTATTTCCTCCTCCCTACAGTAGAGTACACACCTGGAAGGCCCCTGAAAGCCACGCTTGCACAAGTTGTCCCAAGTGAGGCACCTATTGTAGACAAGCATCCAAAAGAAGAAGTTGCATTTGGGCCAAGTAAAGGAATTCCATATTTTCTTCCCCCAGAGGAAATTAGCTTCCCCAAACACTTGCTTAGACAAGGCCTGATATCCCTCTGAGACCGAGTAGCTTCCCGTAGAACCGTCTCCCCATGCGAGCACATCCTGACCTTGAAGAGAGTTGCAATTTCTAGAAGCTAATAACTGAGATAGCTCAAACCTATTCTCTTAGGACCCACCCGACGGCCAATCCAAAGAGTTTTTCCATCTAAACCCTGTAGCCAAACCCATGTTGTACTCCTCCTTGTAGTGAGCCACCTTAGTCCAGCTAGCAGCTTGAAACACATCACATAAAGACTGCAAATGTGGGTGGGAAGACAAGAGCGAGGGTGACCCATCCCACGAGTCTTCCCAGAAGAGAGCCTGCTCTCTGGTCTTGCAAATCCAGAACAAGCTGCGTTTAATTAGCTGAGCTCCTACTTTGAGGGTACGCCAAATCATGGTGCCACCCCTCTCAAGAGGCATCTAAACAATAACAGAGGGATCCACCCCTAGAAAGTACTTAAAATCCAGGATGCAGGCCCACAGTTGGGACTAATTGGCACACCATCTCCAGTATAGTTTGGCAGCCAAGGCATGGCTTGCCAGGATGGTTGAATGCAGACCAAGTCCCCCATCTTTCCTTGGCTAGAAAATAGTATCCCACTTGACCAGACTCCATTTGGTGCTTCACAGGTTACCACTCCAAAGGAATTGGCGGGAAAGGGCATCGAATTCCTTGAGAAAATAAACTGGTGCAGCCTGAACCAAATAGTGATAAATAAGAAGAGCTTGTATTACTGATTGCAACAGTGTGACTCTCCCTGCAGTGGAGAGCCATCTATGAGTCCAGTGATTTACTTTTTGCCTCAGTCTATCTAAAACATTCTGCCAAAAAAGGCGTGGCTGCCTACCAACCATAATGGGATTCCCCAAATATATAACTGGGAGGACTTGAATTTGAAATCTCAGGATGGCCACTATTCTCCTCTGTATAGGTCCTGGTGTGTTAAAGAAAAAATTAGAGGATTTATGGTCATTTATTTTCTATCCAGTCGCATCCAAGTACATGTCAAGGGTATCCTGAAAAGCTTCTACCTCTCGAATACGCACTTTCCTAGCCAGGATAGTATCATCAACAAACTGAAGATGGGACGTGATTAAGCCATTTTCCCACTGCCATCCCTGCACAATGTTCTGAGAGACCTAGAATTTGAAAAGCCGGCCCAATCCCTCAACCAAAATGATAAATAAATAGGGGGACAATGGATCTCCTTGGCGAAGGCCTCTCGCTGCCCCAAAAAGCTCGGTTGGCTGTCCATTAATGAGGATAGAGTAGGAGGGAATAGAAACACAACTAAGCACCCATTAGATCCATGTCGAGCTAAAACCAAAGGCCAGCATGATTTTTTCCAAGAATCTCCAACTGGCCCTGTCATAGGCCTTTGCTAAGTCCAACTTGATAAACATGGCCTGCTCTTGAGAAGTGCTCATAGAGTGGATAGCTTCTGATGCAATGACCACCTCATCCAGAATCTGCTTGCCAGCTACAAAACCCCCCTATTCCTCTGAAATAATCAAAGGGAGGCATCTTTTGAGCCTCTCCGCTAAGAGCTTAGTGATAATTTTGTATATCACATTGCAAAGCGCACTAGGCCTAAAGTGGTCTAGCTGATCCGCCTGCTCTTTCTTCAAGATTAGGACTAGGAAGGTGGCATTCAAGGCCCTTAGCATTTCTTTATTGGAAAAGGATTCCTATATCACCTCAAAGAGATCCTATTTGATGACATCCTAGAAATCTTGATAAAATTCCAGTGGAAAACCATCGAGCCCAGGAGCTTTACCTCTTTTCATGCTGAAGACCACTCCCTCCACTTCAGTCCTTTCTATAGGTAGTATAAGATACTCATTTAGCCCTGAATTCACCACAGAGGGAATGCAGGACAACACTATATTTTTTTCCATCTCAGATGGATGTGGCCCTTCAGAGAAAAGGCTAAAAAAATAGTGGACCGTTGCTCTAGATATGTCTTGAGATGTATTCAGCCATGACCCATCTAGGCACACCAAGTGGGAAATATAGCTTCTATTACGCCTCACCTGTACTGACTTGTGGAAGAAGGCTATGTTCTTGTCTCCTTCCTGGAGCCAATCTATGCGCGCCTTCTGCTTCCAAAATATCTCTTCTCTGAATTCCCACTCTGCTAGCTCTTTCACCACTTGGGCCTCAGCTAAATGGAGCTCCTCAGAGAGGCCATGGTCTCTAATCTGCCTAGTAATCCCATCCAGTTGATCTTGAGCTTTCTTCCTCATAGTATGGAGATTCTCGAAGCTATTGAGATTCCAATACTTCAGCCTCCCCTTAACATACTAGAGTTTTTTAGCGAAAGTGAACATAGCAGTGCCATAGTTCGGTCCGTCCTGTCTCTACCACTGCACCATTAGATCATGAAGGGAAGGCTCTCTGAGCCACATGAGCTGAAACTTAAAGGGGGCTTCCTTGGTCTAGGAATGTGGTTAGTAGATAGCTTAATCAGCCAATGATCCGATCCTCCCCAGTCAAGTATTTTCAATGCAAGGGAATTGGATCTAGAATGCTAGTAATAGGACACCAAGAATTTATCAAGGCACTCTGAGATACCAGCCTCACCACTCCTCCTGTTACTCCAGGTGAAGATACCATTGAGAGGTTTGATGTCTGAGAGGCGCAGAAGGTCAATATTGTGCCAGAAGATCTTCGATGAAGGCCCCAACTGGGCCAGTCCTCCCCTCTTCTCTTCCATGCTGAGGACAACATTGAAATCCCCAGTCAAGATCCAAGGCAAATAGGGATGGCAACTTCTAATATACCAAACATGGTCCCATAACTTCCACTGTCTGGGTAGGTCCATAGGGGCGTAGACATTAGTAACAAGAATGATTTCACCTAATTCCTTAGAAACAACAGTCATTATGAGAGATGAACTGTTGGCCAACCAGCAAAGAGGCATTATATTCTCTGGATTCCAACAGATGGCCAGCCCACTGAAACACCCAAATGCCCCCACACATTGGCTGTGATTGAAGTACCAAAATTTTTGCATACAAGAAAACCATGAGTCTACTGAGAATTTAGTCTCCTGGATACAAAGGATATCAGGAGAGTTTGCACTTACCAATTTAAACATAGCTTTTTGTCAGGGGGAGCTATTCAAACACCTCACATTCCAAGAAAGGACAATCATTGAATAACATGTGCAAAATATTCATCCAGGGGCTTAACATGCCCCGCCTCCACTAGAAGTTCCCCTGTAAGTTTAATCCTCTCCTGGTCCTTCTTGCCTCTGGCTCGTGAGGGATTGGAGATGGTAGCCTTCTTGAAGGGTCTTTGAATAAGACCAAGGCTTGAGGAAGAACCTTTTTCATTTCTGGATGCTTCCATCTCCTTTGCCAGATCAACCCAACGAACCCCCTTGTCGCCTGTATCCAGCATGTCTGTGTTGGGAGCATCCTGCATGTCCCGGTCTAACTCCTGGGTCAGCCGAGACATCAAAGCTAGAGTATCATCACCTAGGGCAAGTTGTTCCATTGTCACTTCTTCTTCCATCTACAGCGATTCCAGAATGCCATCCTCTATGTTCATATTATCCAGGACTTCAAACTGATTAAAGTCTACCTCAATCTGTCTGTCAAAATTTGTCCTCTTTTGCCCACGATTCTTTGCGCGGCACTTGACTGTAGTGAATCCGTCCTTGTCAGGACCCCTAGAGCTATTTGTGCCTTGCTCTGTACCCACTAGGAAAAGAGGGTTTTTTCCCTTACTCGTGCCATTTGATTGATCTTGATACTTCCCATTGTGGTTCAGATGTCTAGTACTTCTATCCCCATTGGCCACCCGCATTCCAGACCCTTCTCCTTGTATACCAGTATCTCTAATCGCCTATAGACATTATCTATGCAAATGGCCATACACGTGACAAATGAGGCAACGAAAAGGAATAGCTTCATAATCTATTTGTTGAATCCATGAGGAGCTTCCCAGACAAATCTCAAGAGAATCCGAGAGGGGATTATTCAAATTAATCTCAATGCAAATGTGGGCATACGATATTACCTTTTTGTCCAGTGTTTGGTGCGTTATTGCCATCAGTGTTCCAAGCATAGCCACTATCTGGCAGAGGATATCATCATGCCAGAACTCTAGGGGCAATCTCAGAAAATGAACCCAGATAGGAACATAGGTTGGAAGATCATCTGCCAAGTTAAACCCTTCATGCTAGGGTTTAAAGAAAAGACCAATTCGATCGTAGAAGTAAGGGCCTCCTTGAAAAATCCTATTCTGGTCCACAACAAAGGAAAAATTCACCATGAAATAACTGTTTCCCGCTAGCATAATGTCAAATTCCCCATCAATCTACCATGTCTACCTAATCTAGGCGTCCAAAGCTGCTAGCAAAATATGGATGAATTTGCAAATAAGGGCGTGAGCAATCAAATATTTGACCTCCTCCTTCACTGAATCTGGGGAAATTACCAAAATCAGTCGCTCTTGACTTCTGGGTAAACATCCATTGACTTTCCTGAGTTTAGAGCTCTCAACCATAAAAATCCTCTCAGCCTCTTGCGTTGTCCCCCCAGGCAAAGGCCACTCTTCCCTGGGGGCACCATTCTGGCCGCCCTGCTGCAACCCGTCACTCGTAGCCATGGAAGATACCGCTTCCTCTATTTGTTTATACATGATTAACAAATTCATTAAGCTATTATATATTTTATCATTTATTGGATACAAAAAGTACATCCATGTGTTAAGTTCAAAAAAAAAATTGAAAAAAAGTTTAAACTCCACTCTATGACCAAGATATTACAATTTTTATATTAACTTCTCTAACCAAAATAAAAACCCTTATAAATGACAGTCAAATTAATGTCAAAATTAAGATCAAAATTTGAAAATGAACAACTCTATCCATTGCACTCTAACCCACCTCTATCCATTGTAAAATGCTTATTGACATAATAATAAGAAAACACTTGGTCCAATCATAAGATTTAAAATTATGATAATATAGTCACCACCACCCTATCCTTTATTTAATTTACTAAATATAAAAGTCACCTCAACATCATGATGATGATGATGATGGTGGTGGTGGTGGTGGTGGTGGTGGTGGTGGTGGTGGTGGTGGTGGTGGTGGTGGTGGTGGTGGTGGTGGTGGTGGTGAAATTCTTTGGAAAATTCTAGAGAGATGCTGAGGAGCTAAGGTCTTATCGAAGGAAGTAATGAGATTATCAATGATTGTTTGAAAGGGAAGAGAAAGGCCCCAAATTTAAATTCATGTTATGATTTTAAGAATAATATACTTCTAAAACACGTTAAATTGCTTTTACCCAAATATGGGTATGAAAAACAAATGAAATTTAGTAGAGTCCCAAGCATAACTAATTTTATGTAATTCTATTTAATTTAAATATGAATTTTATTAATGAACATAAATAGTTAATACTACATAATAAGTATTTTTAATAATTTAAAATTTAATTTATCTATGTATTTGGGGTGGAGTGTATTATTTTAGGAAAGTCATTTTTTTAAAGATGGAAACACAGGTAATGTTTGAAATTTTGTTTTCTTTCTTTCTTGATATTTTTATTTTTCTAAAGGATTGTTTCCTTATTTTTAAGAGTATTAACATTTTATCCAATTTTATTATCTATATATAAATTTAAGTATGAAAAACATATTTGGAGGTGGAACACCACCAAATTTTACTGGAATGTTGTTTACACTCTTAATCAAGTCTATCCTAATTCTTTTCGTTGGTGATCACCTCCATATAATCTTCACTTTCGATAGTATGTGAGACCCTACTTGTAGAGATAACACTGTAATGGCTTTTAATTATAGTATTTTCCAACACCACTATTAAATCTTCCTACTACTAAAGGATATCGATGGTCAGCACATCTATAAGAAGAATTCCTTCAATTGACACTTTCCATCTTCCCCTACATAATATATTGAATACTATAAAAATAAATAAAAAATAATGATAGTTGGGAGCCCATACTTAATACTACAAACCCATCTGCTTGAAGTAGTTAGGGTGTTAGGATGACAAGCCAAATGACCCATTGAATCCCCAATCATTACATACTATTGCTTAGATTGCTTAGTATTTTCTTGTTAGTTGTTGTCTTTATACGGCTCTAGTTTTCTATGTTTTCATCTTTTATAGTTGAAAATATTTTTAAGCTAACTTGTTAAGTGTTTCTCAGCTTTGGCCAAATAGATTTTCATCAAATGTAAATTTTCCACTCATTTTTTATACTATTAACCTTGTAACAAAGTATTTTATTAATTTAATTGAAAACTCTTTTTAATTAAAAAAAAGTTGATTATTAAATATTAACAACCCAGTTGATTTAATTTTTGTTGAGCATTTTTGTTCGAGGTGTGATTCCATACCACTATTATATTTTTTATTTTATTAGAATGTATTGCATGTTTTCAATTTGAAAAATATGTGATTATTTAAGACTACTTTTATAATTTTATGAAATATGAAAACCTCAATTAATCAATATAGATATTCAAAAAATTATATAATAAAAAATATAAATTTATTTGTAAACATAAATTTTTTAATTAATTTATAATAAATAATTATATTATGTATTTTAATTTTAAAACTTGTGGATTTCCCTTGTTAATGGGTTGGTCATGATATCGAAGAAAGCAAAACAAGCAAGGAAGATCGAATGGGTGCCACTACCTCTAGGGATGTTCAAATTAAATTTTGATAGCACCACAAGGGGAAATCCAAGGGCATCGAGGGTTGGTTTTTTAATCCATAATTGTAATAGCTTGCTAATTAGAGAAGTTTCATAGAAGTTAATGGATGGAACAAATAATGAAATAGAGGCCCAAGCACGGGTTTTGGGACTTGAATTGATGATTTAGTGTGGGAATGAGACAATCTTCATCGAGGGGGACTTGATCATCATTATTCAAGTAATTAGGATTGGTAAGGTAGGGTCTTGAAATGTGGAGAACATTCTTAACCATTCTTGTGACATCTAGGAATCCAATCATTGCTTTTAAGAAGCTAATAAGGTGTAAGATGAGTTGGCAAATTAAGACATTGCCCCATCTAATAATTTAATTATAGATAATAATTGGGAGGCATGTCTGAGGGATGGACTTTCACCATTCCATGATTATTTTATGTCTAGATGGGACACAAATAAAGTAGTATTGATGGTTGATGGAATTTTGATACGTGGTAAATGTTTTTTAACACACCCATTGGGTTGTCCCCCACACTCTCACTATGTGCTAGTGCAATGGTTGATAGGATCATTCATGAGTGAAATAGTTTTAGTTGGCATGGGTTTGGAATGGAAGAAAGGTAAGTGAAGGGATGGCAATGATGAAAATGGAACATATGTTATAGGTGGTGCTTAACAAACCCATCCTATGTGTCAAGGCTAAAAAATGTGGCATGGCATTTGAGGAAAGGGTCTTGGATAATAGGTTTAAGAGAATCTTCATCAACCAAGAGAACATTGTCTTACATGTTATCAAGTAGATAATTGGTATGGTATTTTTGGAGACTAGTTGTACAATTAAGGTCAACTCCTTGGTTGCATTGGCCTCTGTAAAAACCTGCTTATGGCTCCAAAGCACAAGGAATTGATAGTGGCAATAGAAATCAAGTTTATTCAAGTGTGGTTCAGAGATGGTGTGGAAGTGGTAGTAGAGGCTTTTCCTTTGGAGGAAAAATTATCTCAAAATTTCTCCAAGTAGGTAGGCCAAGGAGTGGTGTTGATTAGATTATTATGGTATTTGGATGATAGGTTTGGAAACCTCCTATATTATTTTGAGGTTATGCATCAATGACTCGAAAATCCTCATCCCTCAGGATGTTGGGTGTTTGTTCTAGATTTAACTACCTTACACACATCAATGGCATTAATGGTATAAGTGCTACATGGTATGAAATCCCGTGGGCTTGCCTTGATAGTGAAAATGCTTGTTAGGCTCTTTTGAGCTCATACTCCCCTACCTTAACTATCCATGGTAACCATTGGGGAAGACCCTTTTACCAGATGGTAGGGGGTTTATCATTTATGAGGGCCTATATGGATAATGTTAGTGTGACTCCATGTTTTTGAGAATCATCAACATGAAACACACATGTTAGCCATAACAAAGATGGAAATTGATAATGCCATGGGGATTTGTTTTAGTTTTTGTGGAGTTGGGTGATGGTAAAGGGTGAGCAGGGTCTTCAGGTTTGTTGGAGGAATTGACAAGTGGTAGTGGGAGTAAGGGTGGTAGTGATGGACACATGGGCAGTGCCCAAGTGATTGGTGGTGTTAGGCATGTAGGCGATGCCCAGGTGGTTGGTGGTGCACTATAGTGTGATTGGGGTAGTGGCAATGATGGTGGTTTTTTTGTGCATGGTTTTGTTGATGGTCATGGACATACTTGTGTGGGTGTTAGGTAGATTTGGTCTGGTCATTTTTTGTCCTTGGTTGTTTCACCCTCTAAAATGTCTTTGATCTTTTTTGTTTAACCATTCAGTATCCTTCTATAATGAACTTTATAAAATTATTTTATTTTTATTATAAAATGCGTAAGGGACCCCAACACTCTTTACATAGCCAAAAAAACCGATTTTTAATTTTTTTTTTTTACAAAATATGAAAGTCATTAAAAATTAAATTATAAATAATTTATTTAATTTTATAATTTATCTAATATATTAAAACTATTTTATAATAGATTGATTATATTAATAAATTTATTTTAATTTTCTAATAACTTACAAACATTATCTTAAGTTCAAGTTGTAAGGTGAAAGAGATAAGGGAGTGAGGAATTTCTCTTTTTCTCTCTCCTTTTTTATTTTAATTTTTTAATTTTTATTTTTTTAATTGAGTGGGGGCGAAGAAAGGAGGAATTTAAATAAAACCTAAATTAAAATGATGATAGTGGAGCTTGTCTCTTTTTTATATATTATATTTATGTTTATTATGTTTTTTTTTCTCTAATATATAACAATCTATTATTATAAACCAAAACCTTAACTATTATTTTCATACAAAGTGAACATTATTAGCCTCACAAAACTTGATAATTATTAAAAATAATATATAACCACATCCTTCTTATCATTAATGTTTTGTTAGTAGTTTTATTTTTCTAACTAGTATACGATATTCCATGGATATTCATTTTATAATAATTGTGACTTTTGCATGGATAGTCATTTTATAATGATTGAGATTTTAGATTAGAGTAGTATCTATTTAAATATATAATGTGTGATATATATGATTGAGGAAGCTATTTTCATCCTTTTATTTTAGCATGCTTTTTATCCCTTCATAAATGCCAATTGTAAAGTACCACCCTTAACGTTGTTACAAATATTCTCTATCTTATTGTTCTCAAAATCTTAATGAATCTTATTAAATTAATTATATAAAAAGATCCATGTTGTGGTTTCAGCACCTACCCATAGTAATGATATGGTAGCTATATAACATAAAATGATAGAGGAAAATTAACTATGGCTAAACTTTAACTTGGAACATATGTTGTTATGCTCTATGACCAGCCCTATTTAGGACATGATTCTCATGAAACATTTGAATTAGTTAGTACCTTGAAATTGATTAGCCTAATTCAATAGTCTTCTGCAACAATGTCAATTACCCAATTATCATGGTAATAGAGAACTTGTTTGCAAGTTTTCAAGTATTACATATATTGCTGAGCAGAACATGGTTGCGCCCTCATATATAAGTGTTTAGATGGATGATAAGAGCACCATTGTTCAGAGTTACAAGATAAGAGGCTCTACCCACTGATATATTTTTAAAATAAGGTGTCAAGGCACTACACATCTATGATATATTCTCCATATAATCCAAATTATATTACCCATGTGCATACTTACCAAAGGTCATCAAAGGCTAACATTGACTAGTTTCAAGCAACTAAAAGATTATAATAGTAAAAGGGATGTATAATTTTATAGGAATTCCTATAAATTTAACAATATACAAACTTAAGGGAAAACTAATGACCTAAATATTGCAAATTGTAGCACAAAAAAAATACATAAGCTTTCCTATGCATTACATTGCATATGTTCTGCTCTGCACAATTCACATTTGAGATAATTTTATTCCTTTTGTAGGATTAAAAAATATGATCTCTATGTCAATATGGTAAGTTAAGATGAGGATCTGTGTGTACCAATTTATTCCTAGGAAATGAATGGATGTTGTTCCCAAATGGCATGAAAGTATTCGGTTTTGGAGCCATCTGCGATATAAATCAAATAACCCTGCCTTCATGCACAGAATTAGTTGCCACATGCTTGGCATATATTTCCATGATATCTATGTGTAATACTTGTGTTCATGCATAGAATCAGTTTCCACATGATTGGCATATACTACCATGATTTTTGTGTGTTAAATATTGATATTTAACAAAGTTAAAAAGAAAAAAATAATGCAAAGATACAACCAATGCTTCACCTTTGTTCTGAAAGTAACCACCATAGATTTGTGTATCTCATTGCGTAATGAATTAGATCAATTTTATGAGGATTATATATCTTGGGATTTTTATTGACAAGTTCATTTTTATCGTAATAGGCGATTCTTCCCTGATTAGCTACTCCATACCTTGGTGAGCCCTCTGTAGTGTAAACAATTACGTGGAGATCAAAATTATTTAATGTAAATTACCAATATGCTTCTAATGCTCTTTATTTTTAGAGCTTCACTCAATCATTATTTATAGTTGGAAGAAGAAGAATATGCATTTTTTTCTTGAACTCAAAGAAAACATTTGTTTGCTATTGGTTTCAATGTGGATTACTTATTAAATTCTGTAAAGTTCCCTGCACCGGAAAGGGAATACAGATGAAACCAAAAAAAATAGAGATTCATAAAATAAATTAATGAGGAAGATTCTATCAAAGACTTACATATCAGGTCAAAAAATCTAATAAAAAAACATTGATAGTCCTTGTCAAAACCTAGAAAATAAAACAAGATGGTCTTTGTTACTCTATTACAATCATATCTACAAAATGGCAAATGAAGAATAAGCTATAAAGAATGGAAAAAAGGAGAATAACCCAGACACTACTTGTTGCTCTAGTCTTGCAATGTCAGAAAAAGGCATTTTTTAAGATAGCGAAAGCAAATACTTTAATTAAAATTTTGATTTTAAAATACTTTAAATTTAGAGGAGGTTGACAAATACCTGCTTCCGATTACCTGCTTTTCCAAAAAGTCTTAAAGCTCAATTTTAGGGTGTATGGAACCCCTCTCGGACCTGTCTTTACATAGATTTGTATGACTTAAAGAGTGTGTTTGATATTGGTAATAAAGCTTTGATATTTCGGACAAGATTCTCTTATTGGAAAATTTCACTATAGAAAAAAAATGGCAATTAATATGCCCCATTCATAATAAAATAACCTTCAAATTTGAAATAGATTCCGTATAAGCTTCAGTTGGTTAATGTTTGGCAATGAGATTCTTTTCCAAAAAAACTTTAAATGATTCACCAATACTTTTCCTTAGAAAATTTCGTAAATTTCAATATAAAAGGTAAGCTAAATTTAACAGAAATTAGAAATTTTTACTACTCTTTAAGCCAAAATGCTCTGTGGGACCTATCAAAGTGCACGTGTAAGGAATATTTGGGATGTGAACATGTAATCAAAACTTTTGAGATGCACCTACTAAACATTAAACCAGACCCAATTTATAGTTCCTCTTTTATCCACAACATTTGGAATTTCAATGGAAAATACAAATTGCCTGTAATTCATATTTCAATACATAAAAGGATCCTACCTTGCAGGAGTGACCTTGACACTGGTTTTCATGTTAGGTTGAGAACAATTGTAAGCAAAGGAACCAGCCAACCCGTTTAGCCACAGAGTTCCTGCAAACCTCAAAATGATACATTCATAAATCAATAAGGTACCACTTCCAAATAATTTTAAAAAAAAAAAAGAAAATAAAAAAAGGGACAAAATAATCAAACAAACCCAATAAATTAGACATAAAAAACAATATCCTTGTAAAAGAGAAGTGAGGTCCAATTACCAACTGTTCTTAGCTTGTGGTTTGAGATCCATGTCTTTACAGAATCGATGTTGCTCACATTTTGCTCTACCATTCTGTTTTGTACTTATGATTATTATTCTTTCCTTCCAAGATGAGGCAATCTGGCAATCTGGGGGAACCCGTGTGATTGCCTCGATCTTTGATTATGCCAATATGGCTACAAGGCAACTACAAAAGTGATAGATCACCCAGGTTCAAATCCGCCTCACCCGAACAAGGGAGAATACCTCTCAGAGAAATTCCTCGCCTAAGATTCATCTTATGACTTATTAAATTGCCCAAGGTTTTTTATTAAAAGAAACAACAAAAATCAATTAGCTAAATCGAAAATCATGAATACCATACATTACCATATTATTATGTATCGTGAATGGATTTACACCATTCCATACAGTCACCAAACAATCGCAACTAATTTGAATCCCTACCTTTGCCTATTTCAATCCCAAAATGGCAGAGCAAGAACACGGTGGAGATTTGGCGAGTTGCAGGGTTTGTAGAGGAGCATGGTGGCCATGACGCACAACCTAAACTGACTACCAAAAATTCTACAACAACAGGTTTTATATTTCTTGATCACGGACTAAGCAAAAGGCATTGTGTCAATTTCCCCTGCAACCACATGCATTCTGTTTACCCATTCGGAATGATTATACCTAGGTTGGGCGATATTTTTTCGGCTCTTTAAGTGATCTTTATTATTACCAGTGGCCTTTCTTGTTTTACCAGATGGGGAAGTGACAAAGTTATACTTGGGTACTGATATGGAGCCTAGGGGTGAGACAGGGCCAGGAGTATAACAGACTAAAACGAGATTCTCCCCCTGTTATGAGCAGAAATAATTTGTATTGCTTGTAAACAATAATGGTAGTGTCATGATAAAAAGAACTAACAAACAGGCTTAGGAAACCAAAAAAATAGTGTATGAGAAGTGTAACATTAGATTAAACGTTTGTTCTGCTCCAAGTTTTGTATAAATCTGAGAGGTTAAATGAATGACTTTGAAATTAAAGGCCTATCCTCTTTAAACAGATATATTTAAGCTATTGCAGACCTATATTTATAAGAAAGTTGTTTCAGAGGGTAAACAAATGCACTCCCGCCTCGCCAAAATTTGGGTACCATTTATTGTTTGCACTCTCTCCCTTGATACACGTCTGCTATTCGGTAGGGGTAAACAAAAATCACATCTACGTTGTTATAGAAGCAGATGCAAGGAAAATGAAGAAAATGATACCCAGCACCGCATACAATAGAAATTTCCCCTAAGCAAAAAACCTTCGTATTGATTTGCCACGGCGCTGTCTATAAAATGTACGCCACAGCTGGCCTTTGCACAGAGTCCTTACCATGCACTAAACAAGCACAATATGACTTAGGCGAAGATTTGGCTTCCGATAAATAATTTCTTTCTATTGGATGCCGCACTGCAAAAATTAATCCCCACTTAGTGTTAACTAGAGAAATCCATAAAAAACTGCATGGCATCCGTAAAACATTGGGAAATAATAAACATACAATTAACATAACATTCTCATTAGCTGCTAGGGAAGAGTTGATCGGAGTAAACGGAGGAAGCAAAACATATGGTACTGGGCAGGTACTAATAAATAAGATATGACATTGGGAATCTTATATGGAAATAAAATTTGAAAACATTTAAGCTAATTTCACCAAACAATTAGAAATGTGAATCAATGAAATAGATAATAGAGATTTTTTTTGAAATAAGGTCAATGCGTATTATTTTATTATTTGAAATTATTTTGAGTATTTGAATTTTATTAAAAGGATAATTTCAATATAAATATATGTTATTATATATATAAATAAATGGTAAAGTATTTTTTTTGGAGGTAAAAAGTTACTGAGTATTATTTGATTAAATTCCATTAAAAAGGGAATTTCAATATGAATATATGTTATTAGAAAAATGAAATAGATCATTTTTTTTTAATATAAGACCACTGAGTATTATTTGATTATTAGGAATTATTTTGAGCATTTGAGTTTCAATAAAAAGAGAGGATTCAATTGGAGGTTTCTCGTTAGTGATCAGATCAAGTATATTATATAGTAGAAACTATCAAAGGAATTTATGTTTATTGTTTGAACAAGATAGATGCACACAAGGTAATGTAACAATTCCACAAGGGTTAGGTGGTGTAAAGTTCTCACAGGATACCATTGACCTCAAAACTATTAGGGTAGATATCATTGGTCTATGAATTTCAAGCATATATACCATATGTGAACGTGTTATTAATGATATATGCACATTAGAATAAAAACAATGCAACTATTTCACTTCAATTGGATGTGGAAAAATAAATTTTCTCATAATAAAGATGATACATTTTTCATTGGTTAAGTGGAATTCATGTTTGGAGCTTAAATTTGTATTATGATCGTTAATTATTTCATAAAATGGGTTGAATTTATAGACACTAAAAATAATATTTTGTTGAAATAATCAAATTCTTATAATAAAACATTCTCATTATATTTTGGATTCAATACTCATCAATATATTATCAAAAATCAATAATTATATATATACATTTCCAATTATTATTCATAAATGAATGGTGTGGTTAAGTCCACAAACAATAATTTATTGAGCATCATCAATAAAAATATAAACAAGAATCCCAAAGTATGGTATGTATTGTATAAATATGTATTATGTGTTGACATAACTAGTTTAAGGATACTCAAAAACATCCCCGTCTGCTCATTTACGGGAATGAACACATTTTTCTGTTAAGTTTTATCATGACTAATTATTTATTTGTATAATAGCATGTATGGGAAATTGATTACTTAAAGAAATTATTGTTAGATGTTTTGAAAGATAAATAATTCACGAGAAACCTTTAAAACAATTCAGTAAGTTTCGAGAAGTAGTAAAATGTTGCTTTTTAATAAGAGCCACGAATAAATCCTTCTTAATTTCTAATTTGGAGCTTATTTGGGATAAGGTTAAAAAAAAAAAAACTGGGGATAAGGTTAATAAGAAAAATTGGTCACTTATTAAATTAGAATCTTTTGGATAGGATTATAATATTCAGGTCTCGGTTCTTGGCCTTTGATCCACAACTCATTTCATTTTTTTTAATACAAGAGAAATATAGTTTTTAAGTCAAATTTTAGATATGTATAAAATAAAAATAGTAAATCATTTGGATGAATTATAAAAGCCATCATGTACATGTCGAATCTTTTTAATTTTATTCTAGAGCATGTTTATGGAATTTTAGAGATGAATTTATGGCATAAGTTGTAGTAAGGGGTCCTAAAATCCAATATTTTTATAGTGAAGAGACAAGATCTTGAGTTCCAACCAACATTTATGCCTTCAAAACCTCCAAGTGAAAATCCATTGCTTCAAGCATGTCTAGATAGGAAAATGGCATGCATTTATATGACTTCAACATCCAAATCTACCCAAAATAATGTTTTCAGTACTATTTAAGAGCACAGAAACACTGACAACAAAAGTTGTCAAAGTTGACACTATAGTTAATAAACACTACCTTCAGCGCTTTGCGGCTCAAAACTAGCATTGCCAACATATACGAGTGGAGGACAATGTCTAGAATCGGGGTCTTAGTCTCTGACCATGCCCGATTGAGAGACCCACCACCCATTTTTATCTTTAGAATGTCCTTCCCAATACAAGAAAAATGTTTTTTTAGCCTAATCTCAAGCATGTGTAAAATAAAAACTGTAAGTCATTAGGACAAATTAGAATAACCATCACATGTGTTTCAAATCCTTATAATTTCATGCCAAATATCATCAATGAATCATTGGAGATGAATCTGTGGCAAGTTATATAAATGGGTCATAAAATTATTTTTTGCATTGAATAGATAAGTTCTTAATCTCCAACTGGGAATTCTTTATGTGGGACCTAAGTGTGAAAATACATCACTTCAATCACATCTAGATAGTCAAATGATATGTGTTTCTGCAACCTCGACATCCAAATCCACCTAGAAACATATATTCACTATTGTTTAGGAGCACGCAAATATTAACAACAAATGTTGTGAAAGCTGAAGCTACAATTGGATAACTATGACTCTGGAGTTTCATGGCTCTAAATTGTCATTTTCAACATGCTCATGGTAGTGCATAATGTCTAGGACCAAATTCTTGGCCTCCAATCATGCATGGTTGAGAGACCCACCACACATTCCAGCTTCAAGAACATCCTCACAATACAAGAAAAATGCATTTTTTTAAGCTTAACTTCAGGTGTACATAAAAATAAAAGCCATAAATTGTTTGTAATAACCTTCACATGCATGTTGAATCTCTATAATTTCACCTCCGAGCATGTTTATGGAACTTTGAAGATGAATCTATGGCACAAGTTACAATAACGGGTCTAGAAATTTATTTTTTTATACTAAAGAGATAAGTCCAAGACATCCATTTGTAAATCTATCACTTTGAGCACATTTAGATATCCAAATTACATGTGCTTCCATGACCTTGACATCTAGATCCACCCAGAACCATGTTTTAACTATTGTTCAAGGGGATAGAAATATTGACAATAAATGTTGTTAAAGTTAAAGCTACGATTAGATACTTCCACCTCTAGTGCTCATAGTTTAAAACTAGCATTTCCAACCCATATAGGGTGGTGTATAATGTTTAGGACTGGATTCCTAGCATTCAATCATGCCCTTCACAATAGCATAATAATTTTTTTTTTAAACCGAACTTCAAGCATGCATAAAATAGAAACTATAGATCATTTAAATGAATCTTAAGAACCATCATGTACATTTCAAATCCCTCTAATTCTAAGAAGTGATAAAAAATTATATTTTTAATAATATCTAATAATAAATATTTTTAAACTTATAATTTGGTGCTTATTTGAGATAAGGTTAATAAGAAAAATTGTTCACTTTGTAAATCGGAACCTCTTTAAATACGAGCATACCGTTGAGTATAGTAATTTCTAAGTACAAACTCTATATGTTTAAAATTTAACTCTTCCAAGTAATGGTTGGTACATAAAATATTACTTTCAAGCCACTCTTCACAAAACCTTTGACTAAATATGAGTATGGTAGGTTAGAATTTCTTTCCTATGTTCTCAAATTTGTTATACTAGCTGGCGTTCCTATTCTTATTTATTGTATTTTATTATTATTTATATATTTTATTTTATTTTTTATTTTTTTTATTTTTTTTACTATTTAAGTTGTGTTACTGTTTTCTTTGAAAATTTAATCCTAAAAGTTAACTACTTAAGTACAGGTAAAATAGTGAAATTAAGTATTTCTAATGAAAGAATTGAATGAGCAAGGTTTAATATTTAATATTTATTATTTATTTATTTATTTTATTTTATTTTTATTTATTTATTTGAAAGATTGATTCAACTAATATTGTAATCAAACATGCAAGTTATTAAATGTTGAGTCCTCTTTAATATGTATAATTTTTTTCTTTATAACCCCTATTAGATAGGGGTGACACCATAATTTTTGTACCATACCATTTTACATTTTGAGATAACACCCAAAAAAAAGAGATTTAAATAGAAAAAAAATTAAGAAAATAAAATTTGAATTTATTTATTCAAAAATAAATAAAATGTGTATATTTTAATTTAGATATATAAAATCATAATATATTCACATTTTTCCAAAAAATAATTGTAAATATTTTTGAAGATTTAAATTTTAATTCTTTTGAAAATGGTTTTGAATGGAACTGCATATCAAGGTTTGACTCAAAGGTCCTACCTCTGTAGGATGTATCCTTCACAAAATAAGAAAAGTAAAAGTATGATCAAAGGAATAATAATTGATAAAAGGGATAGCTAAAAAGGCACATCGTAAACTTATTGATCCCCCTTTCAGCTTAATGTACCTCTAAATCCATATTTTATTTTCATTGATAAAAATCTACATATTTGCATTCACCTAATTTGGTTGTGGGGTGGTTTTTAATTGTAAAATTTAATTATTATAAGGTACTTGTATGTTTTTTAATTTTCAACTTATATTAAAATTTTATTTAAATATTTTTATCAATTAAGTGGCCATTTCCTGCCCTATTTCCTATATTTTTTTTATTTATCATCTTTTTCCTTTTGACATTTCTTATTCCTAGACCCGTGTAGTGTACATTTTTTTTGGGTTGCAATGACCATACAATGTACAGTTTTAGAGTGAGCTCTTGTTACACTTTTTTGAGGTCTCATGTACATTTTGTTATTTTTTAAAATATTTTCCAGCTAATGTTTTCAATTTTCAAACTAATTTTTTTCATAATTTAAATTTAAAAAATTTATAAGTGCACAAGTGCATTCCTATATATGGGATAAAATAATAAGGATATATTGAAAGAAACAAGATTATATTTTCTATATATCTATTTTGAAAGTATAATAATGAAATTTTTGTGTTTATTTGAAATTTGAAATTTTTATTTCTTTTAAGGGTATGTGCATAATGTTGGGAAATAATTCTATAGACATTTCTCCTAACACTTATGCATTATATCAATTTAGGCTATGATTTTTAGAAAGTCATTGGCAAGTGGTTTGGTAGTATGATTGGCAAGATTTCAAGCGAGCCATTTTTCTTCAAAGGGCTTCTTTGCACTTGTGGAGAGGGATGCTTGATGGGATCAAGACAGATTGAAGGAATCTTTGGTGGATTTCTGATGGAATACTTCTTCAGATTGCTCCATGGATTTCTTATGGAATCTATCTCCAAAATGATCTGTAGAATTCTAGTAAAATACATCTATTATCTACTTCATGGATTCCCCAAAGATTCTTTCTTCAGAAGGATTTACTAATTTCTTCGGTTGTAAGATTCATTGTTAAAGTTTGGTGGTTTCTTTTACATTTTTTGGAATTAGAAGGGCATGTTGATTGTCCCTCACTTTCTATTCCTCAAGCTTTCCCAGATGGTGGTATATTCCCTCTAAAATTGTAGACAATATCTTCGACTATGGTTCCTTAGCTTGAAGAGCTAGGCTCCCTCTTGTTTTAGTTTTTACTCGGGTAGAGGAATAGTTCTTCAGTTGGCTTCATGGATTCCCTATGGAATTATTCTCAAGTGCTTTCTTCAAAATCCCCTTGAATTTCCTAAGGGAGACCTGGGCCTCCCATTGTACTCAAGATTACTAGTTCTTGGTTGTTATGCCCTAGAGAGACCAGGCTATATCTTAGGATGGAAGTTATTGTTTTCATTCGTAGATGTAAATGGGGATCTCTATAACCCCTAACTCTTTAATATTTTTTTATTTTATTTATAGTCAAAATTAGATTGCCTAAACCTATTAGGGATCCCTTTGGTTTTATTAGTACCTTTGGTTCTTTTTCTACTTTGTTAGTTTTGAGTCCTCTAAGGACCTTGATGGTGCTCTTTCTCTTGTGTGGATGATAGTTTTGTTGTTTTTTTGGTTGCTACTTCTTGGGTGTTAGTTCACTTTTATTCTCTAGTTTGTTATTCCTTTGTTGGTTCCTAGTGCCTACCAGTAAGGAGACCCAACCCTTCATTTGTGCTAGGCTTGGATTCAACACTTGTTAAAGGTGGGTATATTTTAATCTTAACATCTAATTATCCATAATTAAATTTTACCAATTATATTTAAAAGGGCATAAATTAATCCGCAAGGCCCCAAAACTACAAAATAGATATTACTTTTCCTAAAATAGACACCGAGTGTAAAATTTATACCCTCAAAACCTTATGTTCAATACTGAAATCATGAAAATAAACAAATACTAACTAAATTAGATTTTGATAAAATATCTCCTAAATCATAACTCCTAGAGTTTTGAGACTAAACTTAAAAGATATAGAGTAATCCTAATTTTTAATATTTACTCAAATAAATGTAAAGTATAAGAATTAAATATAACTCAACATTTATTTTACTAAATCTTTTGATTGGAAGCTTCATACATATGGAAATTACCTAAAATATCCACAACATGTACATACTTAGGCTTAGTAACTACCAAGCTAAAGCCCATTTCCGAAAAACATCCACAACATGCACATAGGGTTTTTAAATCCCATTTGTACAACATGTCATAAGCTTGAGATAAGCTAAGCATCATTTCTAGTTCTGCTCCCATGCTTATAATTTTTGATAATGAATTCATAACCTCTTTCTGTTATTCATGACTAATATTTTTATATAGAAAATGTCTCTCTTGGGTGAATTTGCCCTTCTCCCTGTAAGATACAACAGATTTTGGTATATTTTTTGTGCTGGTATTCTTTTTCAAATCTAAAAAGTTAGAAATTATACTTTTTTAATCAGGAAGAAATGGAATGTAATTTTTCTATTACTAACAATGTTACTGTCATTTCTAATGTTAAACTCTATATTCTAAGTTAGACTAATAAAGTTCACCTACAACTTAACCACCTACAGTGTTTGCTTGATCACTGGGGAATGCCACCTATACGATCATTTGTGATACTCTAGAACTTGTCAGGGTGCGAAACCGGAAACATACAATTGATTACCAAACTTCAAGCAACTTAATATGCAGAAATAAACCAGATTCACCAAGTAACTAGAATTCAGAATAACACAGCATATGAGAGACAATACACAACTTGTATTAACACTTTAAACAGAAAAGAATACAATAAAGAAGATGCCACTTCTTCTCCACCACCTTACAGAGGTTTCCCACACCTCAAGTGAACAGTACTTCTTCTCCCCAAAGCTCTCCCTCTCACAGGTCCCAACACCCAACTCAAATACAGAGTTGGTGTTCACCTCCCGTGCTCCACGCACAACGCAAGTGCTCCACGCACTCCACGTGCTCCACAAGTACTCAAAGTACTTCAAGTAGATCTCCCATGAATCTGCAACAACCTGCAATTCAACAGACCATACTTATGGAAGGAACTTCCTTGCCTTCCTCTCTTGCTCTATCCGAGTACACACCTGTACTCCAAGTAGATCCTGCCTGATACTGCTCCCTGTTATGTTACTGTCTATATGACCTTGCACACCTGCAAATCAAACAATGGTTCTGCTCACCTGTGAACCTCGACCTTGCACACACATACACCTGCAGATCAACGATCTTACTTACCATGTAGATCTCCTATATAGGCCATGCAACTGTGACCAAGATCCTACACTCTTGAAGAACCCAGCTGGCTCTCCAATCCAGCACCAACACACTTGGTACTGTGGCACTAGGAGGAACGCACCATTGCTCTACCTCACACACAGAAGGAGCTTATAATTATGCTCTCTTACTCCCTAGCACACTTTTCCAATACAACCATGAGTCTATTATATAGATCTCATCCAAACAATAATTAGACATCTAATTACAATAATTAGATCCGCAGCTCTCAGTCTAAAATTAGATCTCTTCATGCAAACACTTGGTTCGTTAGCTAACTGCCCGTAAATAGCTCGCAGTCGAACCACACAGGCGACCGACGCCGGTCCCTGTCCGCCTGGGGTCACCGACGCCGGCCGATCTCTGAGCGACGTCGGTTTCCTTCCTGCCCTTTCCTGCCGATGTCAGTTGGCCTGACCGACGCCGGTGTCTCTGACACTCAGCAACTCTCCTGCAACCTCCTCTCCTGTTTGCATCAGTGAAGCTTTTAGCTCCACAATCCTAACAATCTCCCACTTGGAGATAAACAGCTGCACTGTACCTGTACTCTGTCTAATCTGTTTCCTGGTTTGTATTCCTCTTCAAGCTCCCACCTGAAGACAACCCACCACACATCCCGTGGTGTACCTCCTGTCATCCGAGTAACCTACCACATCTGAACCTACAACACCTGTAGTGAAGTCCTGACCCTACATAGCAACACCTGCTGCCGGTCCCTCTCAGAAAACCTGAGAACCCACTTCCCCGAATTGGCTCCTAACTCTGACAGCTCCCACTGCATGGGAATACTCAGGTCTATACCAGACCTCATGTGATTTCAGACACTGTACCTATCCAGCCCTTAGTGTGCTCCGGTTCTGCATCCTGAACCTCGCCAACACCTGATTCACATCAGCTCCCACTCGAGACAAAATCAACCTGTGATCTCCATGCCTCTCATGTTAAAGAATTCCGCTGCTCCAAACTCCTCATGACATGCCACTGAACTAATCTTACCCTTAGCTCAGCAAAACCCTGTATGTACACCCCTACTAGCAAGCATACTATCCACATACAGCAACAGAATGATGTTGCAATCATCATCCCCCTAGTAAGTCAAACCACAGTAGTTACCTGACACTAACTGAAGCCATGCTTCGTCCTCCACCTGTCAAACCTGGTACCACTGTCCTGCAGCTACCTCAAGACCATATGCCTGGTCTTCCGTCTCACGTATCCGTTCTCTCTATTCTTCTACTAAGGCATCCATTCGTCTCTATGCTTTCATCCCGATGGCAACCTACCAAGACTCCCGTCTGGTTCTGCATCATAATCCTGCCTAGCTCACACCTGTTTCCTGGATCCTTCCTGCTCTACAATCAGCAACAAGTATAAAGAAGAGGAACACGAATTTGAGGGCCTACTTACGCCTTCAGTCCTCCAAATGGGTGTTTGAGACTCCTTGACAGCTTGCTGTCCACCCAAAATTCGTTACAGTGACCGACCTCGGTCACCCCACAGTCTGCATCCAACCGACGTCGGTTCCATGCGTCTGTACCTGACTACCAACCTGCCAGCACTGGTGTCCCTGCTGCCGATGTCGGTCCTCCTGACCGACATCGGTCTTACATACTGCCGACATCGGTCCTATGACCGACGCCGGTCTTACCCTGCCCGACACTGCCGGCTTCGGTCTGCACATGACCGACGTCGGCATCTGTCTGTTCGACGCCGGTTCCTTCTGACCGACGCCGGTACCTGTGTTTGCCTGTGAGTGATGACTTTTTACCCGCGAGCTCCTTTGGATCAAAACCCATGTCCAAACTGCTCTGCTCAGATGTATCCAGCCTCATCCACTGAACTCTGTCTGCCATCTCCTCCAAGAACACCAAGGCTTTCCAGTTCTTAAGCCTGTCAAATATATCTGTCTTCCGCTTAAGAACATGCATCTCCTTCCTGCTCATGTGACCAAGCCTACGAAGCCACGTCTCCGCAATAGAAGAAGAGTCAGTAATATAAACAAGTAGATAAAGTATACCTGTTTTCTTACCACCAGCTAATTCAAGTGCTACCGCTGTGAGAGTTCTTGTGCATCTCTCATCACCCAATCTTTCTAAAGAAATTAGCCATATCTCCAAACCTGGGACCTGCATGATCTTCATCAACAACTGTGTGTTGGCCGCCTGCAATTTCAGCTTCACTTCTCCTTTGCCAATTCTTTGGCAAGGCTTACCAGCTCCTCTACCTGGGGCTGCATGGAAAGAGGCAACCGAATCTTTTATCCAAGATTCAACTTTATCCAAGAAACCTGCAAACACATCCTGTGCAACAACACCTGCTACATCTGTATCTTCAGTTTCTTCATGCTGATCTGTTACCAACCAACAATGTTCTTTTACCTGCTCTTTCTTTCCATCGGACCGTGAGTAACCGTCTGTGCTTTTCAACTCCTCCATTCTTAGCTTACTTTGATCTGCCGTTGCTCTACTCCCACTCAATCAGAAACCCCTGAAAGTGCCCTGTAACCAAAACACAACCTGCTTCCTGCAACCTTAGCTCTGATACCACTTGTCAGGGTGCGAAACCAAAAACATACAATTGATTACCAAACTTCAAGCAACTTAATATGCGGAAATAAACCAGATTCACCAAGTAACTAGAATTCAGAATAACACAGCATATGAGAGACAATACACAACTTGTATTAACACTTTATACAGAAAAGAATACAATAAAGAAGATGCCACTTCTTCTCCACCACCTTACAGAGGTTTCCCACACCTCAAGTGAACAGTACTTCTTCTCCCCAAAGCTCTCCCTCTCACAGGTCCCAACACCCAACTCAAATACAGAGTTGGTGTTCACCTCCCGTGCTCCACGCACAACGCAAGTGCTCCACGCACTCCACAAGCACTCCACGTGCTCCACAAGTACTCAAAGTACTTCAAGTAGATCTCCCATGAATCTGCAACAACCTGCAATTCAATAGACCATACTTATGGAAGGAACTTCCTTGCCTTCCTCTCTTGCTCTATCCGAGTACACACCTGTACTCCAAGTAGATCCTGCCTGATACTGCTCCCTATTGTGTTGCTGTCTATATGACCTTGCACACCTGCAAATCAAACAATGGTTCTGCTCACCTGTGAACCTCGACCTTGCACACACATACACCTGCAGATCAACAATCTTACTTACCATGTAGATCTCCTATATAGGCCATGCAACTGTGACCAAGATCCTACACTCTTGAAGAACCCAGCTGGCTCTCCAATCCAGCACCAACACACCTGGTACTGTGGCACTAGGAGGAACGCACCATTGCTCTACCTCACACACAGAAGGAGCTTATAATTATGCTCTCTTACTCCCTAGCACACTTTTCCAATACAACCATGAGTCTATTATATAGATCTCATCCAAACAATAATTAGACATCTAATTACAATAATTAGATCCGCAGCTCTCAGTCTAAAATTAGATCTCTTCATGCAAACACTTGGTTCGTTAGCTAACTGCCCGTAAATAGCTCGCAGTCGAACCACACAGGCGACCGATGCCGGTCCCTGTCCGCCTGGGGTCGCCGACGCCGGCCGATCTCTGACTGACGTCGGTTTCCTTCCTGCCCTTTCCTGCCGACGTCGGTTGGCCTGACCGACGCCAGTGTCTCTGACACTCAGCAACTCTCCTGCAACCTCCTCTCCTGTTTGCATCAGTGAAGCTTTTAGTTCCACAATCCTAACAGAACTTTCACATCTATAGTTAGCTCTTCATGAGCGATGATGTGGTATGCACAAACAATGTAATAGGAACCAGCATTGGATCCTCTCTCCTCATCAGTCACCCCCTTGCTGGTCCTCTTTGTGGTGTGATTGGCCTCGTAGCTCTACCATAAGTAGAAGTGATTGAAGGGACTAGGGCAATACCCCATAGGACAAATATTTGTGGTGGGATTTTTCTATTTCACTAGATAGAAACAATGAAGAAAACAATAATATTCGACAGAATGATGGTTGGGATCCCTTAGTTATGGATGAAGACCCCCTACTCAAAGGGGATGGGGTAATAATTTGGATGATCCACCTCTTATGCCGCCTCCTTCAACCCCATTGTTTGTTGCTCAAAGATAATTGTTCTCCTTATTTACTTGTGTATTTATGTGCGTGATTTTTATTGTTATGCATTCATGACAGTTTGATGCGATGTTTTTTTTGTGTGTTCATTGTTGACCCTTTGTTAGTTTTGATCCCTTTTTAGGCTTTCTTACCTCAGTTTAACTATACTTTTGAGGTGTGACTTTTTTCACTCATTTTTTATATGACTACCATTGAACCATTACTAGTTTATATCAATATAAGTATGTTCTTTAATTTATTTATTTGTAAATTCTTTTTGTTTGAAGATGTCGATTGAAAAATTGAAATATATTTGTCATACATCTATCTGAAACATGTGAGACATATCAATCTTAATGTTTTTATCTATATTTTTCACATACCACATTGAAAATTTATTTTCGAAAAATTTTTAAAAAAAAAGTATTCCAAATACCAACCTATGGGTAAGATATTACAATTTTTCTATTAAATTCTCTATTCAAAAATAAAAACATAACAAAAAAAATGTTTAAGTGATGTTCAAATAGACGTCAAATTTAGATTTGAAATTCACCTATAAAATTAGATGGATATTAAATTTAAACTTGAACATAAAAATGAACAACTCCCTTCATTACACTATAGGCCACCACTATTATTATAAAACACATAAAATCAATAATAATTAAAAACTAATCACTCCCCTCCTTTATTTCATTTACTAAATATAAACATCACCTCAAAACAAAATAATAATTATAATAATATCAAAATAATTTAAATATAATAAACAATTTAACCGATTAAATATGCAAACAGTTTAACCCTATACTATCTTATCATATATGATAAAACTACATTGTATCAATGACACCTCATCCTTAAAATTGATATCCATTAAAATTCCATGGGAAAAATATCCACCGGTTTTTGGAAAAACTCCACGTTGGAAGCATTTCATCGAAAATTTTAAACCTGTACCCATCAATATAAAAAGGCAACAAATCATTGCAATGACTAAATCAAAGCATGCGATTTTGAATATTAAATTAAAAAATATGTGTATTTTTAACGAGGTTGTCTTCTGATGCAGAATGTGGAACCAGGGGGCTTAAACTTGAAGGAAGCCTTATTTAATCTGCATTAAGGTTGGAAGAAACGAAGAGAGCTGCCTGGCGCATTAGCTTGGTGTTGTTGGAATTGAGATCGTCGGCGCCTTCTTCCTTGACAGAATGATGGAATCCGTGTTCCTCTCCATCAAATAACACCAAATCAATCTGCTTACATTTTCCGGACTTTTGGATGGCTTCATAGTACTCTACACCTCTATCGCTCAAGCGATCTTTACCTCCCAACACAACCAAAATTGGAGGCATCTCTGTTTCCTCCAGGTACTTCATGGGGTTGCTCAATGGGTGATCTCTGTTTCCTCCATCTGGTAAAGCCAACCTCCAAAACGTATCGCAAGCCTTCACATTCACCTGAGCGTCAGCCGGACAAGCAATCTCCGACGGTGTGCGTTCTTCCCCTCCAAAGAAAGGCTGGAGCAAGATTGCTTCCCTGATACCGAATTTCTCGTCATCATCCCCAGAGGTGTTCATTAGAAGATGATGCACAATATTGCCTCCAGAACTCTCCCCATCCAGAAAAACTTTACTAAAATCGGCATAAGCGTTTAACCAATGGTCAGAATGAGAGCGAGATGATCCCAGCCATTGAACCACTTTGATGGAGTCATTGTAGGCAGCAGGAAGACGATGCCCCGGAGCCAATCTGTAGTTCACAGAAATCACAATGGCTCCTATGGACTCAGCCCATTTTTGGCAAAAGCGATGGGAAGCAATAAATGCCGGTGAAAGGAAACAAAACCCCCCGCCGTGGAAATACAGAAAAACTGGTAATTTGGAGAAGCGGGTGGATGTGTTAACAAGTGGAAGGTAAATTCGCACCCAGATGCCAAGTTCCTTGTCAATGACTACATCTCTGCTCGCAACCCCATCATCCTCTTCCGACGGAGGAACATTGATTATGAGATGGTGATTTGTGCGGACTATGGATCCATCTCCATACACTTTAAGCGCCCCTGCAAAGTCTTCGACCACCTCATTTTCATCATGTTCTCTTTCTGCTACTGCAAATACGCCCATCTTTAGAGATGATTTTGTTTTTCCAATTACTCCCTTTTAACACCTCTATTTATATCTGAAAGTAGACACCCAGCACTTTCGTGTTGAATATGAAGATTATAATCGTATTTGCGTGGTACGCATATCTCAAACTTCTGTTTACATTTCACTGTAAAATAGTATCTTCTTTTACTGACACACCTTTTTTTTCCCGACTATCCAACATGATTGGCTAAGTTCAATGCTATCGAACTGGATCTTCTACGAATAATCCTCGAACCTGATCTGGTCCAGTAGGACAAATATATATTATTGGCTTAGATAAATTTGAAAGACTATATCTGTAGATCCCCGAGACGCTCGCAAAAAGTCATACATTTTAGTGTAGATTACTCCATGGTGTTTTATATTTTTGCAGATTAAAACAAAAGAGCATCCATAGTTTGTATAATTGCTGTCTTTGTCAAGTAATTAGTTAGCATTGAGAGTATATTGCCGTGCAGGAATTAAATTCGGTATCACTCAAATATATCACTAGCAGTTGTCCCCCATGGTGCAAAAAAAAGTTGGAGGTTAAATAAAGTTATTTTATATTTAGTTTGTAGTTATTTTTGTTTCATTTTTTTTAAAGTTTGAGGTAGCCCAATGTATTTATCATTTCCTTTAGTTGCATATGTTGGAATGTTATTGTATATAATTTTGTTTGTTTATATAGTATATAATTTATATTAGTATTAGATATATATATTTTTAGTATTATGTTTTTTTAATTAATTTTTATGAATGATGAAGAATGTAGTTGACAGTCGTTTTAAATATATTTTTCTTTTTATTTTGATTGTATATAATATTGATTAAAATTTTTATGGAAGAGATAGCTCTTTCAATCGTTTTTCTTCTACTTTTCGAAGATTTATATATTTATTTTCTTTCATTTTTACAAAATTTAAGACTAAATTTTATTTGATTCCATATACTCTTTATATAATAATGAATGTAATATATTTTATAAATTTACATTTTTTATTTAAATATTAATATATTATAAATTTCATGTAATATATACAATAATTACATTATACTATATAATATTCATATATACAATATAATAAATATATAATATTTTAATTATCTTTTTATATTTATTTTATATAAAAAATAAAAATATTATAATATATAAATTTTATATATACTATATAAATTTGTAAATCCCTTTACACTAAGCAAATAACCTAAATTAAGAAACATCTAATTTATAAGACTCAATGAAAAAGTTAACGATTATCCCTTTTAAAAAAAGGCATTCACCACATAATAATTTCATCATTATAAATTACTTTGTTATGTTTAATATCTATTTTAATTTAATATATAGAATAAATCTATTATTTAATAATTATATTATATTATTTAATATTTATATATTTAATATAATAACTATTTAATATTTAATATTATCTATACTATTTTATATAAATATACGTTCTTTTATATATATATATAATACTAAATTTTATCTATACTATTTTATAAAATATAAGTTTTAATTATTTATTTATATTTATTAGACTTCTTAAAATAGTTTAAATTAAAATTATAAAAAAACACGTCTAGTCTATTGAATGTTTGTGATCGTATATATAATTAAAAAAATCCCTGATCATAAATATTTACAGCTCAACAAAATACTAAACCGAATATTTCATAAAACACTATTAGTTTTCAAAATAAAGGTTGCCTTTCAATTTAAAAATGTTAGTTTAAAATGGTTTTAAAGTTCATCAATAAATTTTAAATTCACAACGATGATTGAATTGGAATCACAGGGTTAGGAGATGGTGTTATATTTATATTCCTATAACATTATTGTTATATTATTCTTTTTTATAAGTATATATCTATTTTTATTTAATATATTAAAAAATATAATATATAAAATAGTGTTTACTTATATGATACAAATAAAATATAATATTTGTATATATTTTTTAAATTAATATTTATAAATATAAAGTTATATTTATCTAATAATATAATATATACATATATTACATATTTGTAATAAGTTAATAATATTAAAAATATACAATAATATACATATAATTTTATTTACTATACACAATAAAAATATTCTTATATATCATATATTTAATATATAATTTTAAAATTTTCAAAAATATATAATAATATGATATTTTATTACTAATACTAAATATATAATAATAATCAATTTATGAACAAACATATATATAATGTTGATATTTTATTATTATAATATTATTACATATACTATATATTTATAGTTAATAATATTATTTTTATATGTCATATAAATATTATTATACTATTATATATAATTATCATTTTTTATTGTATATTTTTATATTTATTTATTATATAGAATAAAAATATTATAATATCTAGAATTCATACCTCTCATATATATTATAATACTATTTTTTATAATTACCATTTATAAATATAAATTTATATTTATCTAATTATTATTTTTTATTATATATTTTTATATTTACCTATTATATAGAATAAATATATTATAATATCTAAAATTCATACGTATCATGTATATTATAATATTATTTTTTATAATAATCATTTATAAATATAAATTTATATTTATCTAATTATCATTTTTTATTATATATTTTTATATTTACTTATGTAATAGAATAAATATATTATAATATCTAAAATTAATACATATCATGTATATTACAATATTATTTTTTATAATTATCATTTATAAATATAAATTTATATTTATCTAATAATATAAAATATAAATATAAATTTATTACAAATATTGCATATTTGAAATAATTTAGTAATATTAAAAATGTAAAATAATATACATCACTTTTATCTACTGTGTATTGTAATATTCCTATATATCATGTAATCAATATAATAATAAATTTTTCAGTAATATATAATAATATTTTTAATAATAATATGATATTTTATTAATAATATTAAATATATAATAATAATACATTTATGAACAAACATTTATATATTATATAATTTAAATATTATTTTTATTACAATATTATTACATTTATATTTAATAATATTATTTTTATATATCATATAAATAATATATAATAATAAATATTACTATTATATATAATTATCAATCATCATTAAATATTTATATTTATTTATTATATAAAATAAATAATAATAATAATAATAATAATAATAATAATAATAATTAATAATTTAGTTTAGAAACATTATACACGTAAATATTAAGTAATAATAAATAAATAAACACAAATATATATTAAAGTACTCTACTGAACACGTCAACTTGCAGTTGGCAATTTAAAATTAGAAAGCCTAAATCGGAAGCTTCCAAGGGATCTACAATACCATCGCATATTCCTGGTTTTGCATGGTGATGGTTTTGCTTCTGCTGCTGCCCAAGTCCTCTCTGCGGCTGTCTCCTCTGTGCCGCGCCGTTAATCTTCGCCATGAGGAGGGGCAGGGTTCGAACCTCCCGATCCAACCTTTTCTTCCAACAGCAATAACATTGTTGCCACATCAAGTTCTGTTATTTTATTTTCTTTAACTCAGCCCAAGAGCAACATCGCCACCAATAGTTTTATCTCACCTGTATCTCCATATCTGGAAATGTTTTTAGCCGTCCTCCACCAATAGTATAATTGAACGAAAGTCAGTCATTAAAAATTAAAAATTAAATGGATGTGCGTGATATGTTGATTTTATTTTGTTTTTAAACTTTTTAATAATTCCGTAAAATGGCGTATACCTTTTAACACGTCGTGGGTATATGAGGTGAGTGTATCTTGTAGGCACAACTCTTGTGTGTGCATAAAAGTTTGGCAAAGAAGGTTTGAACATGTGGGGGATGATAGGTTTTCAATTAGCATTTAGTTAGTTTATACGGAAATAGTTCATCCTATTAATGTTTTATTTAATGTTATTTTAATATTTATAATAGTGTTAATGTTTTATTTAATATTAATTTTTATATACAAATTTAAATAGAGAAAATGTATTTAGAAGTGGAACATTATTAGATTTTATTGGATTATTAAGGGGCGCTCTTTCTATCATCAATCAGGTTCATTTTGATTCTTTTTGTTGTTGGTTGTTTTTATAGAATTTTCGTTTTAAATAGTGCTTGATAATCTTTTCCTGAAGCAAACACTAGAATTGCTCTCCCTTACGGAATTTTCTAACACCATTAATGAGGGAGTGCCTTAACTAGCAGGAGCATTTGTATGTTTCATTGACGTGTTTGTGATGACCACCAAATTGGTCAAAGTTTAACACTCACGATTGGGCTAACATCCGTTAACAACATGTTACAACAAATAACAATGGTTAAGACAAATGATAGCATTAAAGGCAAACTCTAGGGATTTATCCAAATGCTAGTTGAAAAATAAAATGTTAATAATATATGTTTAATGTTGACTTGTTACTTGCACACCTACCCATATTCAAAGAGTATATTGATTCTTTTTTTCCATTACCTTTTCTACTTGAGCAGGAGCTCATTCACCATTACTCAATTTAAGAAGCATGGAACATAGGAGCATTCTTGGGGAAGCATTTTACTATACAGATTGGTTAGCTACACTAAATTACATTGTATGCATTGTTGAATCCCCAACTCTTGAGCATGATATCAGTTCAGCATCTCAAAAGGGCATATCTATTTACATTGCATAATACATTTGTGTTTGTTTTATGTTAATTGTACTTTTGATTGCTTGAAAGAACTAATAATTAGTTAAGACATAATCATTCATGAAACACCTAGTTTATTGAATAGTTTGTGTAATTAGGATATGATACATATAATTCAATGAATGCATATGAATTCAACGTATAATCATTGTTGATGACTTAATTTTTAAGGATTTATGGAGTTTAAGTCCTAGCTTGTTAAAAGATGTGAGTATAGTAAATCAAGGTATAAAATATGTAATAAATACAACCACTAATTTGTGAAAGACTTGATCTAATCTAATATTTTTAATAATAACAATAAATGATATAAATAAATACTTAGCTAGAAACTACCCAAGACAAAGGATTTAGAAGCTAAAAACTTGTAGAAAAGCTTATTTGAGTATCGCAAAGAAGATCCAAGTGTTAGTAACCTTCCTGAATAATAATGTTGTACCTTGGACAGTAGCATTACAGTGGTAGTGTTCACTTTTAGTACTAGTGTCCTCTATGCAAGGACTAATTTATACTTCTTAGAGTGCATGTGTCTGAGTCTTCCAAGCCTATTCTTGTGCAGACAAACCCTACTTTATTATTTTTGGCCTATTTTAACTAATTTTGTATGCAAACCCTAGACCTCCATGTGATTAAAGTATTTGATTGGTAAAAGTAGCAAAAGTGTGATGTTAGCTAGGTAGGTTGGACATCCTCAACACCTAGCTATCATGAGAGTTATCTACATACCAATACTCTGAGGAGGGATCAATCCCAATGTAGTTCTCCCCACCTAAGTGCTGGTACAAACATAAGTGAAGCTAGTATGAATGTTGGTTTGATCGCTTTGAGTGAGGCTTGAGACTAGAAATATGTGTATTCTAAGATTAGGAGGGTTATAGATGACTATATGCAGAAGTAGGATAGAATAAGGATTAATAACCTTGATTATACACAACTTGATATGAGCTTGTTTATGTATATTTACATCTAATGTCCATCTAATGACTAAACAACTAAAATTCATGTATATATACTAAGATGGTGCTTGTGTGAAGTTTGAAATAGGTCTAAGTTGACCCTAGCTATCTTTTAAATTGAAAAGATATATTTTGGGACTAAAATGAGGGAAAATAATAATAGTGCTCAACTGGGACACTTGCAATGTTGTGTTAGTGTCCAAGTATGGTGCTAATGTCTAGGAGGTATAATGTGAGGCACTAGGGGACTAAATGCCTAAGACAATGTTTGAGATTGATTTTAAGATGTCTAAAGATGCATAAAGCCCACACAAAATTTGGATAAGTTTTTTAATAGGCCCTAAGATAGGTCTAGAATTAAGCTTGGGATGGGTGGTCTCAAGAAACACTCTTAGAACTCACATGACATTTTAGATGACTACATTTAGTTCCCCCCTTATTCTAGAAATGAAACAAAATTGAAATGACTTGGATAAAGAAAAAGAAACATATATAGACATACATAAGAGGCAAAACCCATGAATCTAGATCTAAGTATGTGAATCATTCTCCATTTCATGTCTTAAGAGGTGAAGTTCGTCAATCTAGATATGAGTACATGAATCATGTTCCATTTCATGTCCTACGAGGTAAACCTTGTGAATCTGGATCTGAGTATGTCACCTCCATAATAAGTGAGAATTTGGGGTTAGATAGTACAACCTTCTCGTTGCTTCTATTTTTCATACCTATGGCAATAGTCTAGCCATTGTTTCATTATTAGAATTTTTTACCTTCTCAAACACATGCTTAGTTGAGATTTTCTGGTTCATAGCAAGTACAAGACACTTTTGATCATTTTCTTAATTGAATATATATATATATATATATATATATATAATGAGAATTGTGTTTCAAACCTAAATATCAATGTACTCTTTAAATTACTTAAAGATACCATTATATATACTCTTTAAGGTCCTTAAACATATTGATTTTTTAAGGAGATCCATTTTTTGTGGAAGAAAGTAAGTAAATGTCATGACATGACCTAATCGCCTTCTATAGATGTTCTTATACCCTATTTAGCAAGTCTTACTAGTACTTAAATAGCAATTGTTGGTGCTAATCCTATTTTAGTTGGTTACATTGTGAGATATCTCAAGTAACTATTTTGATTAAGGGATATTATAGTTGATGCTACATTGGATTATTTTATCTTGATATACATATATTGCTTATGTTTGGATTTTATTTTATCATGATACATGTATGTCTATTTGGCCATTATTATTGTCACATGCTTACTAGAATTTTGCATTACCTTTATCTAGTTGGACAATATTAATGGATTTTGATATGTTGACATGTTGACTATAGGTTGACAACATGTTATGTTTAATTTACTATACTGATGATATATGGACTAGTTGATGTAATTTATGTTTTTATTAAAGTTTTGTATCATAATATTTATTATCTTTTAGGTATTGTTGATGTATAATCGGTGGTTGTAAGTACTCAATGTGAGCTAGGTTGGATAATGGCATTAGTACCTAGGATGATGAAGTGGTTCTTGAGTAGTTGGATGGGTTCTGATACATATATGTATTTCTAGTTTGGTCTCATGCCATTGGATAAGTATGTCATCTTCATTATGTAGTTACTTTATTATTTTCATGTTGTCATCATGTTACTATTTAGTTATCATGTATCGATGTGTTTTTGGTTAGTTTTGTTTTACTTTCTTGAACTCCCCATTTTTGATCTCTCTCTCTCCCTTATTTATGAACTTGTCACCACCTTGGCATTATTGAACTAACTATTTTGAATTGTGACTTGGACATCCTAGGTGGACTCACCTAACCCCCCCATGACCCCACTTGGACTATAGAGTTGACCACTTGGTGTCATTTGGTTGGTTCAAACCATGTGCTAAATAAATCTTATATTTTATTATCATATGGGATTTTGTTGACTAGTCTTTCATGACTATTGCATTGATTATGGCTAGCACGTTGGGTGCCTGGAAACATATGGTTGATGATGTGGGGAAGGGATTTTATCTCTTTGGAATTGAATGCCAGATTTGAATGGGTTATGGGTTGGGACAAAAAAAGGAAGGATACACATGGTTGGGTAGGTGGATGGGTAAGGGGAGAAGAGATGGGGAGGAAAGAGAATGGCATGGGGGATAGAGTGTTGGGAATGGGTGAGAAGCAAAAAAAAACAAAGGGAGGAGGATGACATGTGGTGGAAAAAAATAAGGGAAAATGAAAAGAAAATGGCAGTGAGGAGATAGCATATGGGTGATGGTAGATGGTGAAGGGAAATATAAGCAAGAGGATGAACTAGTTAGAGAGGAGAAAGTAGAATGGTTGGTATAGGGAAGAACCAGAGAGAGAAGGTGAGATGCCAAAAGAGGATGAGAAGATTTTAAAGAGAGGATTAAAACCCTGAAGCTTGATCATAATTTTCCTTTGAATTGGCTATTATTTTGCCTATAAATTTCCAATTTAGTAATTATTATTTTTTTTATCCAGGCTGGGATATAGTTTTGTGGAATAAATCAATTTGGGGGTTGTTCTTCCCTCTTCTTTTACATAAATTTGTAGCTAAATAACCTTCTATATATTTATTTGACTTCAATAACATAGTCCATGTGTTTAAACTAAGTCGCCATACCTTGATTGTTTTGTTGTATGTGACATTGGTGGTTGAGGGTTCTTTTGACATGATTCGGGAATATTTTATCTCTTATTTCTGGTGTAAATATAGTGTGCCCCTTCTTTATACCTTTTATTTTTTATGTGATTTGGTTAAATGGATTTAACTTGGGAAATGGGGGTTTACTTGAATCGATTACGCAATAATTTTTCTTTATTCCTTGCATTAAATATTATTTACTCTATTGCATTTTTATTTTTGGTATGGATAAATTCAACCATGTTACAAACATGGTTGCCTTACTATATTTTTTTCCTTTATGAGATGTTTCTTTGGGTATTATTGGATGAGTGAGGGTTTTTTTGAATTGGGGTTTTAAAAAGTATAATCAGGGTCATTTTTTTAATTAAAAAAAAGTTTATTTTGATTTTAAATTGGATTTAGAAATCAAATTAAGTTTGTTTATTGTTCTTGAGAAAGGGGTTCTCTATTTCATTTAAGGATTCATTTGAATCATTTAAAGGACTATGTTTTAGGTTTTAAACTAGTTTAATATACATTTATCAAAATCTTGTTTGTATTGGGATATTGGAAAAGTCCTATTGAAATTCATTAAATTATAGCAAAGTCTATCCTCATCTAAGAGTATTTTGGAGGATATTACTTTTATGTGAAATCATTTACCCTAGTTTTTTATTTGGGGATCATATGAAGTCATGACACCTCATGATGGTCCCTCGAATACGTTATATTCATTCTTAACTTAAATTAATTTTTTAGTTATGATGGTTGCTTGAACTATTGAGTTATATTGCAGTATTTTTGTATATGGCTAGAAGTCATGATGAATGCCTTGACTAGTATATTTGTGTTGACTATTTTAATATATTGAAATATAAGATTGTGTCTTTGGCTAAGTATAATTTTTTCTATGTTATATTTTTTTAAATTCATATCTTATTATTGATTTGGTTGATTCTAATGCTATTGGAAAATCACTTCTAGACTAGGCTTAAATAGCTAAGTTATAGAGTGTGATTTTGAACATGAGATATGGATTGGTAGCCAAGATGTTTGAGGCTGACCATATGTTTAGAGGTTTTCCAAGTTTGGTATTATCAAATGTTACAAACGTGGATTTAGTTTATAAATCCATAATTATGACCTTCCCATAGCTTTCAGTGGATTATCTCCACTCTCAATTTATAGAAATGTCATTACTTAGTTATTCCAGTCTCATTTTGGGATGATGTTTTTATTAGTCATTTGACTATTTACCTTTTATTATTGTGTTAAGTCATCCAAATGGCTTGGGAACCTTGACTTACTCAAAATATCTTCTTAACCCCATTTGTTGAAATTTCCATCTAGCTGATGGATGGGGTGGTAAGGGTCATCGATGGTTGGGCTCATAGGGCTAGTGACAAGAGTTTATTTCATATCTATTTATACACCTTATTCTTCTTTGGACACTCTTGATGATGACCTATCAACTAAGGATAACCACTTCTATATATTCTATTATTGGATGTTGACATTAAATGCAATAATGTATTATGCTAATGTATATTCTACTTTTGGATGCATCACTTGTAAATAGCTATAGTAGTTGTTATATGCAGCTAAAATCCTTGATAGACATGATAAAAAATTAAACTATATTTTCATATGTGTAATATTAATTTATGTTATTTACCTTGTTGACATTGTGGTTATGTTAGTGAATAGATTGACTTGAAGTAGAAAATGCAAAATTCTACCATTACCTATGAAGTTGTATTGTTTCATTTATGATGAAGGTTTGATGCCAATCATTAAGGTTATGGAAGTTGTTTCTAAAACTTATGCTTTGGTTGCTTAAATCAATATTTATCTATTAATGTGAGACCATGATATTTGTTGGACCCTAGATTTTGGTTAAGTGTTTTGATATTTTGGCATGGAACTGACACGGTACAGAAGAAGCATAGTGAAGAAAGACTATGGTGAAGAACTAGACTGGCATAGAAAGACCACGGTGTATAGCCAGTGAGGACTGAAAGGACAAGGGCATGGAAGCACTAGCGCAATAGGACCAAGTCAAATATGGTATAACCATGAGGGACCCAAGAGAATAAGACTTGGAGTAGTAGTGAAAGACTTGGGGAGTGAACAAAATGTGGGAAATTGATAAGGAGTGATTCTCAAGGTTCACCCAGACCTTATCCATTGGGAGTTTTTCACCAGCCTACAAGGAGATAAACACATGGAAGCAAGGATCTAGCATAGAATGAGTATATAGTGGGTGCAAATGCCTAGTTCCTTAAGAGACACTAGTTAGTAGTCTACCATGACTCTCAATTCATATAGAGTTGATTGGCTAAATACTGTTATCATTTATGTTGTAACTACTTGGTCAAGGATAAAAAAGTATAAATACCCTTGTATGTAAGCATTAGACATGATGGACTTTAAATATCATTTGATGAAGCATAATATATGTGTTCCAAATAATATAATCATTCTAATGTTCATGTTCTAGTTAAGTTTATAGTTGTGTATATGTGGTAGGTGTGTGTTAAGTACTTGTCATTGTACTTAATATGAAATCTATGAAAATAATTTCTTTTTTTTAGCAATAATATCTAAACATCATGGCACTTCTTTGCATAATTATGGTTATTGAGTGTAATAATACTAGGATCAAAGTAGTGTATCTCTTTTTATATATAATTGCTAATCAAATATAAGTCTTAACCCAAATAATATGACTGATATGTTACTATGTAGCATAAGCCATAAGAACCGATCTCTATCTGCACACTTTGGGTGAGTACACAAGACCATAGTCTTGCATGAAGGGCTAGTGCGCTAGCTCATTGGTGTTATACTTCAGAACTCAAAACACTATTAAGAATAAAAATTGAACATTTTGGTTATGTTGCTAGGACCCATAGTGTTTACCACACAATAATGGAATATTCTTGAATGTATCACCCTTAAAAGTTTGCTAGGTTTGAGGATAAGTTTACAGTTCCTTACCTTGAACCAGGAGTTTCCACATGTCAGTGGGTAGAATAGAATCTCTACATTGCTTTATATGAAACTTTCTTTTTCGAAATCTTAGTTCATTTTCATACTTGGATATCTTTTTATGCTCAATGATGATAAAAAAACCTTTGGGATAATTTAATCTTGGATGTTAGAATGGAAAAGAGCATTAGCATGACTCAGAACATCATGTACATGAACTGCTAACATTTGATGTAGATGAGTATTGAATAACTACATTCTAGAGTATGTTATAACTACCTATTCTTGTCTTGAAGAAGCCAAGTTCTAGTTCCTAATAGAATCATGTCACCGATATATTAAACATTTCTCATTAGAAATGAGGAAGTTGTTTATTAAACAGTACTTGAGACTATGCCCATGGATAGATAAATCCTTCTTTGCATGAACTATACATTTGGGAGGGGTGTAGATAAGAGTTGTCAAAGGATTTTAGGTTTAAAATGGTATCCAGTTAGAGGGCATTACGGAAGCAAAAATATGATGAAGCTCAACAGAGGATCATAGGCATAAGTGGTATGAGAAGGGATCCAGAGAACTCAAGAAGTGTTGTTATGATATGTAGAGAATTAAAAACACATAAAAAGGAACCCATCACTTTTGAATTGCACCTCATGCCACTTTTATCATATGAATGAGAAACGAGCTAGACATTAGAAACTAAAGAACCAAGTTTCAACCAACCAAGTTCCCCAACCATAGTGTGTGCTCATGATTTTGAATCAAATGAATTATGTATACATAATTAGGATATAGATATCATAGAATCAAAAACTAATCCTATAAGGGATATTTTAACTAAGCTAATTGTAACTCATACATAATTAACACTTTATTTCCCTCTTCAAGTGAATTTCATGGCACAATTTAGAATGCCTAAAGGACCTAGCATTCAAAGTGGATAGAGTATAGGCCCAAATCTTATTATTCAACTAGTTGTCATGTCCCATGGCATGGGTGTTGCTTTTATAGGTGTTGGAGGTAGAATAGGAGGTGGCATGGGAGGAAGTGGCAGACTTACCCCTCAAGGGACCAGATCTAGGGGTTGTCAACAACCACAAACACAAGAACCTTAGATTCTAATAGTGTATTATGAAATGACACTTTACATACTTAAATATCAAGGTAGGAGAATGTTTCCAAACATGTCCATAAGTGTGAACTTATTTGGAGGGAGTGAGGCATAACTTATTTTGAGTGAAAGGCCACCCAATTTGTGACTACACTTTTAGAGAGAGTGCATAAATGGTATATAAATTTTGACCCTAAACAAGTGATGGTTGACTATGATCAACTTAAAATGGCATTCCTTTAGGAATCCAACATCCCAAATTTGAACAACAAAGTATTATCATGCTGAAGGACATAAAACAATAAATTACTAAAAGTGTATGGGAATATGATGCAAAGTTAAAAACACTTTGGTTATATCTATCATTTAAAATCAACATTTCTCAGCATACCCAGTGGTTTTTGGGAGGTTTTTTACTTCCCTTTTGATGAACACTATCTCATAAAATCTTTACTAGACCATGCAAAGCTTTGGAAGTTGCCCTCTATGCTAAAGTTGTTGGAAGTATTGACACAAGGATTAGTCCTTTCATTGAAGCCTAAATAGATTCAATGGCATCAAATATTTAAAAACTAATTTTTAATAATGCCTATGATACACATAATGATCTTTAGTGTACTGACTATGAATATGAAGAACTTAACTAAAGAAATTTCCCACATAAAAGCATTCACACTATATTGAAGCAGTCATGTGAAATCTCCCATGAAGAGCACAATGTATGATCTTGTCCTCTTTTTCACTGAGCCATACATTCTAAGGTGCTTATATATTGTAAAATATGTGATGCCTACACCCATAACACAAATTAATTTTAGATGATGTTTGATATCCATTAAGCCCACATACGTAGTACATGCCAAACCT
Organism: Torreya grandis; assembly: GCA_037957365.1. NCBI lineage: Eukaryota > Viridiplantae > Streptophyta > Pinopsida > Cupressales > Taxaceae > Torreya > Torreya grandis. Next base: position 1,364,543 of record JARHVA010004013.1, on the reverse strand, counting down.
TTATGGCTAACAATCAAGATAATGGTGGCTATCGTGATCAAGGTAGAGGATGAGGATGATAAGGTGGTTTTTTCTTACCAAGAACATGTTATAAGTGGGGATCCCTAAACTACTATCAAAGAGATTGCCTAGTTTACATACAAAGTACATACAAAACAAGATAAGAGACTGTATAGAGTTAAACATATTTCCAAAATTTGAGATAAAAGAGAGATTGAGGGAGATGGAACTATTAGAAAATGAGAGATCATTTATTGAACCTTGCATTCACACAATATAGGTCATAAATAAAACCTAGTTGTTACAAATATCAATGTATTATCATCATTATCTGATTGTGTTTACAAAAAATAAAAATCATAGAATCCAAATAATTTGAAAAAATGATAGACTCAATCACCAAATCATAAAATATTCTTTATGACTAATAGGTTGAAACTAGAAAAGAATATATTTGATGTATTGTGATAATGTCACTGACCTAGTAAAAATTATTGAGTCAAAAAGGGGTCAAAAGGATTCCAATGGAAACAATGATATTATACAGATAATCAAGAATCATCATATAATCCTTCATGGTGTCATTAATGAAAAATTTGAGTTATCTAAGTTAATTGAAAATATATATATATAATTATTTTATAAACAAATAGAAATGTCTATTCAAACCTTAACCTCTATGGTCAATCAGCTCGAAGATAAAATCTAGAGCCCTATGAGTATTTTTCTTAAGGCTACGACATCTCATACTCATGTTACTTTGCCATCTTTACAGTAGACTATGAAACTTTTTATTCATTCAACATGGGAATAAATATTAAAAATGCTAGAAGAATTTTACAAAATGTTAAAACAAATGACACATTTGAATAAATGGATTTTAGTTTTGGAAATTCTTGTAAAATATCAGTATTAGTCAGTCATAAATTAATGTCCATAGCTAATAAAATTCTAAAATATCAATGGGGTACTTAGAAAGCTAAGGAAATTGAATTTATAGCCCAAGTTGTTCTGAACTATATTGACCAATCCTGTTAGCAATAAACCTTAGAAGTTGAGGAAACATTTTTAATTACCCAATATATTAGGCTCCAAACTCATGAGGTTACATTAATTATCTCTATTGAATAGAACCCCCATAATACTAATTAGATTCAAATGGCTTGGTCTAGGAAAATATGTTCAATTTCCTTCAAAAACATATCTATCCCAATATAATTAAATAAAAAGGACTAAGACTAAGTACATTAAAAAACCCTTAAGGTTCTATACACATTAATGTTGTAATATTCTTTACCTCAATCCTAGACATGGATGATTTGTGTAGAACCAGGCATAAACTTGACAAAGATCCAAGGATAAAATATGTCTAGTAACTTATTCTTAGCTGGACTTATTTCCAAGCTAGTTTTTTTCAAAGAGGAGAGGTAGATTCAAAATATTTATTGATCTCAAATATGAATGGAACTCTCAAATATTGGTGGAATGATATTCCAGAACACATTTAAATGCAAATTCTAACAGAAGAGGAAGAAATTATGATAAGATTAACAAATGTTATTGTCCTAGAATTTGTAGGAGATTTTAAAAACATAGAAAATGATACACTTAATTATTTATACAAAATGGAGTGTTGTGAAATCCCATACTTAGATAAATATATATGTTTATGTATGTCATACTTTCAATACAGGTTCATGAATCTAGACAAGGTCCTATAAAATACATTTCATTAATAGTCTTCCATCTGATCTTGTTGATATTATTATCTCCCATATCTGGTCTCCAAAGGATGGTCTAGGACAACCTAAGACCATATAAATGCATACATTTGGATATTTTAAACAAATTACTGACCTTGTTAAGGCCAATATCTATAAATAAAAAAATATTGATAAAACTATCAAAAAGTTTACCAACTTGATCAAAACCCAATTGTATCAGCACTATCCCTAGTTTTCTTATTTTGGTTGAAAATTTTTTAATGAATTATCTTGTTCTTATAAAATATAGTCAACATATAAGTATTCTTTTTTCATGCCTACTCTTTCCATACCTTTTAGAAATAAAATGTTTTAAATCCTCGCAAGGCTCCACTCAAGCCAAGAATTAAAAGGCTTCTTAAATGTTCTATTTATGAAAAACTTGGACATATCAACCCTAAATTCCAACACAAAAAGTATAACCTAAATAATGTTATCAAATTCCATCATATTTCTATAAAAAAAATGGCATGACTGGACAGCTTTTGATTCAAAATATGAAGATGGAAATTCTCTTCCCAATTCCATCACTTATGCAATTTTGTCTGATATTTATTTAGGTTCCTCCTCAAAGGAATTTCATTAATTGAATACTCTTATTCATGATTTAGATGATTCAAATATTTATGAAGTAACATATCACTACCAATCCATGTTTTCTCTTTTCATAGACAATAAGATTGAAAAGATCAAGCAACTTTATACTAAAATCCATATCTAGGATTTTCCCTTAAGATATCACTACCAATATTTCTTAACTATAGCTATCCATTAACATGGTTCTCACCAAGCAGATATTGAAAAATATAAAAATCAGTTTATCTTTCTTGATAAGACCAATACTCTAAAAGAATCAAATTTAATCAAGCATTTTAGAAAAGGCAAATCCTCTTCTAAAACATTCCCTAATGAGTTAGTAGATGAAGCTACAAAACATATATATAACCTAGAAGCCAATATTAGGATATCTTGAAGGATAGTATCCAAGCTTAAAGGACTATTAATAACAAGAGAAAAATCTATGAAGGATACTAAGACAAAGGATCCTAAAATGCAGTATGAAGAATTTTTCTTTGGAGGACCTACCATTCACATATTTTATAATCATCATAATATAATTATAAGGGTACAAGTTAAGATAGAAGGTTCACTATTGACATAGGTGCAGATCTTAGTATTTGTACAAATATGTTGTTCCATATTTCAAAGGGAAAAAATTTCAAGGTGGTTTTAGTAATATCAATGGTGTTTTCCGAAGATCCATTGGATTGCACATGATGTTCCTCTTTTGTTTAAATGAGAAACTAATAATGTCACTTTTAGAAAATTTGATAATATTGTTATTGATGTTGGTATTGGTAGTGATTTCTTGATGAATCATTATCCATTAAGTTTTTTCGAAAATTATATTTTCCTAAACTTGGTTTAAATGAGATAGAAATGAAAAAAAAATTAAGGCAAACCTCATAATTATTAAGCATGTTTATAATTATTCTCCAAGTGAAATTGGAAAAATGGAGAGAAGAATCAATGATTTAGAGTTAAGACGAGTTGGCTATTATAGATTAAAAAAATAAGATAAAACCCTAAATTAATAATAATCCTAAGGGATGTTGGAATACATGTAAGTATTTTGTTTGTAGATGGCATTAAATAATGAATCTTACCATTCTCACTTTAAATACTCTACTTTATCATTTTATTGAGAATGAAATAAATAAGCCTTAGTTGAGATTAATTAGTTTATTTATTGTTGTAGGATATGGCTTCTATCTCAATTGAAAATCATTTAATCTCCCTTGCCCTTACTTTCTAGCCATGCATATTCTGTCAGTTTGAATTTAAAATTTTAATATCTTCCAACTACTCTCACGCTTGAAGCTATGTCTAATCTATCTCATTTAATATATGAAGTTGTTTACTTAGGAAATTTAATCTACTAATTTTCATTCTCTCTCTCTCTCTTCTCTAATATTTGAGAGTCTTCTAGGCTTTTCCCATATGATCCATTGGTAAACTAAATGCTGATCAAGAGCCCTATGCAAAAAAAGGACAAGTGTCTAGAAAAAGAGAGAGAAGGGAGACTATTTGTTTTTAGAAATTATGCATAAAGTAGTAAGAAAAAACATAAAATAGTCCAAAAAAGAGGTAGAATATAATCCAAAGGAGAAAAAAAACTCCAGTAGAGATATACTATCAATGTAATAAGTTCTCAATGCAACTATAGCTGTTGTGTTTTATTATTGATAAAAATATATATAATTTTAAGAGAATATATTACTTTTATAATAGTTTTAACTAATCTATATTTCTCTATAATTTTATTTAAGTTGTTTCTTCTACCCTATTTTGTTTATGCACATTAATCCTCTATTTTTAATGCATTGAGTCTGCACTTATCTCCCTGCTTCCTCTCCCAAATCCCAAAAATTGGTATCAAAGCCTTAGGTTACTCAAAGAAAGGTTTAGAAGAGATAAAAGTTAGAAAATATAAGGGATTCATCAAGTAAAGGTTATCCAGCAAAGGTATTCATAGTCAACAATGACAGCCACAAATACAAGCACAAGCTTGAAAAATCTACAAATTCCTCAATTCAATGGCAAAAACTATGACTATTATTCTATTAAAATGATAGATTTGTTTTGTTCTCAATACATATGGGATTTATTATAGAATGGTTTTATAGAACCAACAAATGTAAAAGCATATAATGCTCTATCTCAAGAAGATAAGGATTTATTAAGAAATAATATGAAGAAATACTCAAAAGCCCTCTTCTACATATTTCAAGATGTACATGAGAGCATTTTTCCAAGGATTGCAATAGAAATAAATTCTAAACAAGCATGGGATATCCTCCAAACAACATACCAAGGAGGGGAAAAGGTGAAAACAACAAAGTTGTAAATTCTAAGAAAATATTTTGAAATAATCTTCATGAAGGATTCAGATTCAATAGACTCATTCTTCACATAAGTGAGTGGTCTAGTTAATCAAATTAGATCTCATGATGATAATATTGATGATAGAAGAATTGTTGAAAATATTTTAAGGATTTTACCCACAAGGTTTAAATCCATAGTTGTGGTCATAGAGGAAACAAAGAATCTCTCACAATTTTTAGTTGATGAGTTTCATGCATCCCTCATTTCTCATGAGCATAGGCTAAAATTTTTAGTAAAATTGTCACTCGAGTATGCTTTCAAGACACAAGCTTCAATCATCCATGAAAGAGGTAAAGGAAGAACTTCGTATAGAGGTGGAAGAACTACCCCATCAAACTCAAGTGGAAGAGGTAAAAGCCAATACCCAAATCAAAATACAACTCAAAATCAGCCTCAAGGCTAAAGGTATGATAAATCTCAAGTCCAATGCCATTATTACAAAAATTATGGGCATTATTGAAATGAATGTAGAAAGAAACAATATTATTTTGGAAAATAAAATGCAAATTTTAAAAATGAAAACCAACATCATAAATTAGAACAAAGCTCCATGTTTTTAGCATGTAATGTTGCATAAGAAAACAAGAAGTATATATGGTTTTTAGACTCAGGTTGTAGAAACCACATGATAGGGAACTTGTAAACTTTTTCTAGTTTGGATGAAAATATAAAATTAGATGTCACTTTGGGAAATGATAATAAGGTAGTAGTCAAGGGAAAAGAGAACATCAACATTCTAACCAAGAAGGGGGAGAAAAATTATATCTCTGATGTTTATTTTATTCCTGGATTAAAACACAATTTGATGAGCATATGGAAACTCATTCAAAAGGGGTATAGAGTGTTTTTCAAAAACAAAGAGTGCACAATTTTAGATAAATTTCCAAGTAATCATCTCATTGTAAAGGTCCAAATGACAAACAATAGGATGTTTCCCCTAAGGTTGAAACTAGATTTTAATGCAGATTATGCTCAAGTACACCACTCAATGGCTCCACAAGTGAATAAAGAAAAAAATACAATAGTCATGAAAACAATATTTAAAGCAGAAATAAAAGATGAAAATTGGCTTTCACATATAAGATTTGGGCATTTAAACTTTGGAGGCCTAAATTTGCTTCATAGAAAAGCATGGTCAAGGGATTTCCACTAATAGAGAAATCGGAAAGAATATGTGAAGGGTGCATCTTGGGAAAACAACATAGAGAATCATTTCCGATAGGTAAGTCAATCAGGGCAAAAACACCTTTAGACATTGTTCATTCAGATTTATGTGGGTCAATGCAAACACCTTCAATTGGTGGAATATTCTACTTTTTGACATTCATTGATGACTTCTCAAGGAAAACATGGGTTTAATTCTTAAAGCATAAGATTGAAGTGTTTGATTATTTTTGTCAATTCAAAGATCTTGTTGAGAAGCAAAGTGGGAATTACATGAAAGCATTGAGAATGGATAGAGTTGGTGAATACATCTCAAATAAATTTTTAATATTTTACATGGACCATGGAATTCATAAGTAATTCGCAACTAGGTACACACCTCAACAAAATGGCATAGCTAAAAGAAAAAATAAAACTATCATAGAAATGGCTAGGGGTATGTTGAAAGCCAAACATTTGTCAAATGAATATTGGGCTCAAGTTGTATCATGTGCAGCCTATATAATTAATAGATGTCCAATAAAGAGTGTCAAGTACATGATTCTAGAAAAATCTTGGAGTGGAGGAAAATATAGTGTTGCTCATATGAGAGTTTTTGGATGTGTGGCATATGCACATGTGCCAGATGAATTGTGAAAAAAATAAGCCAAAAAAGGAGAAAAATGTATAGTTTTTGGATATATTAATGAATCAAAGGCTTAAGAGTTCTATAATCCAATAAAAAAAAAGGTTATAATCAATAGAGATGTGTAGTTCATAAAAGAGGAAGCATGGGATGGAAGTGTAGAAAAAACAATCAACATATCAGTAAGGATACCATAAGAGGAAAAATAAAATTTTATACCAGCAATACTCCTTCAAATGTGACTCCTTCCACACCCGTTCAACCTCAATAAATTGGTCCACAAGTGACACCACCATCAAGTGTAAAGGCAGCCTCACACATTCAAGCTAGCAATTCAGCAAGTGGACAACAAATGCCATCTATAACAAGTATTTTTAGTGCACAAGCAGAAATCCCACATTCCATGGGTTCTAATTCAATTTTCATGTCAAATCCTACGTTGGCAAGCTTAAGGAGACTAAAAATCAGAAGTATAAGAGACATTTATGAGCAAAATGAAGGTGAAAATAATGCAGGTCTGATTTCTCTTTATGCTTTATATTCACAAATAGATGATCCAATTCATTTTAAATATGCAATAAAATATGAAAAATGGGTATATGCAATGGATTAATAAATATATATGCTATATAAAATAATCATACATGGGAGTTAGTGAGCCAAAACAATGCTCAAAACATGCAAGTACATAATGAATGCCTTTTCACGTATAAATAAAATATAAACAATACTCTATTTTTATTTTAAATTGTGTTGTGTCCTTGCAAGGCCCATATTAAATTGAACATGATGATCAAACAAATTCATCATCATCTGACATTATAATTTCCTCATCTAACCTCTCAAATCAAGACATAGTTATATAATTTGGTCTTGGGTTATTTCTTATGAAAGTTTCCACAAACTAAAACATATTTTTTATAAACACTCACATCATTTATGCCATGTTATCCCTATAATATTAACAAATATGTTCATTTTCCTCTCTATACCTTTGAGTTTCATTTCTACGGTTCTCTCAATTCCCATTATGTTCTTCCCACTATTAATAATAATTAAATGTTACTCTACTAGATATCTACTAAATCATAGGTTGTTATTTTAATTATAAGGAAATGGAATAAAACCTTTTTCTACATCTATAATTCTTTTTGTCATTATAAAAACTAGATATCTAGATATCCCATTATTTTAACACTCCCCCTTATTATTTACATTCTTAACATGGTCCAATGAACTTTCCTCAAACTTCAAAACTTCCTTATATCTTTTCTTTATATGCCCAAATGCTTATGCACTTATTATGTGCATGTCTAGAGTTTCATTACTGAAGTCCATAACTACCTTGTTAAAATCCATAGATAGACTATAAAGGTCTATAGCTAACCTATTGAAGTCCATAGCTGGGTTATCAAGGTCTGTAGCTATCATGTTCAGATGTGTAGCTACCCTGTTGAAGTTCATATCTAGATTGTTAAGGTTTGTAGTTGGCCTCTTGAAATCTGTAGCTAGACTGTTAAACTTTGTAACTACTCTACTAAAGTCCATAGATGGACTATCAAGGTCTATATCTAGCCTGATGAAATCCATAGTTAGACTCTTGATGTTCTTATCTACTTTACCAAAGTTTGTAGATGACATGTTAGAGTCTAGAGCTCAACAATAGGAGTTCAAAGATAAATTGTTGGAGTCTGGTGCTCTATTTTAAGAGTTTAGATCTAAGATACAACTTTTTATGCCTAATGTTTCTAGATTAATAATCCATAACATTATTTTTAAGTGCATGATAGTGTCTTTACATAATGGCTTAGTTAAAGTATCGGCTAGTTGTTGATCTGACTTGCAAAAACTAATCTCTATCACATGATTTTCAACTAACTCTCAAATGAAGTGATACCTAATTACAATGTGCTTGATCCTAAAATGAAATATGATTTTCTTTGACAATGCTATGGAGGATATATTATCACAATAGACTATAGGAATCGCCTTGTTTCTCCTCATTCAAATCATAAAGCATCCTTCTCAAACATATGGTCTAACATGTTGTTGTATTGGGTGTTATATAATTCAATTCAGCTATAAAAAGTGGTGTTATAGGTTGTTTTATTGAATCCCAAAATATGAATCCTAACCCAAGATGAAATACATACCCTGAAGTGATCTTTCAGTCATTAAGGATACCAACCTAATCAATATATGTGTAACCCATAAGCTGAAACTCATATGTTACTGCATACAAAACTCTGTAATCTTTTATTCCATTCACGTACCTCAATACCCTCTTATCCACTTGCCAATGTGTTTCCTTTGGCATCTCCATGAATACTGATATGAAGTTTACTATATACATGATATTTTTCCTAGTTGAAGTCAAATAAATTAAGATTCTTGCTAGGCTCTTATAGCATATGGGGTCTACATTTTGGTTGCAATCATCTTTGCATAACTTAAGACTTGTATTAGTTGGAGTAAATACTAACTTACAATATATCATCTTAAACCTCTTCAAAATCTCATTTTCATACTTATATTAACATATGAATATGCCTTCATTAATTTTCTTGACTTTTATCCCAAGAAAGTACTTCAAGAAGCCCAAATCAGTCACTTCAATTTCCTTCTTCATGGTTGTTTTGAATTCTTTAATGGATTTATTTGCATTTCTAATTAATATCAGATCATCCACATACAATAAAACAATTAAAATGCCCTATTTTCATGCTTTGATGTATAGTGTGGGCTCACTTATGCTTTTACTAAAATTGTTGCTCAATAATTAAGAGTTTATACGATTGTACCATGATCTTGGGGCTTGTTTGAGTCCATACAACACCTTTTTCAACCTATACACTTTTTTCTTATGATGGATAAAATTATATCCAAGTGCTTGTCCCACATAAACCTCTTATTCTACCACTTCATTCAAAAAATATGACTTCACATCCATTTGATACACATTCTAATTGTGTTTAGTATTGATGGCTGTGATTTTTATTATCATGTATATCCTTATTATAGGTGAAAACATTTCATTATAGTCATGTCCAAGCCTTTTCTTATAGCCCTTCACAACTAGTCTTGACTTATATCTTTCTATCTTGGATTCAAGATTGGTATTTGTCTTATATACCCACTTAGCTCCTATGACCTCTTTTCATTTTGGTAAGTTACCTAACTCCCATGTCTGATTTCTCTTTATGGCATGCATCTCTTCATCCATTGCCTCACACCACTTATTATCCTTAATTTCTTCTTCAAAGTAGATAATATCAACTAATAAAAAGAGAGCATAATTCATAGTTTCATCTTCATTTTACACATACCCTGATTGCTCATAGACTTCTTTCAAGCTTCTTATCCTTGCTTGGAGTTGACTTAAGTTGGAGGAGGATGGTGTTGATTCTTGAATAACTCACAGACATCCTTGATAGCTATTGCCACTAAATGAATAAGGACTGTGTGAAATAGGGGTCTAACTTGGTGTATGAGTGGAGGTAATACTTGTTGTTTCTGATTTGATAAAGGGTCCACCAGCCCTTGTTTTCACATGTTTTTCTTTGTATCTCTCTTCCCAAGCTTCATGCTCAATGAATTTAACATCTTGACTAATTATGAGCTCTTTGGTGATGGAATTGTATAATTGGTAAGCCTTTGATTGGTCACTATACCTAAAGAATATGCATTTCTCACCTTTTTCATCCCATTTTATCTTTATTTTCTTGGGCACATGTGCATATCCCACACAAATGAATACTCTAAGGTGTTCAACACTTGGTTTTCATCTGCTCCATACTTCTTAAGGAATCATATCCCTAACACTCTTTTTTAGATAAATATTCAATAAGTATATGACTATTTCTATATCCTCAACCCAAAAATAATTAGGCAAACCCTTTGCTTTTATCATGATCCTTGTCATCTCTTAGATGGTCCTATTCTTCCTCTCAGTCACACCATTTTACTATAGTGTGTACCTAGTTGTAAATATTTTTTTATGCCATGTTCCTTGAAAAATTTTATAAACTCCTTATATATATACTCTCCCCATCTATCCATTCTAAAAATCTTGATGTAGTGGCCACGTTGCTTCTCCACCATGGCCTTGAATTGCTTGAAGGTATCAATTGATTCTGATTTATTCTTCAAGAAATAAACCCATATATTTTATCTAAAATCATATATAAATGTCATGAAGTAGACATTACTGGATAGGGAGGGGGTCTTCATTGGACTATATAAGTATGAATCGATCAGCTCTAAAGAATCTCTTAATCTCCATGCTTTACACATGGGAAATGCACTCCCATGTTACTTCCCCAATATGCATCCTTCACATACTTTATTCAACAATTCTATAAGGGGTACGCTTTCACCATGTAATTCTTGTGATGAAGGTCAACCCTCCAAATCTCAAATTCCCGTACCTAATATGCCAAAGAGTAGACTCATCTACTACCATAGTTTTGAATGTTATTGTGAGCTCACTTTGTATTCTCAATATAAACATCTGATTGGTTGTCATCTTGACTGATTAAATTTGCCTCTTATAGCCACTTCTATCAAAGATGATGCATTCACCATTCTCAAATCTTTATTTATATCCCTTTTTGATAAGCTACCCAATATTTATTAGGTTATGCTTTCACTTGGGTACATAATAGACATCTTGAATTTGTTTTTTATCACCTTGGTTGGTACAGATAGAAATGTTCCATTTTCCCATGATGAGAACCTTTTCATTATTTCCCATCTTTATCATTAATTTGATTGACTCATCTATGTTATTGAATATCTCTTTATTCCCTTTCATGTGGTTGTTACAACCACTATCTATGGACCATGTCTCTTTACCACTTTGATTGACAATATTGCATGTTATAAAGAAGCTTTCACCTTTCTCATTCCTATTAGGTTCAACCTCTTATGTATGGGAGAAATTTTAATTATACCTATTTATGTCATACTCCTTTCTACAGTCACTATCATAGTGTCCATACCTCTTGCAATAATAACATTGGATTCTATATTTACAATAGCTTTATGTAGATCCACCTTTAGAAGAGTTGTTGATCCTTCCTCTTCCTCTTCCATGTGACTCTTTATGGCTATGTATACCACTTCTTGACTATTAACATTTCTTCTTTTTCCTCTATTGTTTTATCCTCTACCCCTTCTTTCACATTCACATTAGTCTTGAATGCTTGATCATGAGACAAGGTTGATGACCTATTCGATCTTTGTCCATGGGTTTGAAAGGAACACATTAGCTCATACACTAACATTTACTTCAAATCCTTTGACTCTTCTATTGAAATCACTATAGGGTTAAATCTAATTGGAATGTTCCTTAGCACATTTTCCATGATCCTATGATCCTCAAGGTTATCACCACATGTCTTCATTTGATTGATAATATTCATTGTCCATGTAAAAAATTCATTAATAGACTTAGTATCTTTCATTTGTATCATTTCAAAGTCCCTTCTTAAGATATGCAACTTGACAAGCTTCACCTTATCACTCCATTGATAGGCATTTTGCAAAATGTCTCATGCTTGTTTATAATGGGCAAATGTTGGTATCTAAGAAAAATTGAATTAGATGATGTTATTTGTATTTATCTCAGTGCTTTGGCATCCTTTCTCCTATTCTCATTCAACATATTCCTTTGTGCTTGGGTTAATACACTAAAGGTTTCCATGTCTACAACTTCATATATCCACCTTCAACCAACTACTATAGCTCTTGAGATTTGAATATAGTCTTCATCTTGATGCTCTGCACATCATATTTATTTTCATCAAATGTAGGGGGATGCTGACATGAACCCAAACTGCATGTTTCCATGTCTAAATGGGCTCACTACCTAATGAGATTTGATACTAGTGGTTATAAATACTAGATCTCTAAGGATTTTTATTGGCCAAAAATACAAAATAATGTACAGGCCCAGGTGGATAGAAAGTAAACAACACAACAATAAAATAAAATAATGAAATAGGGGATGGGTAGAGATATTCTAAAAACATTCAAAATACGAATATATTAATTCTGAAAATTCTTTTACAAACAAAAATCCAACTATTTATAAAACTCACAAAAAAATCTCTAAACTTTCCTTCCTCTATTCTATCTGTTATCAACAAACATTCCTCTTGCTTATTCATTTCTACTTCTCCTAACTACTATTTCACATAGAATTTCTCCTATATATTGTTACTTTATTTTATGCTCCTATATTATTCTGTTACTGCTATTCTCTAACTATTTTTGCATTAAATATATCCTGCATACTCCCCTGACTATTGTTTCTATGTAGAACTCTTTTGAACACTCTTCTGACTATTATTGCATCAATTTTTGATCTTCTACTACTGCTATATCTTTTTACAAATTGTTGCTAATATGCTATATCCCTCTACTCACATAAATCTTCTTCTTTTTCTTCTATTTCACAGCCCATATAACCTACCACTTCATTATCCCCAAAACATTCAAATGACATAAAAAAAATTAAAATTAAAATTGTTGCATTAAATGGTTGCAACTATCATGATCAGGTGCTAGATGCATGGGTAGGTAGGAAAGAATAAAATTTTTATTTCAACACCATTGACTGTGTGTGGCTTTCTTTTTGAATTACTATTCTATTCAATTGTATACTACATTTAGTAAAAAATACAATGTTATGAAAAAATATTCAATGAATAAAAATAATATGGACATGATAATCCAATTCATAAAATATCTCTCCAATTTAAGAATACTATGTGATATTTTAATTCAAAACCCATTCAAATGACACCACTTTTAAATTTATAGTATTCTAAAAAAAATAGAAAAATCTAACTTTATATTTCAAACTCCATATTTATTCAAAGTTCCCCATCATGAAAACTAAACCTTCACCTCTAATAGCACCTTGTTTCCGTGTTGTGAATTCTTATTCCTTTTCACCACTTCAGTTGATATACATTGATCAAACTTGAAAAAGCTTAATCCAATACTCTTATTTACACTCTCGCTTTGATACCATGCCATTGATGGACACTGAAATTGTTTCAGCTAAAATATTTGATACATGCCTGACATAAATAGTTTAAACATTCTAAATTATAATTTCATCTAAACATACTTGTCTAGAAGTCCCTAAGAGCTCAATGGATATATATGGAAGGTTGATGCCTAGAAAGGGATGAAAAAAAGCTCTTATGTGAGTCTCTAGATGCTTTGAATTATAATCAATGCCTAAAGGATTTACTAAATTATAAGGAGATTTGAAAGACACCATTATTTTAAATCAAAGGATTATGTTGTAGATACAATCAAAAATAGCCTACAGATCTTTGAGGATGTTTATCTACACTTATTTCATTATTATTAAGACTATGTCTTGGTTGTGTTGAGAGTATGAGGTGAGTGAGTCATGTAATTTTGTGGCTTAAAGCATCACTTTATTATGACACTTAATAATGACTACTTGAGTTTCATATCAGAGTGAGGTTGATTCCTACAAGTGATGAGATTTGATTAAGTGGAAAGGAGCTAGTCGAGCATATAATGTGATGTAGCTAATTGATTGTTGTTATCCATAAAAACATGTGAGAAGAGAGTAAAATGGTGAAATCAAAATGTAGCTATTTCACCTAAGATAAGATGCAGCTTAGAAAATTTACCGATAGAGGTGTGGTTACAACCAATGTTGATAGAAGACTCAACAAAGTCTCAGAAGTCTTGTGTGTTATAAAAATACACTTATATGTCATTGAGGAGTATAAATGTCTAGGTTTCATTCCAAGAGATAAAATAGAAAATGTTGAGGAGGAAAAACATGTGGAAGGCACAAAATTTGATGAAAATTATGAAGTTAAAATAAACAAGAAATGGTAGACTCTTGAGATTTATCTAGTAAATTGGATGAGGCACCAAGTTAGTTATGCCTTGTTTCTCAGGATCTTTAAATATGGAGGAACTCATTGGTTAGATCATGAATATAGAAGAATATTTTAAGTTTTATGACATTAATGACCTGTAGCATGTGAGGGTGGTGCATACTAAGTTAAAACATCACCCGAAACTATGATGAAAGAAGGTACAAAATGAAATAATAAGAAGAGGAAAATAAAAGATAAGCCAATGGGCTTAGATGGTTGTGAAGATGAAGGGTAAGTTATTGACAGGTGATTATTAGATGTATTTTTTTAAAAGATTCAAGAATGTATGGTAAATTAACTTTAGTTTTAAAGAATACATGAAGAGTTATATAATCTCACCATCAAATCATGCCATAGTGAGGTTGAGTAGGAGAAGGTTGCAAGGTTCATGAATGACCTAAGGTTTGGTATCTAGAAGGAGTTCAGCATGGCTTGGATCCAAACAATAGATTAATCGTGTCCATTTATATTGAAGTTTGAGGATAAGTTGTCTCACACATAGAAATTTAATGTGTAATAAAGAGGAAATTTTGCATGACTAGTAAGAGGTAACGCAAGAAAGAACCTACAAATAAAAAGACCCATATTTTTTTAATTAAGAGTGCTTATTTTATCCTTGGCATCTACTAAATCACTATCCTTTATATGATTTTTTTACTAATTAACTTTATTATCAAAACTAAACATAATAATTCGAAATGAGCTAGTTGATTTCATTATACAAAATTTTGTATGGTAGTGTATGGAGTAACATTACGCTCTTTAAAAACTATTCAAATATTTTCAATTGCATTGTCTATATTCAATGAAAGACATAATTCAATGTCACCTCTTTCATATTTACTTTTAAATAATATTTTGAAATTTTTAATGCAAAAACTATAGCCAAGGCATAGATGTGGCTATAATTTATATACCAACTTATTGTTGACGTTGATAATTATTTTCATTTTTTCACTCTTTTCTATAAGGTCAATATTCTATGTTTTTGGCGAATTTAGGTTATTTATGAATTGTTAACCATAAATTACTAGCATATCAAATTTTAAAATAGTTCTAAATCACTTTGGAGATAGATAAAGTATTGAAATTGTGTCACATTTGTTTGTTTTGAACATGCAAAAATAGTTTATAAACTCAACTTTCGGAATGAGAAGTGTAAAACAATATAAAATGTAATGGTCTTGTTGAGCTGCAAGAATCCACATTTTCATTTCAAATGCTCTTCTCAATAAAATTTATAAATTGATTTTTTCTAATTATATAAAATATTATATAAATCAATAAAATTAGGACAAAAGAATTTCAAAAAATAAAATTTTGGACATATATATACAAAATTTTGACTTAAAAAATTACTTATTTATATATATAATGTTTCTACATAATCCTGATAATAAACATAATTCTAAATATTCCTGATAATAAACATAATTCTAAATTAATTTTTTATATATATATATATAATGTTTCTACATAATTCTGATAATAAACATAATTCTAAATATTATGATATGTATATTTATCTGGATATTTATTATAATTATAAAAAATTTACAATATCATGAACATTATGTTTTTTAAACCTTTAAAAAAAACCCATGAATGAATAGCCAAATGACCGTAGTAAGAAATGATAACACTAATTTGCTTTTTAGATCCCAATAGATGCTCAATATCATAAAAATATTATTATTTTATCGATTTTTGGATTATTTTTTATATAATGATCGATCAACTTGTCTGAATCCAAGGTAAGTTTATTTTGAACATTATTAGAATGTCGCGTACATTTTTCTTACAAAGTATTTTTTTTAAAGGACAACGAATAAGAATCCTGAAAATCATATAGATTATTGTTTTGGCTAAGACTTTTGTCTTGTCTCCATTAAATGCTCATTGTTTCTCTATCCGAGTTCCTTGCGATGTTTTTTCTCAACCTCTATTTTATCTTTGATAGTGGTGGATTCTTGTTTAATAGTTTTGTTGATTAGCTCGGTTCAAAGAGCCATTAATAATGCTACGGTTGCACTTTTAACTTGCATTCATAATTTTATGATTTTGGTGCCAATTTGAAATAATAGTTTTCTAATTTAACATGATATTAATAATAATGTGACAATTTTATTTTGAACGTGTTTTGATATTTAGTAATTTAAGTGTTAAATTAAACATCATCAAAATTTACATTGATGAAAATTCTATCATATAAATGTTTATGCTATATGATAATTGTAAAGTTGATGATAAACAAACATTATCCTATAAGGATTGGAATTCCATACTCTTCTTAATGATATGTTTTATAATTATAAGTATCAAAAATATTTATTTAATATAAATAATTAAAAAATTAAAACTTTCAATTAAAAAATATTATAATAAAAAATTTTGATTAAATTTATAATTTTAATATTTTGATGTAGATTCATATTTACAATTAAATTGATTCTAATATATAAAGGTAGAATGGTATATAGAATTAATTTTAAAAAAATAATAAACAATGATACATAATTATTGAAAATTTTACTTTCGCAATTGTGCATAGAATTACTTTCATAAATTAAATTCACCTTCTAATTTATTTTATCATTTAAAATCTTAAAAATTAATATGATGTATCATATTATGACAAAAGTTACTTTCGTAATTATAAATAGATTTAATTTCACTAATTAAATTCACATTCTAATTTATATTATAATTTAAGACTTGAAAAATTGACAAATTGTATCTTGTTGTGAAAAAAGTTATTTCCTCAGTTGTACATAAAATTACTTTAACAAATTATGTTTGTCTTATAAATTATATTATTATTTAAATGTTTTTTTTGTTTAAAATTGTATATTATAATCAACAATTGTGTCTTAAAATTCATTAAACCTTTATTTTTCAAATACTATTATTTTATGTATACACTATTAGTTATTTAAACAGTTAATATATTTCTATTAAAAATTAAATTATAAATTATTGTAGGTATGGTTAAAAAAATTTCAGTTGATAGATATCATTAATTTGAAATATTAGAATTGATAAGTATCATTAATTGAAATACTAGGCCTAATTCAAATTGATAGCATAGCATTTTATTTACTATCATCACTCAAAATATTATCAAATCTTAAAATTTAAATATTAATTATTTTCTCTATTTTCATAACCAAAAAGAAACGAGATTGATTATTGTAATACAATTTGAGTTCTTATAAACTTTTGGATGGTCTGAAATGGAACCCTCATCATAAACCTTAAGTATTGATTATTAGCAATAATAACCAATCAAAGCTAAATAATGATGTAATCAACCTAAAATTTAAAAACGTTTGCACTAATAAAAAGTCTATTGTAATGAGGAATTTTTTAAAGATATTGAATTTTTTTGGTTGTATCTAATTGTAGTTGAATTTTTTTAAACTAAAAAGAGTAAAAATATGCATTGTGTGTGTTACAATGTAAAAACATATAATATAATTCTTATAAACTTATATTGTAAAGAATCTAACAACTTTTATTGGAAAATACAAAGAATTATTTTTCAAAATTTTGATATTTAATGAAAAGAAATTTAATATCACTAAAAATACCACGACTATAGTCAATAATGACCAATTATGGTCATGCAATTAATATAAAAACAACCAAAATTTTGAATTGAATTAAGGTTAATTTCAACCTATAACAATTAATTTGATTGATTGAGATTATCCTCAAATTTTAAAACTCTTATACTTACAAAGGTTAATTATTGCCAATCAAGACAATAAATAAAGGTTATTCAAAGATGTGACTACCTTAAAATTAAACATATTTAATACTAAAAATGTCTAATTATGATAATTAATGACAAATTATAGTTAGTATGGTGAAATTATCTCCTACAAATAATTATACTAACAATGACTGATCACAATCAGTGATGAAATCATAATGTAAATAAAAAGTGTGATTATCCCTATGTCAAGAAATATTTGTACTAATAAGGATAATTACAACTAATCCGAGTTAATTTGGTATAATTTTTAAATAAATGAAAGTCAATTTGGATTTTTGTAAATACATTGACCTATTTTCAGTTATAAGTTTTATTATTTTTTTATTAGTTTAAATTTGACAAATAAAAATAAAGAATACTTTTAAAATATTAGTATATAATTGACTCATATTTGTCATTATTTTATGTTCATAGCTCATTATTAAAATGAATTTGACAACCAATAACCCAATTAAATGTGAGCAATGAAATGAATGTTGATTTAGGACTACACAGATAATTTAGCCTCATTTTACATTATTTTATGTTCATACATTTTTATTAAAAAATAATTAATTTACAAAATGAGGCCCTATTTGAAAGCGATCGAAACATGAAGCACTATTTGGGACTATACACATGTAGTGTGATTGAAGCAATGAAGGTCAATTTTGAATTATACATAGAGTTGACCCCATTTTTTTCATTATTTCATGTTTCTAAATAGTTATTAGATTAACATTAACAAGCCAAGGCCCTAATTATGGGTCATTGAACAAATAAAGGTTTATTTGAGACTACTCACACAGATTTAACTCATGTTGTTTGTTGTTATGTGTTATTAAATTATTAAAAAAATAAGGCCTTAATTATAATCTATTGGGGTAGTGAAGGCTCATTTATGGGTATGTGCAAATAAATTAACCTTTGTTTGTTGTTGACATAAAATCTGAAGTGATATGTTGATTAAGTCAACTTCAGTTAGAACCAATATGATATAGGAGTTAATATTTATTATAAATAGTTATCTTATATATTTATAAAATAAAATAAGTAAGTGTATTCATTCATAAGATCCCGTATATCGTATATAGTAATTCACTCTAAATTATACTTTACTTATATGTATATAAAAATTGTTGAATACAACTTTTTTTTATATCTCTTTACACTCTACTTTTTAACCCCTTAATACTCTGCATTTTTGTACTTTAACTATCTCTATGCTATATCTAATATATTACAATAGTACTTTATAAATAATGATTTGATGCTTTATAATTCAATGGTCATATATGTGTGATACATACCTTTTATTCAATCAGGTCGTAATGTGTTATTGCAAGGGTCTAATTCTTATTACATTTCTTAGTCCATAGAAGTTTTTATTTTATTGGCCTATAATATTATTCTAATGTTGTGGTAAAGGAAAAGGCTTTGTGATATCTACTATCTAAACCTTGACTGATTGAGAATAATAAGAACATTTGTCATTATTCAATGTTTATAAGTTGTTATTAGACTAAACTTATTAAAACTAAGGCACATACTTGGTGAAATCATAGTATTGAAGGTTTATTTTGTGTTATGTGTAGATAATTGACCCCTAAATTTGTCTTTATTTTGTGTTCATAGATCCATATTAAAAATAATTTTGACAAATCAAACACTTAATTAGGAGGAATAATAGTAAAATAAATGTTGATTTATAGATATATACACTTTATTGATATTCTCTTTTGTATTAGTTTTATTATGTCATTATTATATTGAATCTGACAAAATAATATCAATTGGATAAATGAATGGTAATTTGGGAGTGTATTAAAATAGTTAACAAATTTTCATTATTTGGTGTTCATAGGTCATTCTTAGATCAAATTTGATAAATCAAGGCCCCAATTATGGGTGATAAAATCAACAAAGGTTCATTTGAGGTCTCATGCATATAATTGACCCCCATTTGTCATTTTTTATGTTTGTATATCATTATTAGACATAATTTAAAAAATCAAGACCATAATAAAGAGAGATTAGAATAATTTAGAAATATATGAGTATATGTGCACATGGTTGACCCTTGTTTTTCACTATTCAGTGTTCACTCTATGATCTAGGGTACAAGGGTGACTTATGGGAAACATAATTTGTAACACATAGGGGTAAATTTTATGCATATGGCCCCCAATTAACCTTCATGCATTCGATTTTTCATAATTATATCTTTTATTTGTTAATTTTAAAATAATAATTAATTTTAAATACAAAACAATGAAAAAAATAATCAATTATTTTTATTATGTCTAAATATGCCTTTAATTTCTTGATCACACTTGGTTTGGGGCCTGATTTTTAAAATTAAATCTTATAATGACTTATAAACATATAATATAAACACAAAGGGTTATTTATAACCATTTAGTCCAAAAATATCCTTCATTTATTTTATTCCTCTTAATTAAGGCCTTCACTTGATGAATTTGGTCTAATAATGATATAAGAACACCAATAATGACAAAAAAGGGGTAGTAAATGTGCATGCCCCAAGTTGGAATTTATTTCACTAAAACTTATACCTAATTAACTTTGATTGATTTTATTTATCACTTATTACTACAAATTATACCTCATTTGGCCATAATCACACTTTTCATTGACCTTAACTAGTCATTATTGGTCATAATTATCCTCTGTTAATATAATAGATAGTTTATTTTTGGGATAATTTCACTTTATTGATTATTGATTATAATTCATCATTATTGATCACAATATTAAAATATAAATTAGAGTTGTGTGTTAAAACTATGAAATATGCACTCAAAGCTCCTACTCTAATCCAAATAATAATACCTCAAATTGATCATAAGGAAAGGAAAATTAAAATAAAAACTAAATAAGATATAAATAACAAAACTATACCTTAAATTTATCTTTAAATATCCCTTCCTTGTTGTTGTATATTTTCTCAATTGGATTCATTGCTTAAGGATGAATGGATGTTTTATATCATAATTGTGTGATTTCTCTATTGACTCAATATTTTGCTAGCACTTAGTTAGGGATAATTTCCTTCCTTCAAAAGGTGAGGCACTATTGCAACTACTCTCTCTTTTTTTATATAGTGTTTTACATGGGGGTGTAGCTTTATTTATAAGATCTACATGGAGGAATGGAAGGCTAAGATTGAGCCATGGTGGATTTTAATCAATATTGGAAAATGGATTAGAATATTGGGTAGTTGAGATTTTGGGAATTTTAAATTGTTTAAAAAATTATAGAGGTGTGGTGAGGAGCTTGAGGCATGGTGTGGATCTCAAGGAGGATATTATGAGATGATAGAGGAGGATAGTTTAATTAATGAGGGGTTAGATGGGGATTGGTGATGGGATTTTTAGGAGCATTAGTGGAGGTGGTTAGGAAGGAATATAAAATTCATTAAAATTAGGAGGATTTTATAAACAATGAAGTAGGTGAAGAACAAATGATTAATTAGGATAAAAACATAATATGAAAAGGGATAAGGTTGTGATGATGGAAAATGATGTAAAGGGGATATTAGGGTGATGTTACAATGATTTATATATCATGATATTAGTGTGATGATAATTAGTGTTGATGATGATAAAATTAGCCATGATATAATAGAAAAAAAAAATTAGATGTCTCCAATCACCATTAAGCTTTTTAGTATAAAATTTGATTGATTTAGAGGTAATCATAGCCTTTATTTAGGTTAACTTTTCCTTATTGTTCACAATTAATAATTTTCCATATAAGAGTTAAAGAATTGGGGATAATCTCACCCAATCAACTATGATTGGTCATTATTGGTTGAAATTAACCCTTCCTATTCCAAAATTTTGTCAATCTGAGACTAATAAAACTATTTGACCCTAATTGGTCATCACAGGTTAAAATTATACTTAATGAGTCTAAACAATAGTCAATTTGGAGTTAATCATAGACTTCATTAACCTTAAATGGTTATTATCAATTGTAATTATCCTGATTTAGAATAAGAGTCGGTAAATTTTTAGATAAGTGCACCCAATTGACCATCATTTAATACAATTAGACCTTATTAGTGTAGAAATTAGTTAATTTTTATATAATTGAGTTTAATTGGTTGTAACTGGTCACAATTAACTCTTGTTAGTACAAAATTGATCAATTTAAGAATAGAAACATCTAATTAAATATAATTAGTTGTTATTGGTTGTATTTAAAATTGCATCAATCATTTGAAAGGCCCCAAAACTACAAAATAACTATTGGTTTGTCTAAAATAGATACTAGGTGTAAAATTTATACCCTCAAATTTGTATGTTCAATATTGAAATCTTAAAACTGACCAAGTACTGATTGAATTAGATTTTGACATAACATCTCAAATGATAACTCCTAGAGTTATGAGCCCTGATTTAGAAGATGTAAAGTGATCCTAATTTTTTTAAGTTACTAAAATAAATAAAAAGTATAAGAATTAAATATAACTTATATTTAATATTTATTTTAGTAAATACTTTGATTGGAAATTCCTTATAAATAGAAGTTTTCTAAACGATCCATAATACGTATGAGTTTAGGCTTGGTGATAACCAAGTCTAAATGCATACTATGTATTAATCGTTAATGTCTACACACTAATTAGTAACAAATTTGAAATTTATTTTTTTAATTCATTTTTAAACACTATTTTTAAACTTGTTTGCTCTACCATCATGGTGCACTTACCCTCATGTATAGGTTGAGTAGGGAAGAACAATTATTTTACAGAAAATGTCACTAGCTTTCTATCACAAATTTTGCTATCTAAAAAATGGTAACATTGATATGGAATGTTCTCACCATTTTCTTCCACTAGAAATAGGTTATCAAATTGATAGAGTACTAACCTACGAGCAAATGATGAATTAATCATCATCTAATAAGAAAAATGATGGAGTTTGAAATCCTATGGAAGAAATACCTCAGTATCTTGAAAATTGAAAGATGTAATTAGCCATAATAATAATGATCTAGATGGCCAGGGTAAGGTGGGGAAGAAAAAAAAAGGAAATGAGGTGGAATGAGTTGTCACAACCACAATAGGTGAACATATTTGGAGTTAGATCACCTAGCCTTTTCATTTATTCTATTTTTTTTACTTCTAAAATAGTTCAACTATGATTTGAATTTTAGGAGTTTTGCCCTTCTCAAAGATGTTTAATGGAGATTTTATAGTTAAAAACGAGCTTAAAACTAACAGTTGTCCCCATGGTGCAAAAAAAGCTATAGGTTAGAAAAAATTAGTTTATATTCAGTTTACTGCAACAAAAAAGTTCTTATCCACTAGGCACAAGGCACTCTCCATCAAGAGTATCTAATCTTCCAAGACCTTAAAAAAATGTCTAGTGTGTTGCTCTACCTAACACTAATTGACCCCACCTCCATGAGGCAATTGAGTGTCAATATAATGAGAATGAAAAATAATGTATTTCTATTTACGTAATTTCTTTTTGTATAACTACAGTGGTCGTGGACACGTAGTGGCATTAAAATTTATATTGATAGGCAACACATGTATTTTATAATGGCATGTAGCATACTTTCTCTATTACAGGGGTCGATGTCAATAGATAACATGCTGTATTCTTTTCCAAAGGATAAATCCATCATCTATTTTGATTTGACATTTGAGTTCCCTGCAGAGATTGTGAAGGGTTATAATCTAATGAGTTCAAGTTTACCAATTCTAATATTTCTTCCCCCTGTTCATGGTCTGGTCAGTGAGATAGGTAACCCTGCTACTCGATTGATTAAATACTTACGATATTGGCTTTAAAGTCTTAAGACTTTTCATTTGTTTTCTTAATTTCAATTTTATTTTTATTATGATTTTATGCAACATAATGAAGGGGTGGTTCATATTGGCAGAGACATGTTTGAAAGCATGCCCTATGCAAATATCGTATTCATGAAAGTATGTGCATTAATACTCTACTTATGCAAGGCCTGGGTTTGCGTACACAAGACACAAGAAAAACACTCTCACCACCGATGGAAAGCAGAAGCATATGTCATGTGCAGCGCAATGTAACAAGTGAAGCTTTGAAAACATACAACCAACTTCACAAAAGGAACTTGATTTCACAAAAACATCAGTGATATCTGAAAATGAACAATTGATATTCCTCTCCTCTCCTCTCCTCAACCCGTGAGGATCTTCATTTTGCATATATTTATATATATACGTACATAACTAGTACCCTGGACAATCTTATAGCAAGCATATATCATTGTTTATAATGAAGGATGACAAACCTCTCTCCGTATCTATATACGTAGAAGCCTACGCGGACGATGGCAATGGTGATGCCAAGGCTAAAGCTGAAGCTGGCAATTGCAGATCCAATCCCCCCTTGGTCAAGGGAAACGCTGAATTAATCGATGCACGACAGAGGTTGAATGTGAAATAGAAGTAGAAATAGAAACAAAAGCAGAAGCAGAAGAAGCCATGTGGAACGAAGCTAAGCTGCCATCTCTCTCTTGGAACAGCTTTCTCTGTCTTAAACAAAGAAGACGATAAGCGTTCGAGTGTGTTACCGAGAAGCGGAGCCAGCTTTAGTGATTACACCATACATAAGGAAAATTACTCTTTATTCAGAACTAGTGAAGCTCTGCGTTCACGCAATCCTTGTTATTCGTTTCCATATCAAGTTATGTTATGTTCTTTTCTTTTACTCAGGCCAAGAGCAATACCGCCACCATTCTTTTTATGTCAGCTATTTCAACTCAAGTGAAACCGCATTCCATTTCAGTCAAGGATTTCAACGGACTCGCAAAGCCCCTCTGTGCTTTTGACAGACTACAAATATGTGTTTATCTCCATGTCTGGACAGGACACAGGTTCGGCGCTTAAAATGCTTCTCCCATGATTCGAACAAGCGCCCTATTGCAAACCAAATATAATTCTATTGGATGAATAGACAGACAATTGTTTAGATAGATGATGATGATTCCTGAGAAAAGAATACGCCCCATGCAGCCTTCCGTATCCATACAACAATACATATGCCATACGAATATTTGTAGATGCAGCCACCGCCACCATTACCTCATCTTCCTGCAGTCACTTCTTCTGCTCCTGCCCAAGCCCTCTCTACGGCTGCCTCTTCTGCACCACGCCGTTGATGCATTCCATTTCATTCAATGATTTGATCAGACACAGAAAGCCCCTCTGCACTTTCAACATACTACAAATATGTGTTTATCTCCATGTCTGGATAGGATTTAACAGTATCATGTACTACCAAACTTCACCGCTCTACACCATCGCTTTCCCCAAACCGACGCCATGTAAAACCAAGCTAAAAAATGTATTGATAAAAAATTTATACATCACCCGTGTAAAAAAACATAAGTTCCAAACCTGAATATCAATGTACTCTTTAACGTCCTTAAACATATAAATTTTTACACAGATCCATTTTTGTCAATGTACTCTTTAACTTCCTTAAACATATAAATTTTTACACAGATCCATTTTTGTGGAAGAGCGGAATAAAACTTAGTTTTCTCCTAACAAAAAAAGGGCCAAAGGAAATAATAAGATTATCAATGATTGCCCGAAAGGGAAGAGAAAGGCCCCAAAATTAAGTCCACGTTATGTTTTTGAGATTAATATACATATTCATGCTGGACACTAAAAGTTTAAAATGACTTCCAAAACACGTTAAATTGTTTCAATACAACCTATGTAGGGAACGGGGGACTTACCCAAAAAACGGGTGTGAAAAACAAATGAAAATGAGGATAGTCCCAAGTATAATTATAATTGTATTTAATTTAAATATGAGTTTTACCAATTAATATAAATATTTAATTTTATATAATAATTATTTCTAATAATTTAAAATTTAATTTAATTATGTATTTCATATATTTATGATGAAATATGATAGATTGAGTTGTTTATTTTTATATTTAAATTTAAATTTGACATTCATTTTATAGTTATATAAAAATTTCAATTTTAAATTTAATATTTATTTGATAATTATCTATAAAAATAACTTCTTTTATTTCTAAAAGTCAATAAAAAAAATGAAATATCTTAACCATGCATTTATATAAAATATGTTAAGAAATGTCAATTTTAAAGCTTTTATCTAAGATTTTTCACATACCATATTGATTAACATTTCTTTTATATTTTTTCATTCATTGGTGATAAATGGTATTCATCTAACTATATTTATATGTTAAGTTCAAACAGATCTTTTTTGGAAAAAAAAAAAAAAAAGTTTCAAATTCCATTATATGATCAAAATATTACAATTTTTGTAATAATTTATACAACTAAAAAAATCTTGTAAATGATGATTAAATAAACATCAAATTTAAAATTGAATTTTAAAAATGAACTTCATCCAATACACTCTCCCCCGCTATTACCCATTGCAAAAGACCTAACAAAATAATAATTAAAAAACACTTAATTTAATTATAATATTCAAAAATAATAATAATATAACCACCATACAACTAAAAAAAATCTTGTAAATAACGATTAAATAGACATCAAATTTAAAATTGAATTTTAAAAATGAACTTCATCCAATACTCTCTCCCCCACTATTACCCATTGTAAAATACCTAACAAAATAATAATTAAAAAACACTTAATTCAATTATAATATTAAAAAATAATAATAATATAACCACCACCACTCTTTTATTTCATTTACTAAATATAAACACCACTTAAATGATGATGATAATAATAATGAGGAAAAACAACATAAATAAGCATAAAAAATTTGTTAAATACACAGCCATCATCATTAAAACCAATATCCATTAAAATTCCATTGGGAGAATACCCACTAGTTTTAGATAAAACTCCCCCACCGGAGCCATTTCATCACTTTTGTAACGTGTACTCATCAATAAAAAAAGGCCACAAAATCACTGTAGCTATATTGGGTACTGTTATGACTAAGCATACGATTTTGAATTTGAAATTTAAAAATATATTTGTATTTCTAACGAGGCTGTCTTCTGATGCAGAAAGTGGAAGCATGGGATTTAAACTTGAAGGAAGCCTTATTTATTTGACTGCATAACTTAGAGAGAGCCCAGCTGATTATCTCCATTAAGGTTGGAACAAACGAAGAGAGCTGCGTGGCGCATTAGCTTGATGTTGTTGGAATTGAGGTCGTCAGGGCCTTCTTCCTTGACAGAATGATGGAATCCGTGCTCTTCTTCATCAAATAACATCAAATCAATCTGCTTACATTTTCCAGACTTGTGGATGGCTTCATAGTACTCTACACCTCTATCGCACAAGCAATCTTTACCTCCCAACACAACCAACATTGGAGGCAGAGGCATCTGTAAGTTTAATCTCAGGTACTTCATGGAGTTGCTGAACGGGTGATCTCTGTTTCCTCCATCCGGTAAAGCCAACCTCCAAAACGTATCGCAAGCATTCACATTCACCTGAGCGTCAGCCGGACAAGCAATCTCCGACGGTGTGCGTTCTTCGCCTCCAAAGAAAGGCTGGAGCAAGATTGCTCCCCTGATACCAAATTTCTCATCATCATCCCCAGAGGTGCTCATTAGAAGATGATGCACAATATTGCCTCCAGAACTCTCCCCAACCAGAAAAACTTTACTAAAATCGGCATAAGCGTTTAACCAATGGTCAGAATGAGGGCTAGATGATCCCAGCCATTCAACCACTTTCATGGAGTCATTGTAGGCAGCAGGAAGACGATGCTCCGGAGCCAATCTGTAGTTCACAGAAATCACAATGGCTCCTACGGACTCAGCCCATTTTTGGCAAAAGCGATGGGAAACAATAAATGCCGGTGAAAGGAAACAAAACCCCCCGCCGTGGAAATACAGCAAAACTGGTAATTTGGAGAAGCGGGTGGATGTGTTAACAAGTGAACGTGGAAGGTAAATTCGCACCCATATGCCAAGTTCCTGGTCTATGACTACATCTCTGCTTGCAACACCGTCATCCTCTTCCGACGGAGGAACATTGATTATGAGATGGTGCTCTGTGCGGACTATGGAACCATCTCCATACACTTTAAGCGCCCCTGCAAAGTCTTCCACCACCTCATTTTCATCATGTTCTCTTTCTGCTACTGCAAATACTCCCATCTTTAGAGATGCTTTTGTTTTTCCAATTATACCCTTTTAACACCTCTATTT
The DNA here is from genome assembly GCA_037957365.1 of Torreya grandis. NCBI lineage: Eukaryota > Viridiplantae > Streptophyta > Pinopsida > Cupressales > Taxaceae > Torreya > Torreya grandis. The sequence goes on along the minus strand of JARHVA010004013.1, from coordinate 1,336,142 downwards.
ATATCTGAAAGTAGACACCCAGCACTTTCGTGTTGAATATGAAGATTAGAATCGTATTTGCGTGGATTGTGCCTCTCGTTGTCTGTATCTTTTGAGTGGTACGCATATCTCTAACTACTGTTTACATTCCACTGTAAAATAAAATCTTCTTTGGCTGACACGCCTTTTTTGTTTGCCCCACTATCCAACTTGACTGGCTAAATACAATGCTATCGAACAATCTTCAAACCTGATCTGGTCCAGTAGGCCAAATATATATTATTGGCTTGGATAAATTTGAAAGACTGTATATTTGTAGATATCCCCGAGACGCTCTCAAAAAGTCATACATTTTAGTGTAGATTACTCCATCGTGTTTTTAATTTTTCCAGATTCAAACAAAAGAGCATCCATAGTTTTTATAATTGCTGTCTTTGTCAAGTAATTAAATAGCATTGAGAGTCTGTTGCCGTGCAGCAATTAAATTCCGTAACACTCGTACAATGTATCACTAAACTATATCATTAATAAAAGTCAATTGAATTCTTTTAAATTAAAATATTAATGACTCCAGATGTTTCCAGCTCTTCCTTTAGCCTTAATTAAAAAATAAAAATTAAATGGATATACGTCATATGTTGATTTTTTATAATTCCATTATATGTCGTATACTTTTAACACGCCGTGCGTATATGAGGTGAGTGTATCTCGTATGTGTGCACCTTCATCTCTTTTAAATGAAATGAGTGTGGGACGGGGGCCTGCGGGTTGGCAATTAGCTTTTAGTTTATACGGAAATAGTTCATTCTATTTATGTTTTATTTAATGTTATTTTTATATTTTTAATAGTCTTAATGTTTTATTTAATATTATTATTTAGATATAAATTTAATTAAATATAATGTATTTGGAAGTGGAATATCACTAGATTTTATTAGATTATTAGGGGGCGTTTTATGTACCGTCAGTCAAGTCAATTTTGATTATTTTTATTGTTGGTCACTTCTATAGGACTTTGGTTTTAAATAGTGCAGGGGACCCTGTTCCTAGAGCAAACACTGAAATGGCTCTCCCTTGTGGAATTTTCCAACACCGTCAATGAGGGAGTGTCTTAACTAGCAAGAGCATTTGTATGTTTCACTGACATGTTTGCGAGAACCACCAAATTGATCAGTGTAACGCTCACGGGTAGGCTAATGTTCTTTAACAACATGTTAATGCAAACAACAATTGTTAAGGCAAAGGACAATGGTTAAGGCAAATGATAGCAGTTAAGATAAACTCTAGGGATTTAGCCAAATGCTAGTTGAAAAATAAAATGTTAATAATATCCATTGAATGTTGACTTGATACTTTCACACCTACCACTGTTCAAAGAGTATACTGATTCTTATTTGCCATTACCTTTTCTACCTAAACAAGAGCGCATTCACCATTACTCAATTTAAGAAGCACGAAACATAAGAGCATTCTTGGGGAGGCATTTTACTAAATAGATTGGTTAGCTACAATGAATTGCATTATCTGCATTGTTTTATCACCAACTCTTGAGCATGATATCAGTTCAACATCTCAAAAGGGCATATCGGTTTAGATTGCATAATACATTTGTGTTTGTTTTATGTTGACTGTATTATTGATTGCTTGAAATAACTAATGATAAATTAAGGCATAATCATTCATGTAACACATAGTTTATTTGATAGTTTGTGTAATTAGGATATGATACATATAATTCAATGAATGCATATGAAGTCAATGCATAATCATTGTTGGTGACTTAATCATTAAGGATTTATGGAGTTTAAGCCCTAGCTTGTTAAAGGATTTGAGTATAGTAAATCAGGGTATAAAATATGTAATAAATACAACCATTAATTTGTGAAAGCACTGATCAAATCTAATATTTTTAATAATAACAATGAATGATACAAATAAGTACTTTGCTAGAAACTACCTAAAACGAAAGATTTAGAAGCTGAAAATTGGTACAAGCTCTGATCTAAGTGTCGTAAACAAGATCCAAGTGTCAATAACCTTCTTGAATAATAACATTGTACCTTGGATAGTAGCATTACGGTACTAGTGTTCACTTTTGGTACTAATGTCCTCTGTGCAAGGACTCATTTATACTTCTAGGAGTACATGTGTCTAAGTCTTCCAAGCCTCTTCTTGTGAGGACAAACATTTATTATTTGTGACCTATTTTAACTAATTTAGTATGTAAACCCTAGATCTCCATGTGATTAACGTATTTGATTGGCACAAGAAGCAAAAATGTGATGTTAGCTAGGTAGGTTGGACATCCTCAACACTGTTAGGAATATAAACACATACCAATATTAATTAATTAAAGACAAAAATAAAGTGCAAAATACATAACATAATAGAGACATGACTTTAACATGGTTCATCCAATATGGGCTACGTCTACAAAAAAATAGCTAATCCTTCTTATTATTCAGTCCAACAAATAAAGGAAAAAATCGATAATACAACCACTACAATAACCTCTTCACTCACATGCAACATGCTACAATCAATACAATGCCCTCATATCAAAGGAGGGGTACATATTAGGGAAAAAATGCATAAACATGATCTCTACCGTTAGACCTACAACCTTATAGTGAATGGTCCAGATTTACTACAAAATTACAGTATTTCATAGTGCATTTTTAACAAAAAAATTCTTCAGGGGCACTACCCTCAAACCCCTGCCAAGGGGGGCTCAAAAATAGTTCGTTGCTCCCCTGGACCCCCAAAGTAACCCTTGTGGGGGGGGTGGGGGGGGATTTACCCCCCCCCCCCACATTCCATGTCGGGAACTGGGCATTAAAATAAGATCAGGCTCCACCATCCAACAATTTCCCACTTGGAAACTGATTGTTACAACTCCACCACTACAACTCTTCCTTGGACTTTTCTTTGAACTTTGACCATGTCTTGTTTCTCATCTTATTTGTCATCTTTGAAGACCTATTAAAGCTAAAAAACTCTCCAGCTTCTCCTTTGTGACTGATTTTTTTAGCATATCTATAGGATTCTGACTTGTATGGATCTTTTCCAACTTCAGTTGACCATCCTTCAAAACTAAATGAATAAAGTGATACCAGAGTTGTATTTGTTTGGTTCTTGAGTGGAATGCTGATTTATTTTCTAAATAAATCACACTCTGGCTATCATTGTAAAACCCAAAATATTCTTGTTTATGCCTCAACACTTTCATGAATCGTTACATCCATGTCATCTCCTTGATAGCTTATATAACTGCAACATACTCTGTCTCTATAGTTGACAAAGTAACTATATTCTACAATTTTGAAATCCAATAACCGTTGTGCCACCAATAGTGAATACATAACCTATGACGCTCTTCCTGCCATCTAAATTTCTATCCATGTTTGCATCAACATATCCTTGTAAGGTAAATCTAAAGTACCTATGAATCCCTTTGAAGTACATTTGAAGGACATAGTTAGTCCTTCTCAAGTACCTATGAGTCCACTTGACTACATCCTGGTGCTTCTTTCTTGGATTATTCATAAACCTACTAACAACTCCCATTTGCTTGAACAATATCTAGTCTTGTGTACACCATAGCATAAATTAAAATTCTAATTATTGAAGCATATAGAACTTTAGATATGTAATTTATTTTTTCTTGTGTTTTAGGACACTGTTCTTTGCTTAATTTTAAGTGCTTTCCCAAAGGTGTACTAACTAGTTTTACATCTTGCATATTGAACCTGGCTAACAACTTCTTGATGTACTCTTCTTGAGACAATGTCAATTATATATTTCTCTTGTATCTTGTTATTCTCATACCAATTATTCGATTTGCAACACCCAAATCCCTCATTGGAAAATAATTTGCTAATTTTCTTTTCAGATCATTTATATCTTACATGCTAGACCCTACAACAAGCATGCCATCTGCATACAATAACAAGATAATATTGTTGCCATAATCTAATCTCTTAAAATAGGCATAGTTGTCAAAATGACATCTATTATAACCTTGTTCTGCCATAAACATGTCAAATTTCAAATACCACTACCTTGGAGCTCGCTTTAGACCATACAAACTCTTCTTCAACCTCAACACTATTGTATCCTTACCTTCTTTTCGTATCCCTTTAACGGCTCCATATATATTTCCTCATCCAAATCACCATGAAGGAAAGCAGTCTTCACATCTAACTGTTCAAGGTAAAAATCTTCTACTTCTATCAAACTTAAAATAGTTCTTATGGAAGTCATTTTTACAATTGTAGAAAACATTTCATCAAAACCAATACCTTTCTTTGGTGCAAACCCCTTTACAACAAGTCTAACCTTGTACTTCTTTTTACCTCCATCTTCTTCCTTCAACCTATAAACCCATAGGCAATGTTCTTTTACCTATAGGCAACTGAACCAAATCCTAAGTTTGGTCATGTACCAAGGATTCCATCTCCTCTTTCATGCCTTGCTCTAACTTATTTCAAGTTTCTACGTGCATCTTCTTCATAGATTTTTGGCTCACCACCATTAGACAATAATAAATAATAAAGTGAATGAGAATATCGTTTAGTAGGGTTTACTTACTCTAGTAGATATTCTTGTTAGGGTGTGGAGCTAAAAGCTTCACTGATGCAAACAGAGGACGAGGTTGCAGAAGGGTTGCGGAGCGTCTCAGACGCCGACGTCGGTCAGGCCAACCGACGTCGGCAGTATTAGACGAGAAGGCAATCGACGTCGGTCAGTAGTCGGCCGGCGTCAGCAACCCCCAGGCAGACAGGGACCGATGTCGGTCACCTGTGGTTTGAGCTGCAATTATATTACGGGCAGTTGGTTGATGAACCAAGTGTTTGCATGATGAGAGCTAATTTTAGACTGAAAGCTGCGGATCTAATTATTGTATTAGGTGTCTAATTATTTTTTGGATGAGATCTATATAATAGACTCATGGTTGTATTGTAAACTTGTGCTAGAGAGTAAGAGAGCATTATTACAAGCTCCTTCTGTGTGTGAGGTGAGCAATGGTGTGTTCCTCCTAGTGCCACAGAACTAAGGTGGGTGCTAGATTGAAGAATCAGCAGGGTTCTTCAGGAGTGTATGATCTTGGTCATCAGGTGAGCATGGCTTCTATAGGAGATCTACATGGAATGTAAGATCATTGATATGCAGGTGTATGTGTGTGCAAGGTCAAGGTTCACAAGTGTGCAGAACCAGGTTGATTTGCAGGTGTGCAAGATCAGATAGGACAGCAACGCAACAAGGAGCAGAATCAGGCAGGATCTACTTGGAGTATAGGTGTGTACTAAGAGCAAAGAGGAAGGCAAGGAAGATCCTTCAATAAGTAAGGTCTATTGAGGTGCAGGTTGATGCAGGTTTAGGGGAGATCTACTTGGAGTACGTTTGTGTACTTGTGGAGTGCGTGGAGCACTTGTGGTGTGCGTGGAGCATAGGGATAAGGTGAACACCAACTCAGTGTTTGAGTTGGGTATTGGGACCTAAGAGAGAGAGCTTTGAGGAGAGAATTACTGTTCACTTGAGGTGTGGGAAGCCTCTGAAGAGGTGGTGGAGAAGAAGTGGCATCTTCTTTATTGTATTCTATTCTGTATGAGTATTAATACAAGTTGTGTATTGTCTCTCATATCTTGTGTTATTTTTGGATTCTAGTTACTTGTTGATTCTGGTTAATTTTGCATATTAAGTTGCTTGTATTTGGTAATCAATTGTGTGCTTTCGGTGTTTCATATCCCAACACGTGGTATCAGAGTTAAGGTTGCAGGAAGTGGTTTTGTGTTTGGTTACAGGTCACTCTCAGGGGTTTCTGATTGAGTGGGAGTAGAGCAATGGCAGATCAAAGTAAGCTAAGGATGGAGGAGTTGAAAAGCACAGATGGTCACCAATGGTCATATGGAAAGAAAGAGCAGGTAAAAGAACATTGTTGGTTGGTAGCAGATCAGCATGAAAGAACTAAAGAGGCAGATGTTGCAGGGGTTGTTGCACAGGATGCTCTGGGAGGTTTCTTGGATAAAGTTGAATCTTGGATAACATATTCGGTTGCCTCTTTCCATGCAGCCCCAGATAGAGGCACTGGTGAGCCTTGCCATAGAATTGGCAAAGGGGAAGTGAAGCTAAAATTGCAGGCGGCAAACACACGGGTGTTGAAGGAGGTCATGCAGGTCCTAGGTTTGGAGATATGGCTAATTTCTTCAAAAAGGTTGGGTGATGAGAGATGCATGATAACTCTCACAGCGGATGCACTTGAATTAGCTGGTGGTAAGAAAACAGGTACTCTTTATTTACTTGTTTATATTACTGATTCTTCTTTTGTTGCGGAGACGTGGCTTCGTAGGCTTGGTCACATGAGCAGGAAGGAGATGCATGTTCTTAAGCGAAAGATAGATATATTTGTCAGGCTAAAAAACTGGAAAGCCTTGGTGTTCTTGGAGGAGATGGTAGACAGAGACTAGTGGATGCGTTGGATACTTCTGAGCAGGGTAGTTTGGACATGGGTGTGGATTCAAAGGAGCTCGCCTGTAAAAAGTCATCACTCACAGGCAAACACAGGTACCAGCATCGGTCATGGAGAATCGACGTCAAACAGACAGGTGCCGATGTCGGTCAGGCAATAGGTAAGACCGACATCGGTCATAAGGACTGATGTCGGCAATAGAGACACCAACATCGGTAGAGTTGGTAGTCAGGGACAAGCGCATGGGAACTGATGTCGATCGGATGCAGACTGTGTGATGACCGAGGTCGGTCACTGTAACAGATTTTGGGTGGACAGCAAGCTGTCAAGGAGTCTCAAACACCCATACGGAGGACTGAAGATGTAAGTAGGCCTCAAATTCATTGTTCCTCTTCTTTATACTAGTTGCTGATTGCAGAGCAGGAAGGATCCAGGAAACAGTGGGAGCGTGGCAGGAATATGATGCAGAACCAAGTGGGAGATTTGGTAGGGTTGCCAGCCGGTATGTTAGCACTGTGAGACGAATGGATTCCTTAGTTGAAGAATAAAGTGAATGGACACGTGAGACGGAAGGCCAGGCATATGGTCTTGAGGGAGCTGCAGGACAGTGGGACAGGACTGACAGGTGGTACCAGGTGGATGACAAAGCAGGGCTTTAGTCAATGTCAATATAAACATTGTGTTTATCTTACCAGGTGGATGATGGTCGTAACATTATCCTTTTGTTGTATGTGGAGGATGAGCTTGGTACAGGTTTAGACATACAGGGTTTTGCTGAGCTAAGGGTAAGACTAGTTTAGTGGCATGTCATTAAGAATTTAGAGCAGCAAAATTCCTTAGCATGGGAGACATGGGAGATCACAGGTTCATTTTATCTCTAGTGGGAGCTGATGTGAATCAGGTGTTGGCGAGATGCAGGATGCAAAATTAGATCACACCAAGGGCTAGACAGTTCAGTGTCCGAAATCACATGAGGTCTAGTATAGACCTGAGTTTGCCCAAGCAGTGGGTGTTGTCAGAGAGTTAGGAGCCAATTCGGAGAAGTGAGTTCTCAGGTATTTGAGGGGGACCAGCAGTAGGGATTCATGCTATTCAGAGTTAGGACTTCACTACATGTGTTATGTAGATGCGGATGCGGCAGGGTACTCGGATGACAGGGGGTACACCACAAGTTGTGTGGTGGGTGGTCTTCAAGATTGATCTTGAAGAGGGATACAAGCCAGGAAATAGATTAGACGAGGTACAGGTACAGGTAAAGTGTAGCTGTTTATCTCAAAGTGGGAGATTATTAGGGTGTGCAGCTAAAAGCTTCACTGATGCAAACAGAGGAGGAGGTTACAGAAGGGTTGCGAAGCGTCTCAAACGCCAGCGTCAGTCAGGCCAATCGACGTCGGTAGTATTAGACCAGAAGGCAACTGATGTTGATCAGTAGTCGGTCGGCGTCAGCGACCCCCAAGCGGATAGGGACCGACATCGGTCACCTGTGGTTCGAGCTGCAAGTATATTACGGGCAGTTGGTTGACGAACCAAGTGTTTGCATGATGAGAGCTAATTTTAGACTGAAAGCTGTGGATCTAATTATTGTATTAGGTGTCTAATTATTATTTGGATGAGATCTATATAATAGACTCATGGTTGTATTGTAAACTTATGCTAGAGTAAGAAAGCATTATTATAAGCTCCTTCTGTGTGTGAGGTGAGCAATGGTGTGTTCCTCTTAGTGCCACAGTACCAAGGTGGGTGCTGGATTGGAGAATCAGCAGGGTTCTTCAGGAGTGTATGATCTTGGTCATCAGGTGAGCATGGCTTCTATAGGATATCTACATGGTAAGTAAGATCATTGATATGCAGGTGTATGTGTGTGCAAGGTCAAGGTTCACAGGTGTGCAGAACCAGGTTGATTTGCAGGTGTGTAAGATCAGATAGGATAGCAACGCAACAGGGAGTAGAATCAGGTAGGATCTACTTGGAGTACAGGTGTGTACTCAGAGCAAAGAGGAAGGCAAGGAAGATCCTTCCATAAGTAAGGTCTATTGAGGTGCAGGTTGATGCAAGTTCAAGGAAGATCTACTTGGAGTACGTTTGTGTACTTGTGGAGTGCGTGGAGCACAGGGATAAGGTGAACACCAACTCAGTGTTTGAGTTGGGTGTTGGGACCTAAGAGAGAGAGCTTTGAGGAGAGAATTATTGTTCACTTGAGGTGTGGGAAGCCTCTAAAGAGGTGGTGGAGAAGAAGTGGCATCTTCTTTATTGTATTCTATTCTATATGAGTACTAATACAAGTTGTGTATTGTCTCTCATATCTTGTGTTATTTTTGGATTCTAGTTACTTGTTGATTCTGGTTAATTTCGCATATTAAGTTGCTTGTATTTGGTAATCAATTGTGTGCTTCCGGTGTTTCATATCCCAACATGTGGTATCAGAGCTAAGGTTGCAGGAAGCGGTTTTGTGTTTGGTTACAGGTCACTCTCAAGGGTTTGTGATTGAGTGGGAGTAGAGCAATGGTAGATCAAAGTAAGCTAAGGATGGAGGAGTTGAAAAGCACAGATGGTCACCAACGGTCATATGGAAAGAAAGAGTAGGTAAAAGAACATTGTTGGTTGGTAGCAGATCAGCATGAAGGAACTGAAGAGGCAGATGTTGCAGGGGTTGTTGCACAAGATGCTTTGAGAGGTTTCTTAGATAAAGTTGAATCTTGGATAACATATTCGGTTGCCTCTTTCCATGCAGCCCCAGATAGAGGCGCTGGTGAGCCTTGCCATAAAATTGGCAAAGGGGAAGTGAAGCTGAAATTGCAGGCGGCCAACACACGGGTGTTGAAGGAGGTCATGTAGGTCCCAGGTTTGGAGATATGGCTAATTTCTTTAGAAAGGTTGGGTGATGAGAGATGCACAAGAACTCTCACAATGGATGCACTTGAATTAGCTGGTGGTAAGAAAATAGGTACTCTTTATCTACTTGTTTATATTACTGATTCTTCTTTTGTTGCGGAGACGTGGCTTCATAGGCTTGGTCACATGAGCAGGAAGGAGATGCATGTTCTTAAGTGGAAGATAGATATATTTGACAGGCTTAAGAACTGGAAAGCCTTGGTGTTCTTGAAGGAGATGGCGGACAGAGACCAGTGGATGGGCTGGATACTTCTGAGCAGGGCAGTTTGGACATGGGTGTTGATTTAAAGGAACTCGCGGGTAAAAAGTCATCACTCACAGGCAAACATAGGTACCGGCATCGGTCATGGACAATCGGCGTCAAACAGACAGGTGTCGATGTCGATCATGTGCAGACCGAAGCTGGCAGTGTCGGGCAGGGTAAGACCGACATCGGTCAGTGGGACCGACGTCGACAATAGGTAAGACCGACGTTGGTCATAAGGACCGATGTTGGCAATAAAGACATCGACGTCGGCAGAGTTGGTAGTCAGGGACAGGCGCATGGGAACCGATGTCGGTCGGATGCAGACTGTGTGATGACTGAGGTCGGTCACTGTAATAGATTTTGGGTGGACAGCAAGCTATCAAGGAGTCTCAAACACCCATACGGAGGATTGAAGATGTAAGTAGGCCTCAAATTCATTGTTCCTCTTCTTTATACTAGTTGCTGACTGCAGAGCAGGAAGGATCTAGGAAACAGTGGGAGCGTGGCAGGAATATGATGCAGAACCAAGCGAGAGATTTGGTAGGGTTGCCAGCTGGTATGTTAGCACTGCGAGACGAATGGATTCTTTAGTTGAAGAATAGAGTGAATGGACACGTGAGATGGAAGGCCAGGCATATGGTCTTGAGGGAGCTGCAGGACAGTGGGACAGGACTGACAGGTGGTACTAGGTGGATGACAAAGCAGGGCTTTAGTCAATGTCAGTATAACCATTGTGTTTGTCTTACCAGGTGGATGATGGTTACAACATTATCCTATTGTTGTATGTGGAGGATGAGATTGGTACAGGTTCAGACATACAGGGTTTTGCTGAGCTAAGGGTAAGATTAGTTCAGTGGCATGTCATGAAGAATTTAGAGCAGCAAAATTCTTTAGAATGGGAGACATGGGAGATCACAGGTTGATTTTGTCTCTAGTGGGAGCTGATGTGAATCAAGTGTTGGCGAGACGCAGGATGCAGAATCAGAGCGCACCAAGGGCTGGACAGGTCAGTGTCTGAAATCACATGAGGTCTAGTATAGACCTTAGTTTGCCCAAGCAGTGGGTGCTGTCAAAGAGTTAGGAGCCAATTCAGAGAAGTGAGTTCTCAGGTATTTGAGGGGGACCAGCAGCAGGGATTCATGCTATTCAGGGTCAGGACTTCACTACATGTGTTTTGTAGATGCGGATGCGACAGGGTACTCGGATGACAGGGGGTACACCACAGGTTGTGTGGTGGGTGGTCTTCAGGATTGATCTTGAAGAGGGATACAAGCCAAGAAATAGATTAGATGGGGTACAGGTACAGGTACAGTGCAGTTGTTTATCTCAAAGTGGGAGATTGTTAGGGTGTGGAGCTAAAAGCTTCACTGATGCAAACAGAGGAGGAGGTTGCAGAAGGGTTGCAGAGCGTCTCAGACGCTGGCGTCGGTCAGGCCAACCGACGTCAGATAGTATTAGACCAGAAGGCAACCGACGTTGGTCAGTAGATCGGCCAGACGTCGATGACCCCTAGGTGGACAGGGACCGATGTCGGTCGCCTGTGTGGTTTGAGCTGCGAGTATATTACAGGCAGTTGGTTGACAAACCAAGTGTTTGCATGATGAGAGCTAATTTTAGACTGAAAGCTGCGGATCTAATTATTGTATTAGGTGTCTAATTATTGTTTGGATGAGATCTATATAATAGACTCATGGTTGTATTGTAAACTTGTGCTAGAGAGTAAGAGAGCATTATTATAAGCTTCTTCTGTGTGTGAGGTGAGCAATGGTGTGTTCCTCCTAGTGCCACAATACCAAGGTGGGTGCTGGATTGGAGAATCAACAGGGTTCTTCAGGAGTGTATGATCTTGGTCATCAGGTGAGCATGGCTTCTATAGGAGATCTACATGGTAAGTAAGATCATTGATATGCAGGTGTATGCGTGTGCAAGGTCAAGGTTCACAGGTGTGCAGAACCAGGTTGATTTGCAAGTGTGCAAGATCAGATAGGACAACAATGCAACAGAGAGTAGAATCAGGCAGGATCTACTTGGAGTATAGGTGTGTACTCAGAGCAAAGAGGAAGGCAAGAAAGATCCTTCCATAAGTAAGGTCTATTGAGGTGCAGGTTGATGCAGGTTCAGGGGAGATCTACTTGGAGTACATTTGTGTACTTGTGGAGTGCGTGGATCACTTGTGGTGTGCGTGGAGCACAGGAATAAGGTGAACACCAACTCAGTGTTTGAGTTGGGTGTTGGGACCTAAGAGAGAGCTTTGAGGAGAGAATTACTGTTCACTTGAGGTGTGGGAAGCCTCTGAAGAGGTGGTGGAGAAGAAGTGGCATCTTCTTTATTGTATTTTATTCTGTATGAGTATTAATACAAGTTGTGTATTGTCTCTCATATCTTGTGTTATTTCTGGATTCTAGTTACTTGTTGATTCTGGTTAATTCCGCATATTAATTTGCTTGTATTTGGTAATCAATTGTGTGCTTTCGATGTTTCATATCTCAACAATTCTAACTACACTTTTAGGAGTTTGGGGTACTTGTTGTTGTTGTAGTTGTTGCACATTCTTGTTTTTTGGCAATTTTGGAATTTTATTTCTTATGATTTCATCAAATACTACATATTCTATATTTGGATTTTCTTGTTTCTTTCCCTACAACTGATCTCTGTATATGACCTTATCATTAAAGATCACATCTCTACTCCTAATGATTTTATGATTTTCAAAATCCCATAAACGGTAACAAAAATCATTAACTCTACATCTAATGAAATTACATTTCTTGGATTTTGCTTCAAACTTGATTCTATTTTATTTTTCAATATGGAAAAATGTTTAACAACCAAAAGTCTTTAAGAAAGATTAATCTACCTTTTTACATGTCCATGTTTCTTCTAGGATGCCACCATCTAACAGACATGAAGGCCCTCTATTTATTAAGTAAATAATCGTATCCACATCATCTACCTAAATTTGTAAGGGAAACTCTGCATGCAATCTCATGCTCCTTACACACTCCATGATTATCCTATTCATCCTTTCTGACACACCATTTTGTTGTGGTGTTATTAAAACCATCTTCTCTCTATGAATCCCATGTGATGAACAATAATGATCAAATTACTTACTACAATATTCACCTCCATTGTCTAATCTGACACACTTTAACTTATTTCTTGTCTCATTCTCAATCATAGCTTTTCATTTCTTAAAAGTATCAAAAACATTATATTTTTTTCTTATGCAATAAACCCAAGTTTTTTTAGTTACATCATCAATAAAAGTAACATAATAAGAAGAGCCACCAAGAGATGATGCCTGAGCCGGTCCCCATACATCTATATGTACTAGTTCTAACTTTTCATCCTTTTTTGTCTTCTTAACTTTGAGAAATCTGTGTCTTTTCTATTTTTCTTACATGCAATGCTCACAGAATTTTAAATTCACCTTCTTCAAATCTGGTGACAAATTCTTTGAGTGGAGAACATCCATCCCCTTCTCACTCATGTTCCTAAGTCTGTGGTGCCATAATTTTGTATCTACTTCTGTAGAAGCTAAAGAAATAGAAGTTCCAACATTACCATTAGATAAATATAATGTACCACCTTTTCTTCTTTTTCTATTACCAATGATCCTTTAGTGACCTTCCATGATTTTTTTTTAAATGTAACTATGCAACCCTCACTTCCCAATTGCCCTACTGAAATTAGATTTCGTCTTAACTTAGGAACATGATTTACCTATTTTAGCAACCATTTGTTTTCATTCTATAATTTGATCTATACCGTACCCTTTCCTACAATTTTATAGGGTTCACCATCACCCAAATAAACCTATCCAAAATCACGTTAACCATAGTCTTGAAAATATTTCATATGGGGTGTAGCATGAAATGAAGCCCCTGAATCTAACACCCAAGAATAATTAATATTATTTAAAGAAAAAATTAAAGCATCTTCTACATTTTCTTCCTAATTTTTTCCTTGTTATCCATCTCTTTGTTTTGATTTTCGAAACCAACAATCTTTCTTCAAGTGTCCTTTCTTCTAACAAATTCAGCACACCAAAGTTCCTCTAGATTTAGATCTACCCTTCTTAGACTTCCCACAATTCCTTGGGCCCTTTCCTCTATCCTTTTTTTTCCCCCTGTTCTCCATATTCAGCGCATTACCCGATGTCTCACCTATGATTTTTCATAACATTTACTTGCTAAGAATAATACCAATAACATCATCAAACATTAAAGTGTTTGAACTAGAGATAAAATAACTCACAGCCATGACTAGGACATTCCAAATTTTTGCGAATAAACATAAAATAAAAATAGTCCTAACCTCATCATCAAAATTTACTCCTATAGAGTTTAACTGATTTATGATCATGTTAAATTCATTTAAATTATTAGTAACAGACCCACCTTCTGATATTTCTAGAATTAAAAAATACTTCATAATAAATACCTTGTTGGACGTTGAGGGATTTTCATATACTCTATCCAATGCCTTTATGACATCTTTTGTTGTCCTTTCTTGTGAAATATTGAAGGCCACCAACACTTTTAGGCACAACTTTATTGTTCCTAGTTCCTTTCTATCACAAACCTCATAATCTTCATCTTTCATAGTTATTAGCTTCTTTGCTATTCTGCCTAATGTTAGGAAAAGATCCTTATGACATAAATATTCCCCCAATTGCATCTTCCATCGCTGGTAGTTTTGACCGCTAAACTTTTTGACCTTAAACTTACCTTCTTCTGCCATTGCTCCCACTCGAACCAAGAACCCTCTTTTTTGTGATTTTATCTAACAAATAAACCTTCAAATCTGATACCAGTTGTTAGGAATACAAAACACAAAGAAATATTAATTAATTAAAGAAGGAAATAAATAATAAAAAATAAAACATAATAGAAACATAGATCTAACATGGTTTACCCAATATGGATTACATCTACATAGAAATAGCTAGTCCTTCTTATTATTCAATCTAACAAATGAAGTAAAAACCCTACAATACAACCACTGCAATAGCCTCTTCACTCATAATGTGCCACCATCATTAAAATGCCCTCATATTAAAGGAGGGTTACATGTAAGGGAAAAAATGCACAAGCATAATCTCTACCATTACATGTGCAATCTAATAGTGAACGGTGTAGATTTACTATGAAATTACAATATTTTATAGTGCATTTTAACAAAAGTTTGCTTCAAGGGTGGGGGAATCCAAAATAGGTCGTCACCCCCTCTGGACCCCCATAGTGACCCTATTGGGGAGGGGGGGAGGAAGGGGGAAGGGGGGCATTGCCCGCCCCCCCCCCCCACCCCCCCGACACCCCCTATTGGGAACTGAGCATTAAAATAAGATTAGGCTCCACCATCCAATAAACACCCTGTTATCATGAGAGTTTCCTACATATCAATACTATAAGGAGGGATCAAGTTCGATATATTTTTCCCCATCTAATTACTGATGTAAGTACAAGTGAAGCTAGTATGAATGCCAGTTTGAGTTCTTTGAGTGAGGCTTGAGACTAGAAACATTTGTATTCTAATCTTAGGAGGGTTTTAGATGACTATATGTAGAATTAGGATAGAATAGGGATTAATAACCTCGATTTTACATAAATTGATATGATTTTAATTACGTATATTTTCATCTAATGTCCATATAGTGTATAAATAGCTAAAATTCATGTATATATACTAATATAGTGCTTGTGTGGAGTTTGAAATAGGTCTAGGTTGATCTTAGGTGTCTTTTAAATTGAAAATATATATATTGAGACTAAAAAGAGGGAAAATGATAATAACTCTCAATTGGGACACTTGTGTTGTGGTGTTAGTGTCCAAGTATGGCACTAATGTCCAACAGTTGTAATGTGACTCACTAGGGGACTAAATGCCTAAGAAAATATTTGAGATTGATATTAAGATGTCTAGAGATTCATAAAGACCACATAAAAGCTACATAAGTTTCTAAGTAGGCCCTAAAATAGGTCTAGAATTAATCTAGGGATGGGTGGTTTCAAGTAACACTCTTAAAACTTATGTGACATTTTAGATGACTAAATTTAGCTCCCCCCTTATTCTAGAAATGAAACAAATTGAAATGACTAGGATAAGGAAAAATCAACATATATATACTTAACATAAGAGGTGAAGCTAATAAATCTGGATCTACGTATCTGAATCATACTCCATTATGTGTCCTAAGAGGCAAAGCTTGTCAATCTACATCTGATTATGTGAGTCATGCATCATTTCATGTCCTAAAAGGTAAAGCATGTGAATCTTGATATGAGTATGTCACCTCCATAATAAGTGAGAATTTGGGGTTAGATATTGCAACCTTCTCGTTGCTTGTATTTTTCATACCTATGGCAATAGTCTAGCCATTGTTTTATTATTAGAATTTTTTCCCTTCTTAAATACATGCTTAGTTGAGAATTTTTGGTTCATAGAAAGTATACGAAAAAATTTATCATTTTATTAATTAAATCATACTGAAAATTTATATTAAATTTTTATATATTTATATTACTTATGAGAATTGTGTTCCAAACCTAAATATCAATGTACTTTTTAATGTCCTTAAAGATACCAATTTAATATACTCTTTAAGGTCCTTAAAAATATCAATTTTTAAAGAGATCCATTTTTTTGGAACAAAGTAAGAAGATGCATGACCTGACCTAGTAACCTTCTATAGACATTGATTATAGAATGTTTTGCACATCTTTCTAGCACTTGATTGGTGATTGTTGGTGCTAATCATATTTTAGTTGGTTATATTGTGAGATATCTTGAGTATTCATTGTGATTAAGGGATATTATGGCTGATGTTACATTAGATTATTTTATCTTGATATACATATATTATTTATGTTTGGATTCTATTTTATCCTGATATATGTATGTCTGCTTGACCATTATTATTGTCACATTCTTCACAGACTTCTACATTACCTTTATCTAGTTGGATGGTATTCATGTATTTTGATATGTTGACATGTTGAAAAATCAACTATCTTGTTTAATTTTTAAATCCAACTAACCATTGTGTCACCAACAGTGAATACATAACCTATGATGCTCCTCCTACCATCTAAATCTCCATGGATGTTTTCATCAACATATCCTTGTAAGGTACATCTGAACCTTCATATCATAGTCATCTATCAATGGTCCCTCTCAACTACCTAATAATCCACTTGATACATCCCATTGCTTCTTTCTTGGATTATTCATAAACATGATTACAAATCCTACTGCTTGAGCAATATCTAGTCTTGTGCACACCATAGCATACATTAAATTTCCAACTGTTGAAGCATATAGAACTTTAGATATGTAATTGATTTTGCCTTGTGTTTTAGGACATTGTTCGTCATTTAATTTTAAGTGCCCTCCCAAAGGTGTACTAGCTAGTTTTACATCTTGCATATTAAACTTGACTAACACCTTATTGATGTACTCTTCTTGAGATAATGTCAATTTTATATTTCTCTTGCCTCTTGTTATTCTCATACCAAGGATTTGCTTTACAGAACCCAAATCCTTCATTTCAAAATAATTCGTTAATTTTATTTTGAGATCATTTATATCCTACATGTTAGACCCTATAACAAGCATGTCATCTACATACAATAACAAGATAATATTGTTTCCATTATGTAATATCTTAAAATAGACACAGTGGTCAAAATGACATCTATTATAACCTTTTTCTACCATAAACATGCTTAATTTCAAATACCACTACCTTGGAGCTTGCTTTAGACCATACAAACTCTTCTTTAACCTAGACACTATTTTCTCCTTACCTTTTTTTTCATATCCCTATAGCTGCTCCATATATATTTCCTCATACAAATCACCATGAAGGGAAATAGTCTTCACATATAATTGTTCAAGTTATAAATATTCTACTACTATCAAACATAAAATATTTCTTATCGAAGTCATTTTTACAACTAGAGAAAATATTTCATCAAAATCAATACATTTCTTTTGTGCAAACCGTTTTTACAAAAAGTTTGACCTTGTACCTCTTTTTGCCTCCATATTATTCCTTCAACCTATAAAACCACTTATTCTATAATGCTCTTTTACCTGTATACAACTGAACCAAATCCTAAGTTTGGTTATGTACCAAGGAGTCCATCTCCTCTTTCATGCCTTGCTCTGACTTCTTTCTAATTTCTACGTGCATTGTTTCTTCATAAATTTTTCTTTCACCACCATTAGACAATAATAAATAATAAAGTGAAAGAGAATATCATTTGGGGGATCTAATTACTCTAGTATATCTTTTAACTACACTTTCTAGAGTTTGGGATACTTGCTATTGCAGTTATTACACATTCTTATTTTTTGGCACTTTTGGAATTTTATTTCTTATCATTTCATCAAGTACTGCATATTCTATATTTGGATTTTCTTGTTTATTTCCCTGCAACTGATCTCTGTACATGACCTTCTCATTAAAGATCACATCTCTACTCCTAATGATTTTATGATTTTCAAAATCCCATAAATGGTAATAAAAATCATTAACTCTATATCTAATGAAAGTACATTTCTTGGATTTTGCTTCAAGCTTGGTTCTATTTTTTTAATAAATATGGACAAATGCTTCACAACTGAAAGTATTTAAGAAGGATTAATCTATCTTTTTACCTATCCATGTTTCTTCTAGGAAACTACCATCCAAGGGTCTTGAAGGCCTTCTATTTATTAAGTAAACAACAGTACCCACAACCTCTACCCAAAACTGTAAGGGCAACCCTACATGCAATCTCATGTTCCTTGCACACTTCATGATTATCTTATTCATCCTTTTTGACACACCATTTTGTTGTGGTGTTCTTAGAAAAATCTTCTCTCTACTAATCCCATGTGATGGAAAATAATTATCAAATTTCTTACTACAATATTCACCTCCATTGTCTGATCTGACACACTTTAACTTATTTCTTGTCTCATTCTCAAACAAAGCTTTTTATTTCTTAAAAATATCAAAAACATCATATTTTTTTTATGTAATAAACCCACATTTTTTTAGTTGGGTCATTAATAAAAATAATATAATAAGAAGAGCCACCAAGAGCTGATACATGAATCGGTCCCATACATCTATATGTACTAGTTCTAATTTTCATCCTTCTTTGTCTTACCAATTCTGACAAATTTGATTCTCTTCTATTTTTGATACACACAATACTCACATAATTTCAAATTCACCTTATTCAAATCTGGCGACAAATTCTTTGAGTGGAGAACTTGCACTCCCTTCTCACTCATGTGCCCAAGTCTGTGGTGCCATATTTTTTTATCTACTTTTCTAGAAGCTAAAGAAATAGAAGTGTTAAAATTACCATTAGATAAATATAATTTACCTACCTTCTCTTCTTTTTCTATTACCAATGATCCTTTAGTGACCTTTCATGAATTTCTTGCAAATGTAACTATGCAGCCCTCACTTCCTAATTGCCCTATTGAAATTAGATTTCTTCTTAAATTAAGAACATGATTTACCTCTTTTATCAAACATTCATTTCCATTCTATAATTTTATCTATATCTTACACTTTCCTACAATTTTATAGGGTTCACCATCACATAAATAAACCTATCTAAAATTACGTTAACCATAGTCTTGAAAATATTTCTTATGGGGTGAAGCATGAAGTGAAACCCCTAAATCTAACACCCAAGAATCATTAATATTATCTAAATAAAGGATTAAAAAATATTGTAACACATCACCTGCTACATTTCCTTCGTAATTGTTATCTTGTTATCCATCTCTTTGTTTTCCTTTTCAAAACCAACAATCATTATTCAAGTGTTTTTTCTTCTCACAAATTTAGCACAACAACGTTCCTCCAGATTTGGATCCACCCTTCTTAGACTTACCATGATTCCTTTGGCCCTTTCCTCTATCCTTTTATCTTCCCCTATTCTCCATATTCAAATCATTACCTGATGTCTCACCTATGCTTTTCCATCGCATTTCCTCACTAAGAATAACACCAATAACATCATTAAACTTTAAAGTGTTTGAACACGAGACTAAATTACTCACAGCCATGACCAGGCCATTCCATCTTTCTAGCAATGAGCACGAAATCAAAAGAGCCCTAACCTCATCATCAAAATTTACTCCTACAGAGTTTAACTAATTTGTGAACCTATTAAATTAATTTAAATGATTAATAATAGACCCACCTTCGAACATTTCTACATTAAATAAATGCTTCATAATAAATACCTTGTTGGAGGCTGAGGGTTTTTCAAATACTCTATCTAATGCCTTTATGACATCTTCTATTGTCTTTTCTTTTAAAATATTGAAGTCCACCAACGCTATTAGGCACAACCATATTGTTCCTAGTGTATTTATGTCAAGAAACTCCCAATCTTCATCCTTCATAGTTACTGGCTTCTTTTCTCTCCTCCATTTGCATCTTCCATAGCTGGTAGTTTTGGCTGCTAAAATTTTTGACCTTAAACTTACCTTATTCTGCCATTACTCCCACTCAAATCAGGAATCCTCTTTTTGTCATTTTATCTACCAAATAAACCTTTGACTCTGATAAGCAAATGCATCTTTTCTTTTTTTATCTTTATCTTGGTGACTTTTCATATTCCTCGAAGTGTCCCTTCATGTAAAAATGCATCATACCCTTTTTTGTCTTCATATGGTGACTCTTGGAATTCCTCAAGATGACTCTTCATGAGAAAATGTGTCCCATTCCTCTTTTGTCTTTACCCAGTGACTCTTTGACTTATCCATGGGCCCTCTTTTGACACATACTCCCCTACCTTAACTATCCATGGGCCCTCTTTTAACATTTGTTTTAGTAAATCCTTCGATTGAAAATTTTCTATGAATAGAAATTTCCTAAATAATCCATAATATGTATGTTTTTAGGCTTGGTAACTACCAAGTTTAAATGCATATCGTGTATTAATCACTAATGTCTACACACTAATTATTAATGCATATGAATTTGTTTTTTAATTCATTTTCCGACATGATTTGTCATGTTTTTTTACTCTACCATCTTAGTGCACTTATCTTCATGTCATTGTCTAGCATATGTGGGAGAAACAATTATTTTATACAATTTATCATGTTTTTTTCTCTGCCATCTTAATGCACTTACCCCATGTCATTGTCTAACATATATTAGATGCAACAATTATTTTGTGGAAAATGTGCCATCTTAGTGCACTTACCCTCTTGTCATTGTCTAGCATATATTGAGAGGAACAATTATTTTGTAGAAAATGTTATTAACTTTTTATCACAAATTCTGATATCGCAAAAATGGTGATGTCATATGACATTTACTCACCATCTTTTTCCGCTAACAAGAGGTTGTAGGAGTGGTAGACTATTAACCTATGAGAGGAGGAAGAGGAGGAGGATCTTGAAATCCAATTGAAGAAATACCTCAGTATCTCGAGAACTAGAGATAAAGGCACCCACAATAATGGAGATCTAGATGAGGTAAGGTGAGAGAGAAAACAAAGGGAAATGGGGTGGAATGAGATGTCATCTCTACAGTAGGCAAGTATTTGGGGTTAGATGTCCCAGCGTTTTTAGTTTTTCTATTTTTCTTAGTTTTGGGAGGAGTCCAACTATCGTTTGACTTTTAGAAGATTTTTCTATTATTAAAGACATGCTTAGTTGAGTCTCTCTCATTTATAGTAAGCACAAGACAATCTTTTTCTTAACTAATTTGTAATAAAAATTTGTACTACCAACGTTTATATACATCCCCCGTTATAGGAAAAAGTGGTGTATAAATATCAATGTACTCTTTTAAGGTCCTTCAAGATATCAATGTTTACAAAGATTCATTTTTGTGGAGGAGCGGAATAAACTAAGTTTTCTCATAACACGTAGAAATTGTCGAAGGAAGTAATGATATTATCAATGATTGTTTGAAAGGAAGAGAAAGGTCCCGAATTTAAATCCATGTTATGATTTTGAGAATGTTATACTTCCAAAACATGTTAAATTGCTTTTACCCAAATATGGGTATGAAAAACAAATGAAATTTAGTAGAGTCCCTAGCATAACTAATTTTATGTATTTCTATTTAATTTAAATATGAATTTTATTAATGAACATAAATAGTTACTTCTACATAATAAGTATTTTTAATAATTTAAAATTTAATTTATTTATGTATTTGGGGTAGAGTGTATTATTTTACAAAATTCAGTTTTTTAAAGATGGAAATGCAAGTTATGTTGGAAATTTTGTTTTCTTTTTTGATATATTTATTTTTTTAAAGGATTATTTCCTTATTTTTAAAAGTTTTAACGTTTTATCTAATGTTATTATCTAGATACAAATTCAAGTAGGAAAATGTATTTAGAGGTGGAACATCACCAAATTTTACTAGGATGCTCTTTACACTCTTAATCAAGTCTATCCCAATTATTTTCATTGTTGATCGCCTCCATATGATCTTCATTTTCAGAAGTATGGGAGACCCTACTTGTGGAGAAAACACTACAATAGCTTTTATTTATATTATTTTCCAACATCACTGTTAAATCTACCTACTACTAATGGATATTGATAGTTAGCACCTCTACAAGAGGAATTCCTTCAATTGACACTTTCCATCTCCCCCTATATAATATATTGAATACTATAAAAATAAATAAAAAGTAGTGATAGTTCGGAGCCCATACTTGATACAATGGACCCATCTGCTTGAAGTAGTTAAGGTTTTAGGGTGACAAGTCGAATGACCCTTTGAATCCCCTACCATACATATTGTTGATTAGATTGCTTAGTATTTTTTAATTAGTTGTTGTCTTTATACGGCTCTAGTTTTCTATGTTTTCATCTTTTATAGTTAAAAAGCTTTTTAAGGTAACTTGTTAAGTGTTTCTCGACTTTGGCCAATTAAATTTTCATGAAATGTAAATTTTCCACTCATTTTTATACTATTAACCTTATAACTTATATTTTATTAATTTATTTGAAAACACTTTTTAATTAAAAAAAGGTTGATTATTAAATATTAACAACTCAATTGATTTAATTTTTGTTCAAAGTGTGATTCCATACCACTATTATATCTTTAATTTTATTAGAATGTATTGCATGTTTTCAATTTGAAAAATATGTGATTATTCAAGACTACTTTTATAATTTTATGAATTATGAAAACCTCAATTCATCAATATAGATATTCGAAAAATTATATAATAAAAAATATAAATTTATTTGTAAACATAATTTTTTAAATTAATTTTTAATAAATAATTATATTATATATTTTAATAAAAAAAATTATGAATTTTCCCTATTAATGGGTTGGTCGTGATATTGAAGAAAGCAAAACAAGCAAGGAAGATGGAATGGGTGCCACTACATGTAGGGATGTTCGAATTAAATTTTGATAACACCAAGAGGGGAAATTCAAGGGCATCGAGGGTTGGTTTTGTTATCCAGAATTGTAATAGCTTGCTAATTAGAGAAGCTTCATAAAAATTAATGGATGAAATGAATAATAAAACAGAGGCTGGAGGATTAGTTTTGGAACTTGAATTGCTGATTCAATGTGAGAATGAGAGAATCTTCATCAAAAAGGACTTGATCATCATTATTCAGGAAATCAAATATGGCAAAATAGGGTCTTGTAATGTGGAGAACATTCTCAACCATTCTTGCAACATCTATGAATCCAATCATTGCTTTCAAGAAGCTAATAAGGTGTAAGATGAGTTGGCAAATTAAGACATTGCCCCATCTAATAATTTAATTATAGACAATAATTGGGAGGTATAGTCGAGGGATGGGATTTCACCACTCCATGATTAGTATGTGTTTGGATGGGACACAAATCAAGTAGTATTAATGGTTAATAGAATTTTGATACGTGGTAAATGTTTTTTCACACACCCGTTGGGTTGTCCCCCACACTCTCACCATGCGCTAGTGCAATGGTCGATAGGATTATTAGTTGACATGGGTTTTGGAATGGCAACAAGGTAAGAGAAGGGGTGGCAATGACGAAAATGGAACATAGGTGGCGCTTAGCAAACTTATCTACGTGTCAAGGCTAAAAAATGTGGCATGGCATTTGAGGAAAGGGTTTTGGATAACAGGGTTAAGAGAATATTCATCATCCAAGCGGGCACTGTCGTACATGTTATCAAGGAGATAATTGGGATGGTATTTTTGGAGACTAGTTGTATGGTCAAGGTCAACTCCTTGGTTGCATTGGCCTCTGTGGAATCCTGCTTGTGGCTCCAAAGCACAAGGAATTGATAGTGGCAGTGGCAATCAAGTTTATTCAAGCATGGTTCAGAGATGGTGTGGAAGCGGTAGTGGAGGCTTTCCCTTTGGAAGAAAAATTCCCTGAGATTTTCTCCAAGTAGGTAGGCCAAGGAGTGGCGTTGTTTAGAGTATTATGGTTTTTGGATGTTAGGTTTGGAAACCTCCTAGATTATTTTGAGGTTATGCATCAATGACTCTAAAATGTATTGTGATTTTATTTTTATTTTTAAACATTTAGTATTTTTTAATAATGAATTTTATAAAATTATTTTATTTTTATTATAAAATGGGTAAGGGATCTTAACATTCTTTACATAGCCAAGAAAAATTGATTTTTTATTTTTTATTTTTTATTAAAAAATATGAAAGTTATTAAAAATTAAATTATATATATATTTTTTATTTTATAGTTTATTTAATATATTAAAACTATTTTATAATAAATTAATAATATATTAATAGGTTTATTTTAATTTTCTAATAACTTAGAAACATTATCTTAAGTTCAAGTTGTAAGGTGAAAGAGAAAGAGAGTGAGGAATTTCTCTTTTTCTCTCTTCTTTTTTCCTTTAATTTTTATTTTTTTTATTGAGTGGGGTAGAAGAAAGGAAGAATTTAAATAAAAACTAAATTAAAATGATGACAGTGGAGTTTGTCTCATTTATATATACTATATTTATGTTTATTATGTTTTCTCTTTTCTAATATATAATAATTTATTATTATAAACCAAAACCTTAATTATTATTTTCATACAAAGTGAATATTATTAGCCTTATAAAACTCGATAATTATTAAAAATAATATATAACCACAACCTTCTTATCATTGATGTTTTGTTAATATTATATTTTTTAAACTAGTATACGATATTCCATGGATAGTCATTTTATAATAATTGTGACTTTTTTATGGATAGTCATTTTATAATGATTGAGACTTTTAGTAAGAACCTTTTAGATTAAATTAGTATCTATTTAAATATATAATGTGTGATATATATGATTGAGGAAGCTATTTTCATCATTTTAATTTAACATGTTTTTTTATCCCTTCATAAATGCCAATTATAAAGTACCACCTTTAAAGTTGTTACAAATATTGTTTATCTTATTGTTCTCAAAATCTTAATGAATCTTATTAAATTAATTATATAACAAGAGCCATGTTACGGTTTGAGTACCTGCCCATAGTAATTAGATGGTAACTATATAACAGAAAATGATAGAGGAAAATTAACTATGGCTAAGCTTTAACTTGGAACATATGTTGTTATGCTCTGTGACCAACCCTATTTAGGACATGATTCACATGCAACATTTGAATTGGTCAGTGCCCTAACATTGATTAGCTGAATTCAATAGTCTTCTGAAATGATGTCAGTTACCCAATTATCATGGTAATAGATAACTTGTTTGCATGTTTTCAAGTATTACATATACTGTTGAACAAAACATGGATGCGCCCTCCTATATAATTGTTTATATGGATGATAAGAGCAACATTGTTTAGATTTGAAAGATAAAAGGCTCTACCCACCGATATATTTTTAAAATAAGGTGTCAAGGCACTATGCAGTGATGATATATTCTCCATATAATGTAAATTATATTACCTAAGTGCATACTTAGCAAAGGTCATCAAAAGCTAACACTGACTAGTTTCGAGCAACTAAAGAACTATAATAGTAAAAGGGATCTATAATTTTATAGGACTTCCTCTAAATTTAATCATATAGAAACCTAAGGGAAAACTAATACCCTAAATATTGCAAATTGCAACACACAAAAAATGCACAAGATTTCATGTGCATTACATTGCATACCTTTAGCTCTGCACTGTTCACATTTGAGATAATTTTATTCCTTTTATTGGATTAAAAAATATGATCTCTATGTTAAGATGGTAGGGTAAGATGAGGATTTTTGTCTGCCAATTTGTTCCCAAGAAATAAATGGATGTTGTTCCCAAATGGCATGAAAGTATTTAGTTTTGGAGCCCTCTATGATAAAAATCAAATAACCCTACCTTCATGCACATAATAAGTTGCCACATTCTTGGCATATATTACCATGATCTCTATGTGTAATATCTGCCCTCATGCATAGAATCATGTGGCATATATTTCCATGATTTGTGTGTGTAATCCACCTATGATGTGCTAAATATTGATATTTAACAAAGCTAAAAAGAAAAAATTAATGCAGAGATACAACCAATACTTCACCTTTGTTTTGAAAGTAACCACCATATATTTGTGTATCACATTGCGTAATAAATTAAAGAAACCGCCATATCTTTGTGTATCTCATTTCATAATGAATTAAAGTAATTTTATGAGGACTATATATCTTGGGCTTTTCATTGGCAAGTTCATTTTTATTGTAATAGATGATTCTTCCCTGATTAGCTACTCCATACCTTGATGAGCCCTCTGTAGTGTAAAAAATTACATGGAGATCAAATTTATTTAATGTAAATTACCAATATGCTTCTAATGCACTTTATTTTCAGAGCTACACTCAATCATTATATATAGTGGGAATAAGAAGAATATGCATTTTTTCCTGAACTCAAAGAAAACATTTGTTTGCTATTGGTTTCAATGTTGATTACTTATTAAGCTCTGTAAATTCTGCTACACTGGAAAGGGAATAATAAATGAAACAAAAAAATTAGAGATTCATAAAATAAATTAATGTGGAAGATTCTATCAAAGACTTATATATCAGGTCAAAAACACTAATAAAAAAAAACATTGGTAGTCCTTGTCAAAACCTATAAAATGAAACAAGACGGTAAGTCTTTGTTACTCTATTACAATCACAACTACAAAATGGAAAAAAGAATACTAAGATATATAGAATGGAAAAAGGAGAATAAGCCAAACATTTCTTGTTGCGTTAGTCTTGCAATGTCAAAAAAGGGCATTTTTTAAGATAGTGAAAGCAAATAATTTTATTAAATATTTGATTCTAAAATACTTTAAATTTAGAGGAGGTTGACATATACCTACTTCCAATTACTTGCTTTTCTAAAAAGTCTAAAATCTCAATTTTAGGGTAAATGGAACCCCTCTCAGACTTGTCTTTATATAGATTTGTACAACTTAAAGAGTTTGTTTGATATTGGCAATGAAGCTTTTATATTTCAGACAAGATTGAATCTTATTGGATAATTCCACTATAGAAAAAAAATGGGAATTAGTATGCCCCATTCATAGTACAAGTACCATCAAATTTGAAATAGCTTCCATAGAAGCTTCCGTTGGTTAATGTTTGGCAATCAGATTCTTTTCCAAAAAAAAACTTTAAATGATTCACCAACACTCCAATCTCTGTAGAGTTTATACTTTCCTTTATAAAATTTGGAAAATTTCAATATATAACACAATTATATCTTTGATGTTTATTTTATTCCTGGATTAAAATAGAATTTGATGAGCATATGGTAGCTCATTCAAAAGGTGTATAGAGTTATTTTCAAAAACAAAGAGTGGATAATTTTAGATAAATTTCCATGTAATCAGCTCATTGCAAAGGTCTAAATGATAAACAATAAGATGTTTCCCCTCAAGTAGAAACCAGATTTTAATGTAGATTATGCTCAAGCACACAACTCAATGGCTCCATAAGTGAATAAATAATAAAATACAATAGTCATGAAAATAATATTTTAAGCAAAAATAAAAGATGAAAATTGGCATCCACATCTAAGATTTGGCCATTTAAACTTTGGAGGCCTAAATTTGCTTCATAGAAAAGCATGGTCAAGGGATTGCCACTAATAGAGAAATCAGAAAGAATATGTGAAGGTTGCATCTTGGGAAAGCAACATAGAGAATCATTTCCATTAGGTAATTCAATGAGGGTAAAAACACCTTTTGAGATTGTTTATTCATATTTATGTGGGCCAATGCAAACACCTTCAATTGGTGGAAGATTCTACTTTTTGACATTCATTGATGACTACTCAAGGAAAACATGGGTTTACTTCTTAAAGCATAAGAGTGAAGTGTTTGATTATTTTTTTCAATTCAAGGCTCTTGGTGAGAAGCAAAGTGGGCATTACATGAAAGCATTGAGAATGGATATAAGTGGTGAATACATCTCAAATAAATTTATAATATTTTACATGGACCATAGAATTCACAATTAATTCATAACTAGGTACACACCTCAACAAAATGGCATAGTTAAAAGGAAAAATAAAATTATCATAGAAATGTCTAGGAGCATGTTGAAAGCAAAACATTTGTCAACTGAATATTGGGCTGAAGTTGTATCATGTGCAGCCTATATAATGAATAGACGTCCAACAAAGAGTGTCAAGGACATGATTCCAAAAAAATCTTGGAGTGGAAGAAAACATAGTGTTGCTCATATGAGAGTTTTTGGATGTGTGGCATATGCACATGTGCTAGATGAATTGAGAAAAAATTAGCCAACAAAAGAGAAAAATGTATATTTTTTGGATATAGTAATGAATCAAAGGCTTAAAAGTTATATAATCCAATTAAAAAAAGGTTATAATCAGCAGAGATGTGTAGTTCATAAAATAGGAAGCATGGGATGGAAGTGTAGAAAAAAAAGTCAACATATTAATAAGCATACCATAAGAGGAAAATGAAAATTTTATACCAAAAAATAATCCTTCAAATTTCACTCCTTCCACACCCATTCAAGCTCAATAAAGTGGTCCACAAGTGACAACATCATCACGTGTAAGGGTAGCCTCACACATTCAAGCTAGCACCCAAAAGTGCACAACAAATACCATCTACAACAAGGATTTTTAGTGCAAAACCAGAAATTCCACATTCCATGGGTTCTACTTCAATTGGAATGTCAAATCCTACCTTGGAAAGCTTAAGGAGACAAAAAATTAGAAGTATAAGAGACATTTATGAGTAAAATGAAGGTGAAGATAATGTAGGTCTGATTTCTCTTTACGCTTTATATTCACAAATAGATGATACAATTCATTTTAAATATGCAATAAAAGATGAAAAATGGGTATATGAAATGGATGAAGAAATAGATTCTATAGAAAATAATCATACATGGGAGTTAGTGAGCCAAAACAATGCTCAAAACATGCAAGTACATAATGAATGCCTTTTCACGTATAAATAAAATATAAACAATACTCTATTTTTATTTTAAATTGTGTTATGTCCTTACAAGGCCCATCTTAAAGTGAACATGATTATCAAAAAAATTCATCATCATCTGGCATTATAATTTCCTCATCTATCCTCTCAACTCGAGACATAATTGTATAATTTGGTCTTGGGTTATTTCTTATGAAAGTTTACACAAACTAAAACATCTTTTTTCTAAACACTGACATCACTTATGCAATTTTATCCCTATAATATTAAAAAATATGTTCATTGGCCCCTCTATATCTTTGAGTTTAATTTCTAAATTTCTCTCAATTCCCACTATGTTCTTCCCACTATTAATAATAATTAAATATTACTCTACTAGATATCTACGAAATCATAGGTTATTGTTTTCATTATAAGGAAATGAAATAAAACCTTTTTCTACATCTATAATTCTTTCTATCATTATAAAAAGTGTTTTAATATTATAAAATACCAATCTCCAATGAGAATCAATTTGTTAAATAAATACTAGAGGTGCCAAAAAAATAAAAGACCTTGATTGTCTATTTTTTGCAAGTGTGGTTAATTGGATAATATAGTCCTAAAAAAAGTAGCAATCATTTGGATAATACCATTCAAAAATGAAATAAAATGGGTTAAAAATATTTCTTTTATTGAATTTTCTTTAAACCCAAAATCCCTGTCATAAAAAATTTAAAATCATTGCATTGAAATGAAAGTTGTTCAATTTGGTAAATATATCTTTCACTATAGATTATCTCTAATAGTTTTTGACATTTAGATATTAAAAAATATTATAATTTCTAATTTATTTATAGTATCAACTAAATTCATACCAAAGGGGGCTTTGTAGCTTGCTCTATGTCTACAAATGGAGTAATCCATAGGAAGAAACAAGGGATTTTGGATGTGAAAGCCTATAAGAGCCTTATCACATATTGGATTTCACCACTTCACCTATGTGTTATATGTTTATGTAAATGCCATCCAAGCCTTGTTGACATCCATGAATGGTCTTAGGCTTATTTTTTATCTAATAAACAATGAGACCAAAGAGGGACCTGTTCAAATAATGTTGAGTTGTGTGTATGAGGGTACAATCAAATTTGAAGAAACTCTTCATATTAAATGACATTTATATGGAATAAAACACAATTATTAGGTACGATGATAAACATCATAAACTTTTAATCCTTGGTAATATGTTACAATTGGCTAATATTTCTCTAGTTGAGCCTCTTTTTTAGTAGGTTGCTTCTTGTCATATTACCATCCTGGCTAAGCCAATTGTTATCAATATTAAGGTACTAGATTAGAATGATACAAATGGAAAACATATAACATTTGTTTTCTTAAATTGCATCCCATTCTACCACCTATAACTTGCCCAGTAAATGGGAATGTAGGTGTTGATTAAGCTCTCTTTATGTAGATGTTAAACATTTATATTTCATAGTATACTTTTTATCCTTTAAAATAATTTAAGTGGGAATAAAATCTTATCATATATTTTTTTAAATATTTATTTTAGTTAAATTTTAAGGCATTAGCTCAAGTGGATTAATCTCATCCTAGAGCTTAGAGATGATAATGATGTTGTAATTTCTCTAATATAAGCCATAAATTAATATGTTGGTATATTGCTATTAGAACTATACATTCCATTAGTTTAATGTTCTCCTTGATAAGGATTAAGTAGGCACAACATCACAAGTACCAACTATAGTGGCATAAAATTATTTGTTCATTGCACCTATTCAAAAAGTTGCATTTATTCATTATATTGTCCAAAAGAGAGTAACTAAATTTTCTACCAGTTATTTGAAAAACTTGATATCTGAGGATTATTGTTATCCAAAATTATAAAACAATGTGTAGGCCTAGGTGGAAAACAAGCAAACAACATAGAAATAAAATAAAATATTGAAATAGGGGGTGGGCAGAGATATTATAAAAACATTCAACATTCATATATATTAATTATGAAAACTCTTTTACAAACACAACTACAAATGTTTATAAAATTCACAGAATATTATATAAACTTTTATTCCTCCATTCTGATTGTTGTTAGCAAACATTCCTCTTGCTTCTTCTTTTCTTCTTCCCCTAACTGTTGATGCTATATAGAATATATCCTATTTAATACCACCCTATTTTCATACCCTTTATTATTTTACTGTTGCTATTCTCTAAATGTTGTTGTGTTGGATATCTCTTTCATACTCTCATAACAACTACTTCTACGTATAATTTTGTTGCACACTCTCCTAACTACTATGGTGTCAATTTCCACTCTTTTACTTATGCTCTATCATTTTTTAGACTATTACTCTGCTATATCTCTCTGCTCACACAAATCTTCTTCTTGTTCTTCTATTCGACATATCATGTCACCTACAATTTCATTCCCCCCCCCCCAAAAAAAAAAAGAACATTCAAACAAGATCCAAAATTTAAAATTTAAATCATTGAATTAAATGGCTGCAGCTATCATGATCCAGAGCTAGTTGTGTAAGTAGGTAAGAAAGAATAAATTTTTTATTTAAAAACTCCCCCTTAATGTTTACCTTCCTACCATGGTCTAAATAACTTTTCTCAAATGTTAAAACTTCCTTATATCTTTTCTTTATATGCCCAAATACTTCTGCACCTATTATGTGTATGTCTGGAGCTTCCTTATTGAAGTCAGTAATTGCCTTGTAGAAATCCATAGCTAGACTATCAAGGTCTGTGGCTAACCTATTGAAGTCCATAGATGGATTACCAAGGTCCATAGCTAGCATGTTGAAATGTGTAACTACCCTATTGAAGTCCATATCTAGATTGTCAAGGTCTGTAGCTAGCCTCTTGAAATCCGTAGCTGGACTTTTAAAGTATATACCTACTCTATTGAAGTCCGTAGATGGAGTATCAAGGTCTATATCTAACTTGATAAAATACATAGTTAGATTCTTGAAGTTTGCAGCTACTTTGCCAAAACTTGTAAATGACCTGCTGGAGTCTAAAGCGCAACTATAGGAGTTTGAAGCTGAACTGTTGGAGTTCAGTGCTCTATTTTAGGAGTTCAGAGCTAACATACAACTTTATAGGCCTAATGTTTCTATATTAATGACCCCTAACCTTATTTTTAAGTGCATGATAGTGTCTTTAAATAATGGCTTAGAAAAAAATATCAGTTAGCTGTTGATCTGACTTGCAAAAACTAAGTTCTATCGCATGAATTTCAACTAACTCTCAAATGAAGTGATACATAATTTAAATGTGCTTTATCCTACCATGAAAGATGAGGTTATTTGAAAATTATATGGAGGATATATTATCATAGTAGACTATAGGAATCCCCTTACTTCTCTTCATGCAAATCATAAAGTATCCTTCTCAACCATATAGTCTGACATGTTGTTTTATTAGATGTTATATACTTCAATTCAGCTATAGAAAGTGACGTTCTGGGTTGCTTTATTGAATCCCAAAATATGGATCCGAACTCAAGATGAAATGCATACCCTAAAGTGATCTTTAAGTCATCAAGGCTACCAACCCAATCAATATCTATGTAACCCATAAGCTGAAACTCATATGTTAATGCATACAAAACTCCTTAATCTTTTATTCCATTCATGTACTTCAATATCCTCTTTTCCACTTGCCAATGTGTCTCCTTTGGCATCTCCACAAATATTTATATGAATTTTACTATATACATGATGTTTGGCCTAGTTGAATTCAAATAAATTAAGATTCTCATTAGGCTCTTATAGCATATGGGGTCTACATTTTGTTGCGATCATCCTTACACAACTTAAGACTTGTATCAGTTGGAGTAAATACTAGCTTAATATCTAGAATTTTAAACCTTTTAAAAATCTCATTTTCATACTTAGATTGGCATATCAATATGCCTTCATCAATTTTCTTGACTTTTATCCCAAGAAAGTACTTCAAGAATCCCAAATCGGTCATTTCAAATTCCTTTTTTGTGATTATTTTATATTTCAATGGAATTTTTTGCATTTATAATTAATATTAGATCATCCACATACAATAAAACAATTAAAATAACTTCTTTGCATGCTTTGATGTATAGTGTGGGCTCACTTGTGATTTTACTAAAATTGTTGCTAAAAAATTAAGAGTCTATACGACTGCACCATGTTCTTGGGGCTTGCCTGAGTCCATAAAACACCTTTTTCAGCTTATATAATTTTTTATTATGATGGATAATATCATATCCAAGTGGTTGTCTCGCATAAACCTCTTATTCTATCAATTCATTCAAAAAATCTGACTTCACATCCATTTGA
The DNA here is from genome assembly GCA_037957365.1 of Torreya grandis. NCBI lineage: Eukaryota > Viridiplantae > Streptophyta > Pinopsida > Cupressales > Taxaceae > Torreya > Torreya grandis. The sequence goes on along the minus strand of JARHVA010004013.1, from coordinate 1,302,813 downwards.
TACACCTTCTACTTGTGTTGTGTAGCGATCGATATGATTTTTCTTATCATTTCTAGCCTTATTATTGGTGCAAACATTTCATTATAATCACATCTAGGCCTTTGTTTGTAGCCATTGAGAGTCTCAGGCCAAGAGCAATACTGTGACCATTCTTTTTATGTCAACTATTTCAACTCAAGTGAAACCACATTCCATTTTAGTCAAGGATTTCAACGGACTTGCAAAGCCCCTTAGTGCTTTTGAAAGACTACAAATATGTGTTTATCTCCATGTTTGGACAGGACACAGGTTCGGTGCTTAAAATGCTTCTCCCATGATTCGAACAAGCGCCCTATTGCAAACTAAACATAATTATATTGGATGAATAGACAGACAATTGTTTAAATAGATGATGATGATTCCTAAGAAAAGAATACGCCCAATGCAGCGTTTCGTATCCATACAACAGTACATATGCCATACGAATATTTGTAGATGTAGCCGCCGCCACCATTACCTTATCTTCCTGCAGTCACTTCTTTTACCCCTACCCAATCCCTCTTATGGCTGCCTCTTCTGCACTAAGTTGTTGATATCGCATTCCATTTCATTCAATGATTTGATCAAACACCGAAAGCCCCTGTGTACTTTCAACATACTACAAATATGTGTTTATTTCCATGTCTGGATAGGATTTAATAGCATCATGTACTACCAAACTTCACCACTCTACACCATCTCTTCCCCAAAACCGATACCATGTAAAACCAAGCTAAAAAATGTATTGATAAAATTTTGATATATCACCCATGGAAAAAAACATAAGTTCCAAACCTGAATATTAATGTACTTTTTTAACGTCCTTAAACATATAAATTTTTACACACATCCATTTTTGTGAATGTACTCTTTAACGTCCTTAAACATATAAATTTTTACATAGATCCATTTTTGTGGAAGAGCAGAATAAAACTTAGTTTTCTCCTAACTAAAAAAAAGGGCCAAAGGAAATAATAAGATTGTCAATGATTGCTCGAAAGGGAAGAGAAAGGCCCCAAAATTAAGTCCATGTTATGTTTTTGAGAATAATATACATATTCATGGTGGACACTAAAAGTTTAAAATGATTTCCAAAATACGTTAATTTGTTTCAATACAACCTATATAGGGGACGGGGGACTAACCCAAAAAAGGGGTGTGAAAAACAAATGAAAATGAGGATAGTCCCAAGTATAATTATAATTGTATTTAATTTAAATATGAGTTTTACCAATTAGTATAAATATTTAATTTTACATAATAATTATTTTTAATAATTTAAAATTTAATTTAATTATATATTTCATATATTTATGATGAAATATAATACATTGAGTTGTTTATTTTTATATTTAAATTTAAATTTGACATTCATTTTATAGTCATATAAAAATTACAATTTCAAATTTAATATTTATTTGATAATTATTTATAAAAAAAATTCTTTTATTTAGAAAAGTCAATAAAAAAAATGAAATATCTTAACCATGCATTTATATAAAATATGTTAAGAAATGTCAATTTTAAAGCTTTTATCTTAGATTTCTTATATACCATATTGATTAACATTTCTTCTATATATTTTCATTCATTGGTGATAAATGGTATTCATTTAACTATATCTATATGTTAAGTTTAAATAGATCTTTTCGGGGAAAAAAAAAAAAGGTTTCAAATTTTATTATATGATCAAAATATTATAATTTTTGTAATAATTTATACAACTAAAAAAAATTGTGTAAATGATGATTAAATAGACATCTAATTTAAAATCAAATTTTAAAAATAAACTTCATCCAATACACTCTCCCCCACTATTATCCATTGTAAAATACCTAACAAAATATAAAAAACACTTAATTCAATTATAATATTTAAAAATAATAATAATAATATAACCACCACCACTCTTTATTTCATTTACTAAATATAAACACCACTTAAATGATGATGAAGATGATAAAGAGAAACAACATAAATAAGCATTAAAATTTTGTTAAATACACAGCCACCATCATTAAAACCAATAAACGTTAAAATTCCATTGGGAGATTACCCACTTGTTTTAGGAAAAACTCCCCCACCGGAGCCATTTCATCACTTTTGTAACGTGTCCTCATCAATAAAAAAAGGCCACAAAATCATTGTAGCTATATTGGGTACTGTTATGACTAAGCATGCGATATTGAATATGAAATTTAAAAATATATTTGTATTTCTAACGAGGCTGTCTTCTGATGCAGAAAGTGGAACCATGGGATTTAAACTTGAAGGAAGCCTTATTTATTTTACTGCATAACTTAGAGAGAGCCCAGCTGATTATCTCCATTAAGGTTGGAACAAACAAAGAGAGTTGCGTGGCGCATTAGCTTGATGTTGTTGGAATTGAGGTCGTCAGGGCCTTCTTCCTTGACAGAATGATGGAATCCGTGCTCTTCTTCATCAAATAACATCAAATCAATCTGCTTACATTTTCCAGACTTGTGGATGGCTTCATAGTACTCTACACCTCTATCGCACAAGCAATCTTTACCTCCCAACACAACCAACATTGGAGGCAGAGGAAACTGTAAGTTTAATCTCAGGTACTTCATGGGGTTGCTGAACGGGTGATCTCTGTTTCCTCCATCCGGTAAAGCCAACCTCCAAAACGTATCGCAAGCATTCACATTCACCTGAGCGTCAGCCGGACAAGCAATCTCCGACGGTGTGCGTTCTTCCCCTCCAAAGAAAGGCTGGAGCAAGATTGCTCCGCTGATACCAAATTTCTCATCATCATCCCCAGAGGTGCTCATTAGAAGATGATGCACAATATTGCCTCCAGAACTCTCCCCAACCAGAAAAACTTTACTAAAATCGGCATAAGCGTTTAACCAATGGTCAGAATGAGGGCGAGATGATCCCAGCCATTGAACCACTTTGATGGAGTCATTGTAGGCAGCAGGAAGACGATGCTCCGGAGTCAATCTGTAGTTAACAGAAATCACAATAACTCCTATGGACTCAGCCCATTTTTGGCAAAATCGATGGGAAGCAATAAATGCCGGTGACAGGAAACAAAACCCCCCGCCGTGGAAATACAGCAAAACTGGTAATTTGGAGAAGCGAGTGAATGTGTTAACAAGTGAACGTGGAAGGTAAATTCGCACCCATATGCCAAGTTCCTGGTCTATGACTACATCTCTGCTTGCAACACCGTCATCCTCTTCCGACGGAGGAACATTGATTATGAGATGATGCTCTGTGCGGACTATGGATCCATCTCCATACACTTTAAGCGCCCCTGCAAAGTCTTCCACCACCTCATCTACTGCAAATACTCCCATCTTTAGAGATGCTTTTGTTTTTCCAATTACTCCCTTTTAACACCTCTATTTATATCTGAAAGTAGACACCCAGCACTTTCGTGTTGACTATGAAGATTAGAATCGTATTTGCGTGGATTGTGCCTCTCGTTGTCTGTATCTTTTGAGTGGTACGCATATCTCTAACTACTGTTTAGATTTCACTGTAAAATAGTATCTTCTTTGACTGACATGCCATTTTTTTGGCCCACTATCCAACTTAACTGGCTACGTACAATGCTATCGAATAATCTGGTCCAGTAGGCCAAATATATAAATTTGAAAGACTGTATATTTGTAGATCCCCGAGACGCTCTCAAAAAGTCATACATTTTAGTGTAGATTACTCCATCGTGTTTTTAATTTTTGCAGATTAGAACAAAAGAGCATCCATAGTTTTTATATTTAGCATTGAGAGTCTCTTGCCGTGCAGGAATTAAATTCCGTAACACTCATACAATGTATCACTAAAATATATAATTAATAAAAGTCAATTGAATTCTTTTAAATTAAAATATCATTGACTTTCGTTAAGTTAATTTAACGAAAGTCGGTCATTAAAAAATTAAAATTAAATGGATATACGTCATATGTTTATTTTTTTTTTTTTATTTTTATATTTTTAATAGTCTTAATGTTTTCTTTAATATTATTATTTAGATATAAATTTAATTAAAGATAATGTGAAGTGGAATATCACTAGATTTTATTAGATTATTAGGGGGTGTTTTATGTACCCTCAGTCAAGTCCATCTTGATTATTTTTATTGTTGGTCACTTTTATAGGACTTTGGTTTTAAATAGTGTAAGGGACCCTGATCCTAGAGCAAACACTGAAATGGCTCTCCTTTACAGAATTTTCTAACACCATCAATGAGGGAGTGTCTTAACTAGCAAGAGCATTTGTATGTTTCACTGACATGTTCGCGAGAACCACCAAATTGATCAGTGTAATGCTCACGGGTAGGCTAATGTTCGTTAACAACATGTTAACGCAAAACAACAACTGTTAAGGCAAAGGACAATGGTTAAGGCAAATGAGAGCAGTTAAGATAAACTCTAGGGATTTAGCCAAATGCTAGTTAAAAAAGAAAATGTTAATAATATCCATTGAATGTTGACTTGATACTTGCACACCTACCACTGTTCAAAGAGTATACTGATTCTTATTTGCCATTACCTTTTCTACCTAAACAAGAGTACATTCACCATTACTCAATTTAAGAAGCACGAAACATAGGAGCATTCTTGGAGAGGCATTTTACTGAACAGATTGGTTAGCTACAATGAATTGCATTCTCTACATTGTTTTATCCCCAACTCTTGATCATGATATCAGTTCAACATCTCAAAAGGGCATATCGGTTTAGATTGTGTAATACATGTCTGTTTGTTTTATGTTGATTGTATTAGTGATTGCTTGAAAGAACTAATGATAAATTAAAGCATAATCATTCATGTAACACATAGTTTACCGAATAGTTTGTGTAATTAGGATATGATACATATAATTCAATGAATGCATATGAAGTCAATGCCTAATCGTTGTTGGTGACTTAATTATTAAGTATTTATGGAGTTTAAGCCCTAGCTTGTTAAAGGATTTGAGTATAGTAAATCAGGGCATAAAATATGTAATAAATACAACCACTGATTTGTGAAAGCACTGATCAAGTCTAATATTTTTAATAATAATAATGAATGATACAAATAAGTACTTTGCTAGAAACTACCTAAAATGAAATATTTAGAAGCTAAAAGCTGGTACAAGAGCTGATCTGAGTGTCATAAAAAATATCCAAGTGTTAATAACCTTCTTGAATAATAACATTGTACCTTGGATAGTAGCATTACAGTACTAGTGTTCACTTTTGGTACTAATGTCCTCTGTGCAAGGACTGATTTATACTTCTAGGAGTACATGTGTTCGAGTCTTCCAAGCATGTTCTTGTGAGGACAAACCTTACTTTATTATTTGTGACCTATTTTAACTAATTTAGTATGTAAACTCTAGATCTCCATGTGATTAACGTATTTGATTGGCACAAGTAGCAAAAATGTGATGTTAGCTAGGTAGGTTGGACATCCTCAACACTGTTAGGAATACATAACACATACCAATATTTATTAATTAAAGACAAAAATAAAGTGCAAAATACATAACATAATAGAGATATGACTTTAACATAGTTCATCCAATATGGGCTACGTCTACAAATAAAAGCTAATCCTTCTTATTATTTAGTCCAAAAAATGAAAGAAAAAATTGATAATACAACCACTACAATAACCTCTTCACTCACATACAACATGCTACAATCAATACAATGTCCTCATATCAAAGGAGGGCTACATATTAGGGAAAAAATGCATAAACATGATCTCTACTGTTAGACCTATAACCTAATAGTGAATGGGCCAGATTTAGTACAAAATTACAATATTTTATAGTGCATTTTTAACAAAAATTTTCTTCAGGGGCACTACCCTCAAACCCCTGCCAAGGGGGCCTCAAAAATTGTTCATTGCTCCCCTGGACCCCCACAGCAACCCTTGTGGGGGCTTTACCCCCCCCCCCCCCCTCCCACCGCCCCCCCACATTCCATGTCGAGAACTGGGCATTAAAATAAGATCAGGCTCCACCATCCACAAATTTCCCACTTAAAGACTAATTGTTGCAACTCCATCGCTACAACTCTTCCTTGGACTTTTCTTTGAACTTTGACCCTGTCTTGTTTCTCATCTTATTTGTCATCCTTGAAGACCTATTAAAGCTAAATAACTCTCCAGATTCTCCTTTGTGACTGCTTTTTTTAGCATATCTATAGGATTCTAACTTGTATGGATCTTTTCCAACTTTAGTTGACCATCCTTCAAAACTGAATGAATAAAGTGATACTTGAGTTGTATTTGTTTAGTTCTTGAGTGGAATGCTGATTTATTTGCTAAATGAATCACAATCTAGCTATCATTGTAAAACCCACAATCTTCCTATTTATGCCTCAACTCTTTCATGAATCGTTACATCCATATCATCTCCTTGATAGCTTATATAGCTATAACATACTCTATCTCTATAGTTGACAAAGCAACTATATTCTATAATTTTGAAATCCAACTAACCGTTGTGTCACCAATGGTGAATAAATAACCTATGATGCTCCTCCTACCATCTAAATCTCTATCCATGTTTGCGTCAACATATCCTTGTAAGGTAGATCTAAAGTACATATGAATCCCTTTGAAGTACATTTGAAGGACATAGTTGGTCCCTCTCAAGTACCTATGAATCCACTTGACTACATCCCGATGCTTCTTTCTTGGATTATTCATAAACCTGCTGACAACTCCCATTGCTTGAGCAATATCTAGTCTTGTGTACACCATAGCATAAATTAAAATTCTAAATATTGAATCATATTGAACTTTATATATGTAATTGATTTTTTCTTGCATTTTAGGACATTGTTCTTTGCTTAATTTTAAGTGCTTTCCCAAAGGTGTACTAACTAGTTTTACATCTTGCATATTGAACCTAGCTAACACCTTCTTGATGTACTCTTCTCGAGACAATGTTAATTATATATTTCTCTTGTCTCTTGTTATTCTCATACCAAGTATTTGATTTGCAACACCCAAATCCCTCATTGGAAAATAATTTGCTAATTTTCTTTTGAGATCATTTATATCCTACATGTTATACCCTACAACAAGCATGCCATCTGCATACAATAACAAGATAACATTGTTGCTGTTATCTAATCTCTTAAAATAGACATAGTGGTCAAAATGACATCTATTATAACCTTGTTCTACCATAAACATGTCAAATTTCAAATACCACTACCTTGGAGCTCACTTTAGACCATACAAACTCTTCTTCAACCTCAACACTATTTTATCCTTACCTTTTTTTCGTATCCCTTTAACTGCTCCATATATATTTACTCATCCAAATCACCATGAAGGAAAGCAGTCTTCACATCTAACTGTTCAAGGTACAAATCTTCTACTTCTATCAAACTTAAAATATTTCTTATGGAAGTCATTTTTACAATTGTCGAAAATATTTCATCAAAACCAATACCTTTCTTTTGTGCAAACCCCTTTACAACAAGTCTAACCTTGTACCTCTTTTTGCCTCCATCTTCTTCCTTCAACCTATAAACCCATAGGCAATGTTCTTTTACCTGAAGGAAACTCAACTAAATCCTATGTTTGGTCATGTACCAAGGAGTCCATCTCCTCTTTCATGCCTTGCTCTGACTTCTTTCTGGTTTCTACGTGCATTGCTTCTTCATAGCTTTCTGGCTCACCACCATTAGACAATAATAAATAATAAAGTGAAAGAGAATATCGTTTAGGGGGTCTACTTACTCTGATAGATCTTCTAACTACACTTTTAGGAGTTTTGGGTACTTGTTGTTGTTGTAGTTGTTGCACATTCTTATTTTTTGGCAATTTTAGAATTTTATTTCTTATGATTTCATCAAAAACTATATATTCTATATTTGAATTTTCTTGTTTCTTTCCCTGTAACTGATCTTTGTACATGACCTTATCATTAAATATCACATCTCTACTCCTCATGATTTTCTGATTTTCAAAATCCCATAAACGCTAACAAAAATCATTAACTCTACATCTCATGAAATTACATTTCTTGGATTTTGCTTCAAACTTGATTCTATTTTATTTTTCAATATGGAAAAATGTTAACTAACCAAAAGTCTTTAAGAAAGATTAATCTACCTTTTTACATGTACATGTTTCTTCTAGGATGCCACCATCTGACGGACATGAAGGCCCTCTATTTATTAAGTAAACAATAGTATCCACATCATCTACCCAAAATTGTAAGGGAAACCCTACATGCAATCTCATTCTCCTTGCACACTCCATGATTATCCTATTCATCCTTTCTGACACACCGTTTTGTTGTGGTGTTATTAAAACCATCTTATCTCTATGAATCCCATGTGATGAACAATAATGATGAAATTACTTACTACAATATTCACCTCCATTGTCTAATCTGACACACTTTAACTTATTTCTTGTCTCATTCTCAACCAAAGCTTTTCATTTCTTAAAAATATTAAAAACATCATTTTTTTCTTTTGCAATAAACCCAAGTTTTTCTAGTTACATCATCAATAAAAGTAACATAATAAGAAGAGCCACCAAGAGATGATACCTAAGCTGGTCCCCATACATCTATATGTACTAGTTCTAACTTCTCATCCTTCTTTGTCCTCTTAACTTTGAGAAATGTGACTCTTTTCTATTTTTCATATACGTAATGCTCATAGAATTTCAAATTCACCTTCTTCAAATCTAGTGACAAATTCTTTGAGTGGAGAACTTGCATCCCCTTCTCACTCATGTTCCTAAGTCTGTGGTGCCATAATTTTGTATTTACTTCTATAGAAGCTAAATCAATAGAAGTTCCAGCATTACGATTAGATAAATATAATGTACCTACCTTTTCTCCTTTTTCTATTACCAATGATCCTTTAGTGACCTTCCATGATTTTTTTGCAAATGTCACTATGCAACCTTCACTTCGCAATTGCCCTATTGAAATTAGATTTTGTCTTAACTTAGCAACATGCTTTACCTATTTTAGCAACCATTTGTTTTCATTATATAATTTTATCTTTACAGTACCCTTTTCTAAATTTTTATAGGGTTCACCATCACCCAAATAAACCTATCCAAAATCATTTTAACCATAGTCTTGAAAATATTTCATATGGGGTGTAGCATGAAATGAATCCCCTGAATCTAACACCCAAGAATAGTTAATATTATCTAAAGAAAATATTAAAACATTTATAACACATCACCTACTCCATTTTCTTCCTAATTTTTTTCTTGTTTTTCATCTCTTTGTTTTGATTTTTGAAACCAACAATTGTTCTTCAAGTGTCATTTATTCTCACAAATTCAGCACACCAAAGTTCCTCTAGATTTAGATCTACCCTTTTTAGACTTACCACAATTCCTTGGGCCCTTTCCTCTATCCTTTTGTCTTTCCCTATTCTCCATATTCAATGCATTACCCAATGTCTCACCTATGCTTTTTCATCACATTTAATTGCTAAGAATAATACCAATAACATCATCAAACTTTAAAGTGTTTAAACCAAACATAAAATAACTCAGAGCCATGACTAGGACATTCCAACTTTTTGCCAATAAACATAAAATCAAAATAATCCTAAACTCATCATCAAAATTTACTCCTATAGAGTTTAACTGATTTATGATCATGTTAAATTTATTTAAATGATTAGTAATAGACCGACCTTCTGGTATTTCTAGAATAAAAAATTCTTCATAATAAATACCTTGTTGGATGTTGAGGGTTTTTCATATACTCTGTCCGATGCCTTTATGACATCTTTTGTTGTCCTTTATTTTGAAATATTGAAGGCCACCAACACTTTTAGGCACATTTGTATTATTCCTAGTGCCTTTCTATCAAAAACCTCATAATCTTCATCTTTCATAGTTATTAGCTTCTTTGCTATTTCACCTAATGCTAGGAAAAGATCCTTATGATATAAATAGTCCTCCAATTGCATCTTCCATCACTGGTAGTTTTTGCTACTAAACTTTTTGACCTTAAACTTACCTTCTTCTGCCATTGCTCCAACTCAAACCAAGAACCTTCTTTTTTTTGTGATTTTATCTACCAAATAAACCTTCAAATCTGAATCCAGTTGTTAGGAATACAAAACACAAAGCAATATTAATTAATTAAAGAAGGAAATAAAGTATAAAAAATACAACATAATAGAAACATATATCTAACATGGTTCACCCAATATGGGTTACATCTACATAGAAATAGCCAATCCTTCTAATTATTCAATCTAATAAATGAAGTAAAAAACCTGCAATACAACCACTGTAATATCCTCTTCACTCACATATAATGTGCCACCATCATTAAAATTCCCTCATATTAAAGGAGGGTTACATGTTAGGGAAAAAATGCACAAACATAATATCTACCGTTAGATGTGCAATGTAATAGTGAACGATCTAGATTTACTATGAAATTACAATATTTTATAGTGCATTTTAACAAAATTTTGCTTTAAGGGTGCTTCCCCTGAACCCCCACCAAGGGGAATCCAAAATAGGTCGTCACCCCCTCTGGACCCCCATAGTGACCCTAGTGGGGCGGGGAGGGGGCGGACCGTTGGCCCCCCACACCCCCCGTATTGGGAACTGAGCATTAAAATAAGATTAGGCTCCACCATCCAATAAACACCTTGTTATCATGAGAGTTTTCTACATATCAATACTCTGAGGAGGGATCAAGTTTGATGTATTTTTACCCACCTAATTGCTCATGTAAGTACAAGTAAAGCTAGTATGAATGCCAGTTTGAGTGCTTTGAGTGAGGCTTGAGACTAAAAACATTTTTATTCTAAGATTAGGAGGGTTTTAGATGACTATATGTAGAATTAGGATAGAATATGGATTAATAACCTTGATTTTACATAAATTGGTATGATTTTAATTACGTATATTTGCATCTAACGTCCATATAGTGTATAAATAGCTAAAATTCATGTATATATAATAATATGGTGCTTGTGTGGGGTTTGAAATAGGTCTAGGTTGATCTTAGGTGTCCTTTTAATTTAAAATATATATGTTGGGACTAAAAAGAGGGAAAATGATAATAACACTCAATTGGGACACTTGTGTTGTGGTGTTAGTGTCCAAGTATGGAACTAATGTCCAAGAGTTGTAATGTGACTCACTAGGGGACTAAATGCCTAAGAAAATATTTGAGATTGATTTTAAGATGTCTAGAGATTCATAAAGACCACACAAAATCTACATAAGTTTATAAATAGGCCCTAAAATAGGTCTAGAATTAATCTAGGGATGGGTGGTTTCAAGTAACACTCTTAAAACTTATGTGACATTTTAGATGACTACATTTAGCTCCCCCTTTACTCCAGAAATCAAACAATATCTCTAACTACTGTTTAGATTCCACTGTAAAATAATATCTTCTTTGACTGACACGCCTTTTTTTTGGCCCACTATCCAACTTAACTGGCTAAGTACAATGTTATCGAACAATCTTCAAACATGATCTGGCTAACTATGATATTACAATACTTTATAATGCATTTTTAAAAATAAAAAAAAATTGCTTTAGGGTTGCTTCCCCTAAAACCCCACTAGGGGGGCTCCAAAATAGGCTGTGGCCTACTCTTGATCCCACAGTGACCTTAGTGGGGGGAGGGGTGCAGGGCGGGGGTGCATTGCCCCCCCAAACCCCCACTATTAGGAACTGGGCATTAAAATAAGATTAGACTTCACCATCCAACAAACACCCTGTTATCATGAGAGTTGCCTACATATCGATACTCTGAGGAGGCATCAAGCTTGATGTAGTTTTCCCCACCTAATTACTCATGTAAGTACAAGTGAAGCTAGTATGAATTCCAGTTTGAGTGCTCTGAGTGAGGCTTGAGACTAGAAATATGTGTATTCTAAGCTTAGGAGGGTTGTAGATGACTATATGCAAAACTAGGATAGAATAGGGATTAATAACCTTGCTTGTACCCAACTTGATATGAGTTTAATTATTTATATTTGTAGCTAATGTTCATCTAGTGAAAAAATAGTTATAATATGTGTGTGTGTGTGTGTGTGTGGTACTTGTGTGGGGTTTGAAATAGGTGTAGGTTGACCTTAGGTGTCTTTTTAATTGAAAATAAATATGTTGGGACTAAAAAGAAGGGAAATGATAATACTGGTCAACTGGGACACTTGTGTTGTGGTGTTAGTGTCCAAGAATGGGACTACTATCCAAGAGGTATAATGTGAGCCACTAGGGGCCTAAATGCCTAAGAAAATATTTGAGATTGATTTTAAGATGTGTAGAGATTCATAAAGACCACACAAAAGTTGGATAAGTTTCTAAATAGGCCCTAAAATAGGTCTAGAATTAAGCTAGGGATGGGTCGTTTCAATTAACACTCTTAAAACTCATGTGACATTTTAGATGACTAAATTTAGCTCCCCCCTTATTCTAGAAATGAAACAAATTTAAATAACTAGGATAAAGAAAAATTAACATATATAGACTTACCTAAGAGGTGAAGCTAAGAAATCTGGATCTGAGTATGTGAATCGTACTCCATTAAATGTCCTAAGAGGTAAAGCTTGTCAATCCAGATCTGATTATGTGAATCATACTCCATTACATGTCCTAAAAGGTAAAACATGTGAATCTGCATATGAGTATGTCACCTCCATAATAAGTGAGAATTTGGGTTTAGATATTGCAACCTTCTCATTGCTTCTATTTTCATACCTATGGCAGTACTTTAGCCACTTTTTTATTATTAGAATTATTTCCCTTCTCAAATAAATGCTTAGTTGAGAATTTTTTGGTTCATAGCAAGTATATGACAATTTTTATCATTTTCTTAATTAAATCACACTAAAAATTTATATTAAATTTTTTTATATACATTACTTGTGAGAATTGTGTTCCAAACCTAAATATCAATGTACTCTTTAAAGTCCTTAAAGATACCAATTCAATATACTCTTTAAGGTTCTTAAACATATCAATTTTTAAGGAGATACTTTTTTTGGAAGAAAGTAAGTAGATGCATGACCTGACCTAGTAGCCTTTTATAGACATTGATTATAGAATGTTTAGTACATCTTACTAGCACTTGATTGGTGATTGTTGGTGCTAATCCTATTTTAGTTGGTTATATTGTGAGATATATTGGGTATTCATTGTGATTAAGTGATATTATGGTTGATGTTACATTGGATTATTTTATCTTGATATACATATATTGCTTATGTTTGGATTTTATTTTATCCTGATACATATATGTCTGCTTGACAATTATTATTGTCACATTCTTAGTAGACTTATATATTACCTTTATCTAGTTGGATGGTATTGACAGACTTTGATATGTTGACATGTTGACTATAGGTTGACAATCATGTTATGTTTAATTTATTTAACTAATGATATATGTACTATTTTATTTAATTTATGCTTTTATTATAGTTTTATATCATAATATTTATTATCATTAAGGTATTGATGATGTATAATCAGTGGTTGCATGTACTCAATTTGAGTTAGGCTAGATGATAACATTGGCACCTTGGATGATGAAGCGGTTCTTGACTAGTGAGATGGGTTCTAATATGTATATGTATCTCTAGTTTGGTCACATGCCATTGGATAAGTATGTCATCTTCATTGTGTAGTTTTTTTTTTATTTTCTTGATTTCATCATGCTACTATTTAGTTATCATGTATCGACATGTTGTTGGTTAGTTTTGTTTTTCCTACTTGAACTCCCTATTTCTAATCTCTCTCTCCCCCATTCATGAACTCATCACCAACTCAACATTGTTGAACTAGTTATTTTGTATGGTGACTTGGATGTCTTAGGTGGACTCACCTAAACCTCCCCCCCATGACCCCACATGGACTATAGAGTTGACCATTTAGTGTCATTTGGTTGGTTTAAACCATGTTCTATTTAAATCTTATATTTATTATCGTATGGGATTTTGTTGATCGATCTTTCATGTTCATTACATTGATTATTGTTGGCATGTTGTGTGCCTAGAAAAATATGGTCAATGACGTGGGGAAGGGATTTTCTCTCCTTGGCATTAAATGCCAAAGTTGAATGTGGTATGGGCTAGCACATAAAATGGAAGGATACACGTGTGGTTAGATGGATGGGTGGGGGGATTTGATATGGGGAGGAAAGAGAATGGCATGGGGGAGGAGTGTTGGGCATGGGTGAGAAGCAAAAAGATAGAAAGAGAAAAGGGAGGAGGATGGAATGTGGTGGAAAAAAAGAGGGCAAAAGAAAATAAAATGGTAGTGAGGAGATGGCATATGGGGGATGGTAGATGGTGAAGGGGAAAAGTGGGATATAGGCAAGAGGATGAACTAGTTAGAGAGGATAAAGAAGAAATGTTTATAGAGGGGAGAGCCAGAGAGAGAAGGTGAGATGTGAAAAGAGGAGGAGAAGATTTTAAAGAGAGGATCAAAACCCTACATCTTGATCATATTTTTCCTTTGAATCGGCTATTAATCTGCCTACAAATTTCCAAGTGAGTAATTATTATTGCTTTTATTTGGGCTAGGATATAGTTTTGTGGAATATATCGATTTGGGTGTTGTTCTTGCCTCTTCCTTTGTATAAATTTTTAGATAAATACCCTCCTATATATTTATTTGACTTGAATAACTTAGTCCATGTATTTAAACTAACTCACTATACCTTGATTATTTTATTGTATGTGACATTGGTTGCTGAGGGTTGTTTTGACATGAGTTGGGAATATTTTCTCTTATTTTTGGTGTAAATATAGTGAACCCCTACTTTATACCTTGTAATCAAGTGACTATACCCTGTGATTTCTATGTGAGTTGGTTGAATGGATTTAGCTTGAGAAATGAGGGTTTGCTTGAATCAATTAGGGAATAATTTTCCTTATTCCTTAAGTTAAATATTAATTATTCTATTGCATTTTTATTTTTGGTATGGATAAATTCAACCATGTTACAAACCTAGTCACCTTACTATCTTTTTTATTTTATAAGATGTTTCTTTTGGTATTATTGGATGAGTGAGGGTTTTGTTGAATCAAGGTTTAAAAATAATTGGGGTCATTTTTCTAATTAAAAAAATGGGTGTTTTGATTTTAAATCAGAGTTGGAAATAGAATTAAGCTTATTTATTATTCCTAACAAAGGGGTTCTCTATTTTGTTTAAGGATTCAGTTGAAACATTTAAAGGACTATGTTTTAGGTTTTAAACTAGTTTTATATACATTTATCAAACTCTTATTTATGTTGCAATATTAGAAAATCCCTATCAAAATTCATTAAATTATAGCAGAAGTTTATCCTCATCTAAGAGTATTTTGGAGGTTGTTGCTTTTATGTGAAATCATTTAACTTGATTTTTGATTTGGGGATCATATGAGGTTGTGAGTCCTCATAATGGTCCCATGAATCCATTATATCCATTATTGACTTAAATCAATTTTTAGTTATGATGGTTGTTTAAATTATTGAGTTATTATTGTAGGATTTTAGTATATGGTTGGAAATCATGATGAATGCCTTAACTGGTCCATTTATTTTGACTATTTTAATATGTTGAAATATAAAATTCTATCTTTGGCTGAGTACAATTTGTTTTATTTTATATTTTTTCAATTCATATCCTATTATCAATTTGGTTGATTCTACTGTTATTGCAAAATCATTCCTAGACTAGGCTTAAAAAGCTAAGATATAGTGTGTATTTTTGAACATGAGATATGGATTGGTAGCCAAGATGTTTGAGGCTAACCATATGTTTGAAGGTTTTCCAAGTTTGGTATTATTGAATGTTATGGACATGGATTTGGTTTACATAACTATGACCTTCACATATCTTGTGGTGGATTATCCCCACTCCTAATTTATAGAAATTTTATTACTTGGTTATTTCAATCTCATTTTGGGATGATGTTTCTATTAGTCACTTGACTGTTTACCTTTTGTTAGTGTGTCTAGTTGTCCAAATGGCTTGGGAACCCTAACTTGCTCAGAATATTTTCCTAACTCTAGGTTTTGAAACTGCCATCTAGTTGATAGATGGGGTTGTAAGGGTCACTGATGGTTGGATTCATAGGTCTAGTGATGAGGCTTTGTTTCATATTTTTTCATGCACCTTATTCCTCTTTGGACACTCTTGATGTTGACCTATCAACTAAGGATAACCACTTCTATATATTCTACTACTAGATGTACTTCTTGACATTAATTACAACAATGTATTATGATGATGTATATTCTACTTTTGGATGCCTCACATGTAAATAGTTGTAGTAGTTGCTATATGTAACTAAAATATTTGATAGACATGATAATAAATTACAATAAATTTTCATATGTGTAAGATTACTTTATGTTATTTACCCTTTTGACTTGGCTTGAATTAGAAAATGGAAAATTTTGTCATAACTTATGAAATTGTATTATTTCACTTATGATGAAGGTTTGATGCCAGTTATTAAGGTTGTAGATGTTAATTTTAAAACTTATGCTTTGGTTGCTCAAACCAATATTTATCTATGAATTCTAGATCATGATACTAATTGGACCCTAAATTTTGGCTAAGTGTTTTGATATTTTATCATAGAACCAACACAACATGGAAGAAACATAGTGTAGAAAGACTATGGTGTAGAACTAGACTGGCATAAAAGAATCTTGTGTATAACCATCAAGGCATGAAAGGACAAGGGCATAGAAGCACCAACATGAGAGGACCTATTCAAACATGGTATAACCATGAGGAACCCAAGAGCATAAGGCTCATAGCAATAGTGAAAGACTTGGGGAGTGCATAGAAAGTAGGAAATAGATAAGGAATGATGCTCAAGGGTCACCTATACCTTATCCATCAAGATTTTTGCTCTGATCTATAAGGAGATAGACACATGGAAGTAAGGATCTAGCATATAATTAATATATAGGGGGTACAAAGGCCTGGATTCTTAAGAGACACTAGTTAATAGACCACTATGACTCTCAGTTCATAGAGAGTTTATTTGCCAACTACTCATTTCATTTATGTTGTAACTACTTGGTTAGGGATAAACAAGTATAAATACCTCTTTATGTAAGCATTGGACATGATGGATTTTGGATATCATTTGGTGAAGCATAATATATAAGTTATAGATAATATAATCATTTTGATGTTCATTTTCTAGTTGAGTTAGGAGTTGTGTATATGTGGTAGGTGTGTGTTAAGTATTTCTCATTGTAATTAATATAAAATATATAAAAATATTTAATTTTTTTGAGAAATAATCTCTAAACTTAATTGCACTTCTTTGCATAATTATGGTTATTAAGCATATTGATACTAGGATCAAAGTAGTGTATCTCTTTTTATATGTAACTTTTAATCAAATATAAGTCTTAACCCAAAGAATATGACTGATATGTTACTGTGCAACATAACCTAGTGGGTCCAATCTCTAGCTACATACTTCAGGTGAGACCATAAGACCATAGTCTTGCATGAAGGGCTAGTGTGATAGTGCATTAGTTCTATGCTTCAACATCAAAAACACTATTAAGAATAAAACACCAACATTTTGGTTCTATTTCTAGGACCCATAGAGATTGCTACACAATAATGAAAGATGCTTGAACGTATCACCCTTGAAAGTATTGAGCAATGGATTACTAGGGTTGATGATAATTTTATGGTTTCTTACCTTGAACCAATAGTTTTTTCATGTCAGTGGTAGAATAGAATCTCTTCAGTGTTTTTTACAAAACTTTCTTTGTTGAAATCCTGATTTATTTGTAGACTTGGATATCTTTTATGCTTAAGGATGATTAAAAAACTTTGGGAGAAGACAATCTTGGACGTAAGAATGGAAAAGAGAATTAACATGACATAGAACACCATGGACATTATTTTTTAACATCTTGTGGAGAGGAGTGTTGAGTAGATACATTCTAGAGTATGTTATAACTACCTATTCTTGTCCTGAAGAAGACAAGTTCCAGCTCCTTAAAGAATTGCATGGACGATATATTAAACATTTCTAATTAGAAATAAAGAATTTGTTTATTGAATATAGGCTTGAGACTATGCAAATGGATAGATAAATCCTTCTTTTCATGAGCCACACATTTAGGAGGGGAGTAGAGAAGAGTTGGTAGAGGATTCTAGGTTCAAAATGGTAGCTAGTGAGATAGTATTATGGAAGCATAAATATGATGAAGCTTGATATAGGATCATAGGAGTAAGTGGAATGGGAAGGGACTTGAATAACTCAAAAAGTGATGTTAGGATCCGTAGAGAAGTGAAAACACACAAAATGGACCCACTTTCGAACTGTGCCCCATGCTACTTTTATCATATGAAGGAGAAACTAGCTAGACAGTAGAAACTAAAGAACCAAGTTTTAACCAACCAAGTTACCCAACCATAGTGTGTGTTCATGATTTTGAATCAAAGGAATTATGTATACATAATTGGGATATGGATAGCATGGAATCATAAATTGATCTTAGAAGGGGTATTTTAACTGAGATAATTATAACTCATATATAATTAACACTTTCTTTCCCTCTTCAAGTGAATTTTTTGGCATAATTTGGAATGCGTAGAGGACCTAGCACTTAGAGTGGATAGAGTCTGGCCCCAAATCTTATTAGTCAACTAGTTGTCATGCCCCACAGCATGGGCATTGATTTTGGAGGTGTTGCAGGTAGACTAGGAGGTGGCATGGGAGGAAGTGGTGGACTTCCCCCTCAAAGGACCATATCTAGGGGTTCTCAACAACCACCAGTGAAAACACATCAGATTTCAATATTTTTTAATGAAATGATCCTTTACCTACTTGAATATTAAGGCATACATAATGTTATACAACACATCCATAAGTGTGAACTTATTTGGAGGGTGTGAAGCATCACTTCTTCTGAATGAAAGGCCACCTAATTCATGACTCTAAATTTAGAGAGAGAAAATAAATGGTATATAAATTTCAACCCTCAACAAGTGGTAGTTGACTATGATCAATTCAAAATGGCATTCCTTCAAGAATTCAACATTCTTGAATTTGAACAACAAAGTATTATTGTGCTGAAGGATATAAAACAAGAACTTGCTTAAAGTGTACAAAAATATGATGCAAGGTTAAATACACTTCTATCAAATATGTCATTTGAAATTAATGTTGCTCAGCCTTCACAATGGTTTATGGGAGGGTTTTTACTTCCCTTTTGATGAACACTATCCCAGAAAACCTTTACTAGCCCACATAAAGTTTTGGAAGATGCCCTCTATGTTGAAGCTATTAGAAGTATTAACACTAGGATTAGTCCTTTCATGGAATCCCAAATAGATTTAATGGCATAAAATATTGAAAAAATAACTACCAACAATGTCTATGATACATGTAATGGTCTTTGGTGTATTGACTATGAATATGAAGGACTTAACCAAAGCAATTACCTACATAAAAACATTTGCATTATATTGAAGTATTCATGTGAAATCTACCATGAAGAGAACAATGTATGATATTTTCCTTTTTTTAGTGAGCCATATATTATAAGGTATCTTAATATTGTAAAATATGTGATGCCTACACCCATGACAAAAATTATGGTTGGATGATTAGCGATATCCATTAAGCCCACATACATGGTACATGCCAAACCTCTGTGGCAAACAATCAAGATAATGATGGATATCATGGTCAAAGTATAGGATGAGGATGAGGAGGTGTTCATTTACCACTAAGAGCATGTTATAAGTGTGAATCCCAAAACCAATATCAAAGAGATTGTCTAGTTTACCCTACATGTACTTTTCGCAAAAAGGACCATCGATTGGAAGAATGTCTTGACTTGTACACAACCATCACAAAAGAGAGAAATGAATAGGGTGAAGGTATGATTTTTATTGATAAACCACACTAGAACATGCATTTAGTCACCTAATAACTCAATAATTGAATATCACTATGCATAATAGAGGATAATCTCAATCTACATCTACTCATATTGAGAAGGTACAATGTGAAAAGCCTTGTGTGAGGAAGTATTATAATACCCAGCAATAGAAGGATGTGCTTCAGGACACTATGATGTTGGTATGAGAACTCCAAGTGGAAATTTAATTCCTTAAGGTTAAAGAAGAAATGCAATGTAATGATATGTAAAAGGCAAAAGAGCCTCAAAATAGGGTGTGAAATGATTTTCAAGAGATTTACAAGCATATGCTAGATGAAGACATTATTCTAAAACTAAGCATCTGGTTTAAGAATCAAGTACAAGCACCAATAGATAATCAAACTCAAATGACTGAATAGATTGAGGATCATCATTTGAATCATGCTTGGTGACAAGATACCCCTCTTTGTCCTACCCCTCTAGAAGATAAAAAATACTAGTGAATGTTACCATCGATGGTTTGGTAATTCAAGACATCCTAATTGACAATGACACTAAATTTAATGTCCTCACTAAGGATGCATGGCATCAAATGGCTAGTCTAGAATTACAACCATCACCACACATATTATTTATGGTTAATAAAACTCATGCTCTACCAATTGGCATCCTCAAGAATGCAATAGTGGATATCCTTGGAGTACCTTTCAAAGCTAACTTCAAATTTCTCGAGTTAGCTAAGGAAGATTATTTTTCCAATGCTATTTGGCTAACCTTGGTGTTATGAAAATAATACAGACTTAAGTTTCAAAAAATGCTACATCATTTTTTAGAATGTTGATCAACACATTGTTATTCCCCTAGATCAAACACATGAGCCACCATACGTAAAACCTATTAATGTGGAATAAGATATTAATCACATATATAATGTCACTACCATATATGTTGAGCAATGTGATCCTACTCATAATGGCATCATCTCATGGATGGATACTCAATCCCTTTTTGATACCATAATCAATGCTTGTAATTTTTGGACGTATGGTGAGTATGACCTCATTGGAAGAGTGTGTAGTGCTATTGGTAGTTAGGAGAACATTCTACTCTAGTACCATAAATTCCATAGGTTCATTCACATTCTTACCGATAAATTCATGATAGTACCAATGATAGGTGCACCCTTAGAAAGACTTGATGCAAGCCCTCAATTTTATGGACAAATGGAATTTCACAACTTTGTATAGCACCTTGAAGAATTTTATAACTCTAACAATTACCATAGATGATCCTTAGTTTACCTCTTTGATGTTACAACTATAATATGGTGGTGAACCCATCATGAGTAACCTCTCTATCGGGATCGAGTATGCTCTACCTTTTATCACTTGTTCCATAATGACAATTGAGTTAGGGGAATAATCAGCTATAGTAGAGTACAAGCACCTAAACCCCATATAGAGGCCTATAAGTCAATATGAAGAGTTGAAGAGTCTTACTTACTAGAGTACTTATGGGTACATGCATTTTATGGAACTTTACAAACCTGGGCATGAGCATGGTATGTTCATGAAGGGTAACATATAGGTACATGATTTTGGCATATATTGAAGGAAAGTATGAACTCATCACTATCTTATTCTTATCTAAGGATGGATTTACGTCTCACTCTCTAGGACATGCACGAAGTAGTGATCAGTGACCCTAATCCCATTGAATATCACCTTAGATATATCCATAATGCCTTAGAATAAGGTTTAGATCTCTTCAATGAACCATTTGTAAAACTTGTTCCCACATCAAAACCAGTCCTTGATTAGGACCGATGTGAAGAGATACGTCTAGGAAAATAGATTTTAGTGTTTCAAGTAGAAGAAGGTGAAGGGTCTAACACACTTTACCCCCTTTTAAATCACTTGTATGTCCATATGGAGTATGGCACACAAGTTATTAATGATTCTAGTCTCGACATAGACCAAACTTTCTCTAGGCCCATTCAAACTATCCAATGTAACATCAGCATAAAGGAAGAACCAAAAATAGATATTATAGGTAACTATTGGACTAACACAAAATTTTAAAAAATATTTGAGTTTTAAAAAGAATACCAAGATGTATTTTCAAGAATCTACAGTGAGATGAATGGATTTCATCCATCCCTAGGTAAGATGTATATTAAATTGGTTGAATGTGCTCGACCAGTTAGGAAAAGATCAAATAGGATGAATCTTAATCTATGGGCATGTGTAAAGGAAGAAATTGATAATATGTTTTGCATTTGAGTAATCAACCCAATTGATGAATCTGATTGGGTTAGTTCCATGATGGTAATTATAAAAAAAATATTGATGCATTTGAATTTGCATTGATTATCAAGCACTCAACACATCTTGCATCACTGGCCCTTTGCCAACACCATTCATAGAGGAAATACTTGAAGGTGTTATTGGGTATGAAATATATACTTTCACAAATGGATTTTTGGGGTACCATTAGTTCTAAAACATTGAGGAGGATCAACCTATGACTACATTTACCATTGAATGGGGATCCTTCGTATCTATTGTCATGCCTTTTGGGTTGAATATCACACCAACTATATTCTCATGAAGAACTGTTAAAGCCTTTAAGGTTTTCATCCATAAGTTTATTCAAGTCGACTTGGATGACTAAATGATCTATGGCCTGGTCAAAGACCATTTCTCTAATCTATGACTCATGATTAAGCATTGTCAGATCTTGAAAATATCATTAAATATAAAGAAATGTCTATTTACTACACCTTTTGGTGTTCTTATAGGACATATTATTTGTTAATATGGATTTCTAGTAAACCCAACAAAAGTATCTTTCATTCTTCATCTTCCAGTGCCCAAGTCTCAGTATGAGGTCCACACCTTTCTAGGACATACAGGTTATTATTGGAAATTCATCCATGGATATGCAAATATTATCGCACCTCTGGAGGAACTCTTAAAAAATAATGAGAACTTCATCTAGACTTGCTCCTACCAAAAAGCTTTTGAGGATTTAAAGGACAAGCTAGTTACCACTTTGATTTTCTAATTCCCTGACTGGACAAGCCCATTCCATGTCCATGTTGATGCTTCTAGAATGGTAGTTGGGGCAATCCTTGCACAACTAGGTAAATGTCACCTTGATCACTCAATCTACTTTGCTAGTAGGAAACTTACTCTAGCTTAGTAGAATTACTCTATCATAAAGAGTGAAGCCTTATCAATGGTCTATGTTATGCAAAAAAATTGGTAGTACTTATTGGTATCTTCCTTTTTATTTTATACAAATCATGAAGATTTGAAGTATCTATTAAATAAACCTATACTACATAAACAAATATTCCACTAGATAGTGTTATTTTAAGAGTTTCAATTTTCTATCATGGTCAAACTAGGGAAAGCTAATTATGGCCCTGATCACCTCTTTTGAATTGATTCCAAAGAACCATTATGCACTATTTAATATGACTTACCTAATGTTCAAATCTTCTATGTTACTCATGTACCTGAGGGGTTAGAATATATTGTAGACTTTCTAACTACTAGCTCAACACCTAACTATCTAACTCCATAGGTCAAAAAATAGCTCACAGTCCATGTCGTAGCCTTTCAGCTCATAGGAGGGGACCTTTACAAGCTTATTCATGATGAAATTCTTTGGCATTGTGTCATGAAACATGAACATTCCAAGGTACTCCAAGAAGTTCAAGAAGGCATTGTAGGTGGACACTATGTTAGAGAGGCTACTACGCATAAGGTTCTACTAGTTGGACTATGGTGGCCTACTCTCTTTCAAGATGTTAAGATATATGTTCAAAAGTGTGAAATTTATTAGTACATGGGAAAACCAAATTGTTGAGATGCTATGCGTCTATTTCCAATTCTCTCTTAATAACCATTTGAAAAGTGGGACATTTATTTTGTTAGCCCCATCACTCTAGCTAGATGATGAAGAGGTTCCCAGTATATCATCTTAACCATTGATTATCTTACAGAGTGGGTTAAATCTATGCTAATGAGATATTATAATACTAATAATGATGTGCACTTAATTTGAGAACATATCATAATTTGATTTTTATACCCACTAAGTTTTACAAGTGATTATAGAACCTATTTCCTAAATGAAACTATTCACATCTTACTTGCTGGGTTTATGATTGCTCATCATAAAACAACACCGTATCATCCACAAACCAATAGAACTACTAAGAAATTCAATAAAATATTAGGCATAACACTAATGAAATTTTTTAATATTAACAAATTTGATTGGGATGATAGAGTGTCTACAGTACTGTGGGTTTACCAAAAAACATATGAGCACCTGAACAAGATCACACTGTTTACTTTGGTATATGGCAAAGAGGCAGTCCTACCAATTGAGTTATTAATACCATCCCTTCATATTACATGCATTAGATAATGAGATGAGGATTCATCCTTAAATTCATGCTTAGATACTTTGTTACAGCTAGATGAAGCCCATTTCCTTGCTCATTGGAGTCAGGATGTGGAGAAGTGTAAGTATAAAACATGGCATGATCGACGCATCAAGCATATAAAACATTGACCCTTATGATGAAAATATTGTTATATGACTTCAATTTTACATTCCATTCTGGTAAACTTTGAATTCACTAGGATGACCCCTTTGTAATTCATAGCATTCAACCTATTGGCACTTATCAATTACAAAGGTTGGATGACCAATTCTTTCCTGGGCATTACAATGGAAGCAGGCTCTGACTGTATTTCACCTCTAAATAGTTAAAAAATTTGTAACAATAAGGCTTATGCCATTAGCCTAGGATTTTTTTAAAAATAAAAGTGTTGCCTTTATTATGTACAACATTTATTTGTTATCGGTTAGCTTCATGTTTTACTTGTATTTTTTATGGAGGACCACAACATAGTTTTAGTGTGGGCTAATTGGTATCTAAATTCATGATTAAATATAGTCACACAATTTAATTTAGACCTGCGAGTTACTTAAGGTGCACAAGTTACTTAAGGCATGTATATTATTCAAGGCACTCAAACTACACAGCCGAAGGATAGGGTGTTCCCACTAAATAGTTTGAAAATTTAAAATAAATAGAATAGTTATTTTCCACTCTAAAGAAAAGTACCAGACACAACTATCTTCCAGTTTAAAAAAAGGTATGAGATGGGACATGTCATAAATGTGAAAAAAATAGTGGTTGTAATAAATGTACCAATGGCATGACAAGATAATACCATTAAATGCATTTATGGCAAGAAGTAATGGTCGAAGAATGACAGCCATTAAAAATGCATTTATGATGAGAAGTGATGCATAAAATGAGAGGGGGTAGTAAATGTGGGTTAACCTCATCGAGCCTATAAAAATACAATTAAGCTCATTTTTACATTATACCTTTACATCCATTTGAGATTATAGAGCCAAGAGTGAAGAACTATTAGAGCCAAAGAGCAAAGAAAGCAAGTTTGATTATTGAGTGAGTAGCCAAGATTTAAAGCTATGTAATCAAAACATAGGACAAATTTTGACATATAAACATAATAGGGAGAACTTGTATTTGTAGTTTACATAGGTAGACATCCACCAATAGAGGTCAACAAAGCGCAAAAAGTCAAATTTGTAAATACAACAATCACATATTCTTATAAGAATATTGGATGGTTGTGCCTCAACCTTCAGGCTCCTCAAAAGATGATGTGGCCTAGGAAGAAGGTCTCAAGAACTGATTCATTACCAATGATACCAAAGGAAGATTAAGTACTTGGGGGAGAAGCAATATTCATCATAGAATAGACACCTAAAGAATAGACACAACACATGGAAATAAAAGAAGCTAATATGGCACACCAAGTGAAGAAGACACAATCATCTTCCCCACCATTGATGATTAAATAAATTTAGTACCTAGAGATAGTGTTGTATGTAGATAATCAGGTTTCTAAGGTACCCACTTACACAATTTTTTATTACAACCACTGTCAACCTAGGAATGAGGTTGAATTGTAGAACGACCACTGGGTTGAGTACTTAAACACCAAGAACTAGTTGGTGTATGACCTCAACATATTCAATGCTTTGGATGTTGTGAAGTTGTTCCAATTATTTAATTTTCCTTACATTGAAAAACCCTTAGAGGCAATCAATTTCTTACTATCATGCATCCATGAAGACTACCTCTATTTCATTGGGTGCAACATGAAGATCACACCTAAGAGGATAAGTAAAGTGTTAGGGCTATAGTGTTCAGGGTTGGATGTAGTGTATGACTTACGGGAAACTGAGGAGATTAGCAAGACATCTAAAGTGTTGATATACCAAAATCAAGGCCATGCCATGCACATAAAGAACCTACAGGATCTTGCCCTCTCGGTTGTAGCATGCATTATAATGACCCAAGATCAATGGCACTATTAATTGAAAAGAGGTAGAAATGACCCACCTCTACATCTCCCACCAAGTTACTAAGGGCTTAAAGTACAATTAGGATAAGTAATTTATCTAAAAAATCATTGAGGATGTTGAGAATACCCATTAGATACCATGTCATAGGTTTTCATGGGGAGTATTTGTTCTATTGATGGTGTTTGATGAGATCAATGTACCTGAATACATCATGGGAGTGTTGAAGTGGGCATACCCACTTGAGAAAAAGTATCCTACTGAGCACTATAAGGTATTCACATTACCATGGCATATCACCCCCTCTTATAAAATAAAAATTAAGTTTTGGTTTCATGGGATGAAAGAGGCATTCAAGAATAAATGACACATTCTAAAGAATTTGTTCACCTTGACTAGTGAGCAATCTCGGTTCACTATAGAACAACACTTCTCTTTAGCACACATCAAGATGGTCCATTCCAAATAACTCCCCACATGTATAAAGCTACCGTATGCCTTTTTGGTGTGGTACTTTGTCAACTTGATAAACCTTATTTACGATGCACAACTTATTGCCTTGGAGGTAGATAAAATTGGCTTAAAGATTCACACCCTTTGGAAGATGTACATATATATAGGCAATAAGGCCTATAGGGAGAAGAAGGAGACTAATCAAACAAAAATCATGGTCAAGCCAATCCTAGTGGGAGAACACATACATAATCTATTCTACATACTATGACCTAGGCATAAGAGTTCAAAGGGCATAGAGTATACACGAGAAAAGCTCCCACCATCACCTCCTTTGATGAAGAAGTGGGATGGGCATGATGTCAGCATAAGTTCATATAATTTCCTTTAAAATGGTATAGTATTTCCCAAGCACCATAACCTAGACCTTCACTTCCCTGACCTTCTCCTCTCTGACCTTCTCCACCCAAAGATTTACCTCCACAGGTCCATCTACCTCCACCTTCTCCCTTTCATGTTACTACACCCACACCTTCACCTCCAAAAACTTCATAAGTATCTTTTTCATTAGTTTATAGACCATAAAGAATTCCAAAGCTAAACCTTGAATAGGGACAACCTATAGTTTAGAAGGAAGAGTCAGACTCTAATTCTGAGAAGACACCCTCGCTCGGACAAGAAGAGGAGGCCACCTTCAAAGACTCAGCATTGGACATTGGTGGTCCATGTGGAAAATAAGGAGATGGTGATGATAAAAATATGATTAAAATGGCTATCAATAGCACTTTTTTAGCTACCAATGTAGAGCTCAAGATATTGAAACTTAACCCAAATAAAGGGATGGAGCATGTATAGTCTAAAGAATAAGTTGTCATTAATTCATCCACTAGTTTGTACATCCAGTATCAAATGGGCATCCCTGATAGGATATTATAATTATGAATACAATTCTTTCCCCAAGATTCAACCCTAGACAAAAGGTGGTATATGTCCTTTCTATTGGACAGGTATAATGAGGAGCACCATTTCAATCTCCCTCAAGACAACCTCCATTTAGGTCTTGATACTCCAACACTACCAAAATCACTATGGTTTGATCCCCAAATGATCACTCCTCTGCAATCTCATACAATATTCTTGAAGATGTGTCTTGAAGTCATATACCAAAATATATTGTTAGACTATGATGCACGTGATGCAAAGAATAAACATGCCCAAGTGGTGGGTATGTATGAGAAAGAAGTTGCCACCCAGAAGAAGTTCTTGGATGGGATTTTTTAAAGATTGGGATGACTGAATAAAGTCTTGGAGGCTTGACTCCATGTAGAGGAAACCCAAAGGTAGCAAATGGATGATATTTCACTTTTAATAAGGGGTCATGTTGAGTACATGAAGGCATTCAAATATGTGTAAAAAATGGATGAAAAAATAAATGCACATCACCATCAACTGAATGCCAATTTTTTAGCCCTTCAAGGATAGGTTGTTGGTGAAGTATCAACATTGGAACAAGTCTAGAAGGATTCTAGCACATCCTTGGATGAATTGATCAAAAAGGCCAATGAGACATCTGAACAACCTAAAGAGATGAAAAATTCTAAAGCAGCCATTACATAAATAACTAAAAAGTAGCTCGACACATGATCACATTGGGATGATGTCAAGAAGTAGATCGAATAAATAGGGCCTAAATTCTTGGTAGAAGTCACCATAGAGACTTAGTTTGGTATGAAGTAAGATCATAATGTGGGTGGATTTTGGACCCTAAATTTTGGCTAAGTGTTTTCATATTTTAGCATGAAACTAGCATGGTGCAAAAGAAACATAGTGCAGAAAGCCTATGGCATAAAACTAGACTAGAATAGAAGGACTGTGGTGCATAACCAGTGAGGCACGAAAGGACAAGGGCATGGAAGAACTAGTAAGAGAGGACCCAGTCAAAGATGGTATAACCACAAGGGACCTAGGAGCATAGGACTCATACCAACAACAAAAGACTCAGGGAGTGCATGGAAAGTGGAAGATGATTAAGGAGCGATTCTCAAGGGTGATCAAGACCTTATCCATTGGGAGTTTTGCATCTTCCTGCAAGGAGATAGACACATAGATACAAGGATCTAGCATAGAGTGAGTATTTAGGAGGTGTAAAGGAATGAGTCCTTAGGAGACACTAGTTAATAGACTGCCATGACTCTTAGTTCATAGAGAGTTTGTTGGCCAATTACTCCTATCATTTGTGTTGTAACTACTTGTTCATGTATAAACAATTATAAATACCTTGTATGTAAACATTGACCCTGATGGATTTTGGATATCAATTGTTGAAGCGTAATATAAGAGTTCTAAATAATATAATCATTATGTTGTTCATGTTCTAGTTAATTTGATAGTTGTGTATATGTTGTAGGTGTGTGTTGAGTACTTGTCATTATACTTAATATGAAATCTTTGAAAATCTTTACTTTTTTTTAGCAATAATCTATGAACTTCATGGCACTTCTTTGAGTAATTATGGGTGTTGAGCATAATGATACTAGGATAAAATTAGTGCATCTATTTTTATATGTAACTACTAATTAAATATAAGTCTTAACCCAAAGAATATGACTGATATGTTACTGTGTAACATAACCCATAAGAACTGGTCTCTAGCTATGCACTTTGGGTGAGCATGCAAGACCACAATCTTGTATGAAGGGCTAACACATTAGCTCATTGGGGATATAATTAAATTATTGAAACACTATTAAGAATAAAAACCCAATAATATTAAAAAATAAGTGTAATGGAATTTTAATAACCGGTTGTAAAACCTTACATATTCACATTATGAAAAGAGGAAATTAGGAACATACAAGATAACTAATGTTCAAATTCTTGATACTCTCATGCTTTTCACAAAATGCTCTTTTTATGTCATGATTGGTCATGATATTGTGATTAGGTCTATTATTTAGATGATGAGTTTTGTTTATTGATTTAGCTCTTGTCTTTATTAACATTTCTTAATAAATTCATCTAGTACATTAATTGATATTGAATTGGTTAACTTGGCTTGATAAAATTTGAGTTGTGCCTATGGTACACCTAGTGGTGATCATCAATGTTCAGATTTAATTATGAGGAAGGATTAGTATGTGTTATTACCCTCCCATTGGTAACTATGTTGTTATTAATATTTTTTTCTAGCATCTTACCATTGGCACTTGCCCTCTTTTTAATGGCTACTATAAATGCTTGAAATTCTGAGTTTGATGATCATGTGACATGCTCAATTGCTATTTAGTTTTTTTATAATTGTTAATTATGTCATCCATTTGAGGGATGCTAAATCTTGGTTATAAATAATTCTTTATCGATAACATTAGATCCAACATTAAGATTTGTGTGGACTGTTTCTAACCATTATTTATGCAGCCCTTATATGTACTATTGCATGAAGTAATAACAAAAGAATAGTCACTTCATGAAGCAATGGGTTGTTTGGTTGAATTTCCAAGATAGAGAAACCTATTGAAGTTAGAATTGTTTACAAGTAATCATGGAACATGTTGGCATTGGTTTTTTTTATTACTTTCATAAGGAGGCTTAGTATATAAAACTAGTCTTATCTTTGTATGCACTCTTCATATGAGGAACTTGTAATGGACAATATTTTCCATAATTAGTTACAAGTTATGTTTTACCTTGTAAATGGCTATAAATTATGTTGTGATTCATATATCTTATGGTGAAAATATTACCATAGTGGTATTTTTTGTAATATATATCATAGATAAATATTAATGAATTCAAAATGAAAATAAAATTCAAAAAACACAACATAATAGAGACATAGATTTAATGTGGTTCACCCAATATGGGCTACGTCCACACAAAAATAGCCATTCCTTATTATTCAATCCAACAAATGAAGGAAAAAACCTACAATTTAGCCACTAGAATATCCTCTTCACTCACGCATAGCATGCCATCATTATTACAATGCCCTCATATCAAAAGGAGGGTTACATATAGGGAAAAAATGCAAAAGCATAATTTATACCATTAGATTTACAACCTAATTGCGAATGGCCCAAATTTACTATCAAATTACAATATTTTAAAATGCATTTGTAACTAAATTTTACTTCAAGGATGCTTCCCCTAATCCCCCACCAAGGGGGGCTTTTGAGTAGGGCATCATCCCCCTTAGGACCCCATAAAGACCATAGTGGGGGGCATTGTCCCCCCCTCACCTCCTCTGTCAGGAACCGGGTATTATAATAAGATCAAGATCCACCATCCAAAAATATCCCACTTTGAGACTTATTGATGCAACTCCAATGCTACAACTCTTCCTTGAAATTTTGTTTGAACTTTGACCTTGGCATGTTTCTCATCTACCTTGTTATCCTTGAAGAATAACTCTCTAGCTTCTCCCTTGTGACTTCTGTTATTAGCATGTCTATATGATTCTAAATTATATGGATCTTTTCCAACTTTAGTTGATCATCCTCCAAAACTAAATGAATGAAATAATACCTAAGTTATCTATGTTTGGTTCTTAAGTGGAATGTCAAATTCTTTGCTAAATGAGTCACACTTTGGCTATCATCATACAACATGTAATCTCCCTACTTATGCCTCAACTCTTATATGAAGCGTTGCATGTATATCATCTCTTTAATATATTTTTTAGCTACAACATACTCTACATCTGTATTTGATAAAGCAACTATCTTCTATAATTTTGAAATCCAACTAACTGCTATATCACCAATAGTGAAAACATAACTTGTGGTGCTCCTCCTACCATCTAAATCTTTAGACATATCTGCATCAACATATCCTTATAAAGTAACATCTGAACCTGCATAGTATAATCATATATCAATGGTCCCTTTGAAGTACCTGATAATCCACTAGATTTCATCCTAGTGCTCTTTTCTTAGATTATTCATAAACCTACTGACAACTCTCACTACATGAGTGATATATGATCTCGTGTACACCATAAGCATACATTAAACTTCCAACTATTGAAGCATATGAAACTTTAGACATGTAATTGATTTGTTCCTACATTTTAGAGAACTATTCCTTGATTAATTTGAAGTGATCTCCCAAAGGTGTACTTATAAGTTTTGCATCTTGCATATTGAACCTCACTAACACCTTCTTGATGTACTCTTCTAGAGACAATGCCAATTTTCTATTTTTCTTGTGTCTTTTTATTCTCATACCAAGGGTTTGCTTTGCATCACCCAAATCTTTCATTACAAATGAATTTTCTAATTTTATTTTGAGAGCATTTATATCCTACATGTTAGACCCTATAACAAACATGTCATCTACATACAATAGCAAGATAATATAGCTACCATTATCTATCTCAAAATAGACATAATGGTTAGAATCACATATACTATAACTTTATTCTATCATAAACATGTCAAATTTCAAATACCACTTACTTGGAGCTTGCTTTAGACATACAAACTCTTCTTCAACCTGCACACCATTTTCTCCTTACCTTTGACTTCGTATCCCTGTGGCTGCTCCATATATCTTTCCTCCTCCAAGTCACCATGACGAAATGTTATCTTCCCATATAACTATTCAAGGTGAAAATATTTTACTACTACCAAACTTAAAATAGTTCTTATCAAAGTCATTTTAACTACTGGATAAAATATTTCATCAAAATCTATACCTTTCTTTTATGAAAACCACTTTACAACAAGTCTAGTCTTGTACCTCTTTTTGCCTCAATCTTCTTCTTTCAACCTATAAACCTATTTATTTTGAAATGCTCTTTTACCTGTAAGTAACTGAACTAAATCCCAAGTTTGGTTATGTACCAAAGACTCTCCATCTTCTCTTTCATGCCTTGCTCCCACTTATTTCTAGTTTCTACCTGAATTACTTCTTCATAGCTTTCTATCTTAATACCATCAGTTAATAATATATAATAAAGTGAAGGAGAGTATCGTTTAAGGAGTCTACTTACTCTGGTAGATATTGTAACTACACTTTCAGGAGTTTTAGGTACTTGTATTTGTTGCACATTTTGATTTTTTGGCACTTTTGGAATTTCATTTCTAGTGATATCATCAAGTATTGCATATTCAGTATTTGAATTTTCTTGTTTCGTTACTTGCATTTGATCTCTGTACATGACCTTCTCATTAAATATGACATCTCTACTCCTAATGATTTTAAAAATCCTATAAACAATAATCAAAATCATTAACTCTATATCTGACAAAAGTACATTTCTTGGATTTTGCTTCAAGCTTGGTTCTATTTTCTTTATCAATATTGACAAATGATTCACAACAAAAAGTCTTAAAAAAGGAATAATCTAACTTTTTACCTATCTATGCTTCTTATAGAATGCCATTAGCTAAAGGACTTGAAGTCCCTCTATTAAATAAACAACAGTAGCCATAACATCTATCCAAAACTATAAGGGTAGTACTACATGTAATATCATACTCTATGATTGTCCTATTCATCCTTTCTGACACACCATTTTGTTGCGGTGTTCTTGGAATTATCTTCTTTGTACGAATCCCATGGGATGAATAATAATTATCAAATTACTTACTATAGTAGTCACCTCCATTATTTAATTTAAAACACTTCAACTTATTTCCTATCTCATTCTCAACCAAATCTTTCTATTTCTTAAAAGTATTAAAAACATCATTTTTTTTTGTATGTAATAAACTCAAGTTTTTCTATTTGCATCATCAATAAAAGTAACATAATAAGAAGATCCACCATGGGATGATACCTTAGCTAGTCCCCATACATTTGTATGCACAAGCTCTAACTTGTCATCCTTATTTATCTTCCCAACTCTATAAATCTAACTCTCTTTTATTTTTGATACATACAATGCTCACAAAAATCCAAATCCACCTTCTTCAAATTTGGTAACAAATTCTTTGAGTGGAGAACTTGTATCCCCTTCTCACTCATGTGACCAATTCTATGGTGCCATAATTTTGTATCCACTTCTATATAATATAAATCCATATAATATGCAACATTACCATTAGATAAATATAATGTACCTACCTTCTCTCCTTTTACTATTACAAGTGATCCTTTAGGGACCTTTACACTTTTTTTGCAAGTATAACTGTGCATCCCTCACTTCTTAACTAACTTCATGAAATTAGATTTATTCTAAAATTAGGAACATGCCTCATCTCTTTCAACAACCATTTGTTTCCATTCTATAATTTTGTTTGTATCTTACCCTTTCCTACAATATTATAGGGTTCAACATCACCCAAATAAACCTGTCCAAAATCACCTTGAACATACTATTGAAAATATTTCTTATCAAGTGTAGCATGAAATGAAGCCCCTAAATCTAACACCCAAACAATCATTAATATTATCTAAAAAAATGATTAAATCATCTTGTAACACATCACCTGCTACATTTGCTTCCTAATTTTTATCGTTTAGTCCATCTCCTTATTTTCCTTTTGAAACCAACAATATTTCTTCAAGTGTCCTTTCTTCCCATAAATCCAACATACCAACGTTCCTTTAGATTTTTATTTTCCATTCTTAGAATTAGCATGATTCCTTAGGCCCTTTCCTTTATCCTTTTATCTTCCCTTGTTCTCAAAATTCAAAGCATTACATGATGTCTCACCTATGTTTTTCCATCACATTTCTTCACTAAGAATAACACCAATAACATCATCAAACTTTTTAGTGTTTGAACTAGAGATAGAATTACTCATATCAATGATCAAGCCATTCCAAATTTATAGAAATGAGCACATAATCAAAATATCCCTAACCTCATCATCAAAATTTACTCCTACAAAGCTTAACTAATTTATGACCATGTTAAATTCATTTAAATGATCAGCAACAAACCCAACTTCTAAAATTTATAGATTAAATAAATGCTTCTTAAGAAATTCCTTGTTGGAGGTTGAAGGTTTTTCATATACTCTATCCAATGCCTTTATCACATCCATTGTTGTCTTTTATTTTAAAATATTGAAGGCCACTAACACTACCAGGTACAATCATATTTTTCGTAGTGACATTCTATCAAGAACCTCCCAATATTCATCCTTCATATTCGTCAGCTTCTTTGCTATTCCTCCCAATGGTTTGAAAAGATCCTTATGATGTAGATAGTCCTCCATTTTCATCTTCCATAGTTGGTAGTTTTGGCCATTGAACTTCTTGACCTTAAACTTTCCTTCTTCTACCATTGCTCCCACTCGAACCAAGAACCCTCTTTTCCTACAAGTTTATCTACCAAATAAACTTTTGGATTGGATACCAATTGTTAGTAATATAAAAAATAGAATAATATTAATGAATTAAAGATAAAAATAAAATACAAAAAACATAACACAATAGAGACACAAATTTAATGTAGTTCACCCAATATGGGATATGTCCACATAGAAACAACTAGTCCTTATTATTTAGTCCAACAAATGAAGGGGAACACCTACAATACAACCACTATAATATTCTCTTCATTCACACATAAAAATTTTCCATAATCATAATGCCCTCACATCAAAATGAGGGTTACATATAGGGTAAAAATGCCCAAACATAATTTCTACCATTAGATTTGTAGCCTAATAATGAATGGTCCATATTTACTATGAAATTATAATATTTTACAATGCATTTTTAACTAAATTTTACTTCGGGGGTGCTACCCATAAACCCCAACCAATGGGGCCTTCCAAGTAGGTCGTCATCCATTAGACCCCCATGGCAACCATAGTGGGGGAGTGTTCCTTCCCCCCCTCCCCCCAATATCCCCCTATTAGGAACTAGGAATTATAATAAGATTAGATTCCACCATCTAATATGTACAAGGGTATGTGAACATTCTTGTGGGTTGATAAGTGTAAGCCTTTATCTACTCACTACATTAAAAATGATTTGTACTGTATTGTGTTAATAACATATGTAATATCTTGGAGATTTCATAATGACATGTTCAACATTAGTTGGATTATTTTGACTCATTAACCTATTTTAATCATTAAAGGTGTAGTAGTTATCCTATAATTTAGATGAACATGCATCAGCGATGCTAGAGGAATTCTCTTGACTTGATTTTCTCTTAACTAAGCACTTGTTGATAAATCTCAAAATGCTACATGATCTATATATTGATATAGCAATTGGCTAAAAATTATGATTGATCCCATAGATGATCATATAATATTGATATGGTGGTCCTTATGATGTTGTGACCATCGACAATTACTTGGTGTCTCACATAATAGATATGCTTGGAAGTGTTGAGTATCCAATGATGATTTACATGTGTGTAATCCTTATCTTGATATTTTATATAAGTGATTGTTGGTAGTAATAAATGTTTAGTTTTGATACCCATGATGTTCCTTTTAATGGTCTCTTGATATCCATGGTAATTTATAAAGGTAGAATGTATGCTTAGGTGAATCTAATAAGGATTATGGGCTGATTTTATTACCTTTGATGATGGGACTTTCATGGTTCATAATTACGGCAGCTTACTCTCGAATCTAGAATATCTTAAAAGATGATAGTTATTAATCACATTGTAGTAGAAGTTATTATCTATCTAAACTCTAGACACACATCCTTAGTAAGGCTCGGGTACTTGACTTTAGATAATTTTTCTATGTTAATTTGTTATATTATGGTTTAGCACACACTTGAATGTGTGTAATCCAACTGACCTTATGCCATTAAATGATGTAGTAATCCCATGCATAATGTTATTTTTACTATGATAAAAGCAACTCCAAGAATTGTTTTTGGGGGTTGTTTCAGTAATGATATTATCAATGATTTCCCAAAAGGGAAGAGAAAGGCCCCAAAATTAAATCCATGTGAGGAGTTTGAGAATAATATATATTGATTATGATGACTCTAAAAGTTGAGATAACTTTCAATATATGTTAAGTTTCTTCAATACAACCTATATAGAGAGAGAAAAATAACCTAACCAAAGATGGTCTAAAAAACAAATGAAAATGAGGCCCAAATTTTTGACATAAATTTTCCAATAAATAACATTTTGTTTTCAAATGAAAAACCTAATCATAATTTTATGTAATTCTATTTAATTTAGATATGAATTTCACCAATAAATATAAATACTTAATTTTATATAATAATTATTTCTAATAATTTAAATTTTAGGTTAATTATATATCTAATATGTTGATAATATTGTATAATAATGATGATAGGGTCAAGTATAACAGAATGAGTTCTTCATTTTATGTTTGACCTTAAATTTAATACATCTTCAACTATCAAATGTCAAATCTAAAGTTGAAATTATCAAAATCAAATGAATGTCAAATTTAAAAATTAACATAAAGTTGAACAACTCCCTCCATTACACTTTACCCCACCTCTACCATCATAGAACATTTAAAAACATAATAATTACAAAATAGTTAAGTCAACACCACTCCCTCCCTCTATTTCATTTAATATATATAAAAATCACCTCAAAAGAAAAGAAAATAAAAATTATAATAATAATAATTAAAAAAATATTAAACATACAAACAATTTAATATGAATAATTATAGAAATATTTTAACCCTATACAATCTTTCTACAAGATAATGTCTTGCCCAAACTACAACACATCAATTACACCTCATCTGAAGGTTATCTTCTGATGTAGAATGTGGTACCATGGGACTTAAACTTGAAGTAAGCCTTATTTAATTGACTGCATAACTTTGAAATATCCCAACTAATTATTTTCACTAAGGTTGGAAAAAATGAAGAGAGTTGTCAGTGCATTAGCTTGGTTTTGTTAGAATTGAAGTCATCAAAACCTTCTTCCTTTAAAAATTAATGGAATCCATGTTCCTATCCATAAAATAACATCAAATCAATATGCTTACATTTTCTAGGCTTGTGGATGGTTTCATAGTACTCTACAACTCTATTTGACAAGTAATCTTTACCTCCCAACACAACCAACATTGGAGGCATATGAAACTGTATTTGTAATTATAATTGTAATTCCAGGTACTTCATTGGGTTGATGAATGGGTGATTTTTTCTGATGGTGTGAGTTCTTCCCCTCCAAATAAATGCTAGAGACAGATTGATTTAGACAATGTAGGAGAACCTGATACTAGATCAAACACTAGAATGGATGTCCCTAAATGGCATTTTCCAACACTGGCAATGAGGGAGTGCCTTAACTATTAAGATCATTCATATTTATGGTTGATGTGTTTATGGGGCCCACCAAATTAGTCAAAGTCTAAAAACCATAATTGGGATAACATATGTTAACAACATGTTAAGGAAAAAAACAATGGTTAAGGAAAAGGATAATGTCTAAGGCAAATGATAGTAGTTAAGGCAAACACTATGGGTTAAGCCAAATACATGTTGAAAAATAAAATGCTAATAATATCCATTGAACACTGACCTGTTACTTGCATGTCTTTCCTTATTCAAAGAATACAAAAATTATCATTTTCCATTACCTTGTAAGATCTTATTCACCATTACTCAATTCAGGAAGCACATATTCTAGGAACATCTCCAAGGAGGCATTTTACTATAAAGTTTAGGTAACTACAATGAATTACATTGTTTGCATTGTTGAATCCCTAACTATTGAGTATGATATTAGTTTAAAATATTAAAAGGAAATATTGGTTTAGATTGTATAATAATTTTGGGTTTGTTTTATGTTTACTATATTATTGACTAGTTGAAAGAATTAATGATTAGTTAGGGCATTCATAAAACACATAGGTTATTGAATAGTTTGTGTAATTATCATTGAATGTACATGAATTCAATGAAAAATCATTGTTGTATATGCTATATATAAATGAATTTTAACTCTATGCCTTTGTATTCTAGCTTTGTACTGTAAAGGAATTTGAATGTTTGGAAATTTGACCCCTTTTG
This sequence comes from Torreya grandis, assembly GCA_037957365.1. Lineage (NCBI taxonomy): Eukaryota > Viridiplantae > Streptophyta > Pinopsida > Cupressales > Taxaceae > Torreya > Torreya grandis. The sequence continues at coordinate 1,264,113 of JARHVA010004013.1, read as the reverse complement.
TGTACATATAATCAAGTATAATTATAACTAGTATCAACATGAGATATATAATAGATAATAGTTAAAATTTTAATTATAAAATAGGTTAATATCTTGAATCATTCTAAAATAATCATACCATCAAGGGTTTAAATAATTAAAAAATATAGTTAGTACCTTGTTGTAGGAGGTAGAGTATACAAGTGTGAGTTGAAAGAGTTTTAAAAAGTCTCACCCAAGGTAAAATCTACAAACCATTACCATATTAAAATCCATTAATGAAATACTCAAATAATATCCCATTGTATTATACAAAAATAGATCATATAATAAGAAATCATCTATATCTTCAGAGCTTATGAAATACAATGAATATTCCTTGCATAAATAGGCAAGGTAGATCAAACGTAGGACTAAGAGATAACTATTCTTAAAAGATAAAGACAACTATAAAATATCCCCTTAATATCTAATAGATAAATATGTAATATCTCATAATATATAAAATAAGATAAATGAAATATCCCCACATAATTGGGTAGAAATAACTAAATACCTAGATAAACATGAGCTAAGGTAAACAACATATTGTAACATGAGTTCTATTTGAAGTAGTAATTAACGTTGAATGAATTATGTGTTTAATGAATTCTATGTAACATATCATAATTACATAAAATAGTCAATAAACTATGCATTTAATGAATGATTATGTCCTAACTAATCATTAATTCCTTCAACCAATCAACAATACAGTAAATATAAAACAAAATATACCTTAACTAGTCATTAATTCATATAACCAATCAATAATATAGTTAACATAATACTTACTAATTCCCTATTGATTTTATACTCTAATGTACTATTATAAATCTCTATGTAATAATGCCATATTCTAAGAGGTAGAGTATAGGAGTGTGAGTTTTATTACAAGTAGTAGTTGACATGGTTTTCTATAGGGTATTTTTAAATTAGAATTTATATTCCATGTTCACTATATTAAATATGTTAATGCATGTGAGGCATTGAAATAATATTTTATTTTTATGGATAGTTCCCTTGTATTTGGTGTGTAAATACTTTGCATGTTAGCTCTCTCTTACTAACATATTTAAGTTGATATGAAATAATTAACATGTACATGTAATTTATCCTTAGTTGTTCAGTGATAATTGTGCTAATGTGAAGTATGGGCATGTATAACCATTTCTTATGGGCTTGTAAAATACTTCTTGTGTTCATTTTTTTGATAACTTAATTAAGTTAATAATAGAAAGATTATGGAAACCCATTGACTGTATTGTTGGCTACTTGAACTTGATGGTATGCTTATTTAGGAATGATATTAAGATCTTGCCATTTTCTACCTTTAAACTTATATCTATCTTTTTTTACTAAACTCATGCTAAGGGTGGTTATAACTATTCCCTTAAATAGTGATATGAATAGATGTTTCTAATGTTTAATTTCTTATTTATAATAGAAAAAATGAGATATGTGGTGGATAAATTAGTACTATGTTTCTCTCAATGATATGTTTCTATTTACTTAATACTCAGTATTAGTATTAATGTTTCTTTTGAGATTGTAAAACACTTATTGTGTTTGTTTTTGTTTATAACTCTATCAAGTTAATTATAGAGCAATCATGAAAATTCATTGACTATATTATTGAATGCTTAAATTTGATGGTATGTGAGTCATTATGAATCTTCATAATCTATATTTTCCACAAGTTAGTTTTATTTAATTAAAAATAAAAAAAATTAAAACATGCTTGAGCCTAAGACCTCGTGAGCATACAAAGATTGGATAATAATGCATAAGAGTCAAATAAAAATCAAGAAAACCCATATTAAAAATGTATTTGCATAGGATGTGGCTCATATTTAGTGTCAAATGGTCTTTTTCAATGCTAATTATGTTAAGACATCTTCATTGAAGCTATAGACTAGTTGATTTTGATGATGAATTCAAAAAGGTGATGAACAATGGGATTTGAGAAATGGTTAACACTTAATTTTATATCTTGAACATGTCAATTGTAATATAATAAGCTCTATTTATAATGATTTGACATCAATGATGACCTTTCATTTTGAAATTGAGATGAATGGTTACAAATGAGTACTCAATAGTGCACATGGATCAATACATAGATCACTAATTTGTAAGTCCTTCACCTTACTCAAGATGAAAGGTAGATGATGGTCCTTTAAAATATAAAAGGAGGATTAATATAATCCTTTCATCTTGTTTCCAAGATGAAGGGTAGAGTATTCTCATCATAATATCTTTGTAAGAGTCATTAAGTGCCCTTCATCTTGTTTTCAAGATAAAGGGTGGAGAATCACTCCAAAGAAATTACATGAATAACCAATGTGAAACCTTCATCTTATTTCTAAGATGAAGGATTGAGAATACTCCTTAAAATATCTCAAAGATACATTGTGGGACCTTCATCTTGTCTCCAATATGAAGCGTGGAGAATAATATTGCATATTAATTCATTTATTAAATTGCTTGGCTCACAAAAGAATATTCCATAGGATCTCAAGATTCTTTTTTGAATGAAGATGCCTTTTGGAAAGAAAATAAGAAATTAATTAAATGAAATGAAATTATAATTCTATTTGTAATAGAAATATAATTTATAATAATGATTTGTAGAATAGGGAATTAATTACATTAATTGATCAGAGAAAGAGGCTTCATGAATTGACCAGAATAACATAATTGAATTGAAAAATTGACCAGAATGGTAATTGATTAGAATGATAAATGAATAGGGAAATTGACTAGAATAATAATTGAATAAAAAAATTGGCTAGAGTGATAATTGAATAAATCTAATATGGTGAATTATCCTAGCTATAGATGTCCCAAGGTGAGTTTAAACACGTATATTAGATGAACAAAATATTTTAGACCATATTGTGTGCAATTGCTTAAAATAGTTCCACTTTACAACTTGATATGGAAGTGATAAAAGTAGAGTGTCTACAATTTCCCATGTTTGATAAGGTGTTTAAAGATGTAGATGAAGCAACAAATTTTTAAAGAATAAAAAATTCATTAAAAATGATCATAGAATAAAAATTAATGGATATTAGTTTTGACAAATTTCCTAAAAGTAATAGTAAATGGGTTCAAATATGACCCAAAGTGGTACTTGGTAAGCCCTGGATGCCCCTTAAAGTGGAGAGTTTGTAAAATTTTAGCCAAACAAACCCTAAAAATGATGAAATAATAACATAGAAATAATAGAAGGGGATAAAAAAGAAAGACAATTGAAAACAGGAAGAAAAACATATGCATGGACTAAAAATTAAGTCTCCAAACAAGAAAAATAGCACATATGGGGGAATTTTTTTTTAAATAAAGGTATAGATTCACATTGGGGTGGAAATTTGATTTATTTTTATCCTCTTATTTCAAAATTTACCTTTGAGATTTTCTGTTAGAGTGACCTAGAGAAAATGCTTCATAAACCACAACCAAGAGCACTTCCAAACCATGTTTGAGAACATAGACGACCACAAGGTGAAGGAATACCAATTGGTACCATTTTTATTCATGAATCATGTATTTAATAGCATTAATAACATGTATAAGTAGATAAAATGTGGAATTCACCATTTTCATAATGGTGAATTCAACCACACAAATGATGAATTTGTCATCAAAAATAGTGAATTGGTCTAGATAATAATTAATTGGATAGTCATATCAGTGATTTGGCCTTCAAAAATGGTGAAATCATAAAATGTCAAAATGAGGTAAAGCAATTTTATGAAAAAAAATGAATTGGTCCTCTAAAAATGACATATGGGTCTGTCTAAATGATGAATTTGTCATTAAAATAGTGAAAATGTAGGAAGATTTTTGATGTCATCCAAACCATAAAATTTAAAAAATAATAGCGAAATGGTCGAGAGCATTAGCCAAATTGCCATGAAATTTGTGAAATGGTTTAGAACATGTTTAACAGTGAAATCATCATATAAATGGTGAAATAGACCTGTTAAATGGTTATTTCACCTAAAAATAGTGAAAATGTCCTAATTGCATAGAGGATAGAAATTGAATATAGAGATAGAGAAAATTGATTAACAAAGTTGAACAGGACTAGAGGACATGATTTTGTTAGATAAATAAATGTGATTAGAAAGTAAAAATGTGATTGAAATTAGTGATATATGACTTATCATAGTGACTTTAACTAGATTTTAGGAGCAAGTGGATGTGTTGATATCCTATGAGTGACACTCACACATTCTTCATTAACCAACAGTGTGGATAGATGACATGCATGGATACTTTGATATGATTATCCATTTGCATGTAGTGAGGATGGCTTCCATTCAAGTAAATTGAGTATTGTTCGGTACCCTTATAGAGTGGTGGAGATTAGATACATCTACCTTTTGAATACTGACAATGGAGGTGACTATTATCTTGGAGAATGTCTAGCACATATTACCAGTATCGATCAGAGGTTGTCTATTATATTGACTTACCATGATGGATAGATAGGCTGCTCTAGAAGATTTGATAGGACCTTTGGACATAGAGATGGTTCAGGTGGATATGTCAACATCGATGAGATTGAGATTATGATGGGCATACCATAAGATGGGGATTTAGGGGTAGATGTTTCAATACTTATTGTGTTTGATAGAGTTATGATAGTCCTTATGGTTATTATCAGTAGAATTATGTTGCCTAACAAGAGCGGTTAGTTTTTTCAAATGGGCTTGGGAGGTGTGGTCAAAGATATGTTTCTAGATACAATGGTTTTTGCTTGGGTACCAACTATTTTATCTCAATTATACCATGATACTAGTTAGAGTTAAAAGGGTATCAATCAATCTATAAGGCCCCAAAACTAAAAAATAGCTATTGGTTTGCCTAAAATAGATACCATGTGAAACATTTTCACCCTCAAAACCATATGTTCAATACTAAAATCATGAAAATTGCCAAGTAATGTCTAAATTAGATTTTGACAAAATATCTCCTAAATCACAATTCCTAGAGTTTCAAGACCAAATTTAGAAGATGTAGATTAATCCTAATTTTTTATATTTATAAAAATAAATATAAATTATAAAAATTAAATATAAATTATACTCAACATTTATTTTACTAAATCCTTTGATTGGAAATTTCCTACACATGGAAATTGCCTAAAACATCCACAACGTATACATGTTTAGGCTTGGTAACTACCAAGTCTAAAAAAATCTCATTTTATAACAACATGCACATAGGGGTTTCAAATCCCACTTGCCTAACATGTCATCAATCTAAGTCAATTAAGCATCTTTTCTAGTTCTACTCCCATGCTTAGATTGTGTGACAATGAACTTGTACCCTCTTTCTGTCATTCAAGCCTAAGTATTTTACATGGAAGATAGCTCTCTTGGGGGACTTTACCCATCTTCCTACAAGATATAGTATATTTTGGTATAATTTTTATCAGGGTATTCTTTTTCAAATCTAAAAAGTTGGAAATTATTCTTTTTTAATCATGAAGAAATGGAATGTAGCTTTTTTGTTACTAACAAAGTTTTTGTCATTTCTAATGTTAGTCTCTAGATTCAAATTCAAATTGGTAAAGTTCACTTAGAGAATAAACACCTCTAGTATTTGCTTGATCATTGGGAGAATGCCCCATGTGTGATTACTCATGACCCTCTAGAGATTCCACATCTAGAGTTGCATCCTCATGGGTGAGGGTGTGGTCTACACCGACAACATTCTAGGAACTAGCATTGGAGCCTCTCTTTTCATTGGTCACCCCCTCATTGGTCATCTCTGTAGTGTGATTGGCTTTGTGGCTCTACCAGAGGTAGAGGGGATCGAAAGGACTGGGGCCATCCCCCATAGGACAAATATATGTGGTTGGCTCTTGTTATTTCACTTGATAGACATAATGAAGAAAATAATAATCTTTAACAAAATGATGGTTTGGATCCCTTACTTGTGGATGAAGACTCCCTACTTAAAGGGGATGGGGTGACAATTCACATGATCTACCTCTTCTGCGACCTCCTCTAACCCTCATATTCGCTATTGAAGCATAATTATTCACCTTATTTTTGTCTTTGCTTCTATGTGCATTTTTTTGTTGTTATACACTCATGACAGTTTAATGCAATATTTTTTGTGTGTGGTCATTGTTGACCCTTTACTGGGTTTGACCTTTCCCAAGGATTTCTTACCTCAGTTTGATTATGCTTGTAAGGTATGACTTTTCCACCCATTTTATAATGAGTAACATTATACCATTACTTATTTATATTAATATAAGTACGTTCTTCAATTTTTTAAAAAAATATGATTTTTAAGTTCTACTTGAAGAAGTCAATTGAAATATTGAAATATATTTGTCAGACATCTATTTAAAATATGTGAGACATATCAATCTTAAAGTTTTTATCTTAGATTGTTCACATACCCCATTGAAATATTCTTTTTTGGAAAAATTTATTAAAAAATAAATAAAAATGTTTAAAACGCCACCCTATGGGCAAGATATTATAATTTTTCTATTAACTTTTGCAACCAAAAACAAAAAAATTCTAAATAATATTTAAATAAACGTTAAATTTATAATTAAAATTCCCCTGTAATAATCAAATGAATGTCAAATTTAAAATTGAACATAAACATGAACAACTTCCACCATTACACTATCCCACCACTATTATTATAAAACACATAAAAACATAATAATTAAAAAGCACTTAATCACCATAATCCCCTTTTCTATTTCATTTATTAAATATAAACATTGCCTCAAAAAGAAAATAATAATAATTATAATAATAATATCAAAATAATTATACATAACAAACAATTTAACCCTATACAATCTTATCATATATGATATAGTCTTCCCCAGTATCAATGAAGAATATCCACTGGTTTTTGGAAAAACTCCCCATTAGAACAAATTTCATCATTTCTTTTAACCTGTACCCATCAATATAAAAAGGCAACCAATCATTGTTATGATTAAATCAAAACATGCGATTTTGAATATTAAATTTTATATATATGACGAGGCTGTCTTCTATGCAATTGTGGAACCAGGGGACTTAAACTTGAAGTAAGCCTTATTCAATTGACTGCATAACTTTGAGAAAGCCCAGCTGATTATCTGCATTAAGGTTGGAAGAAACAAAGAGAGCTGCCAGGCGCATTAGCTTGGTGTTGTTGGAATTGAGGTTGTCAGTGCCTTCTTCCGGACTTTTGGATGGCTTCATAGTAATCTACACCTCTATCTCTCAAGCAATCTTTACCTCCCAACACAACCAACATTGGAGGCATATGCAAATGTAACTGTAATTCCAGGTGCTTGATGGGGTTGCTGAACGGGTGATCTCTGTTTCCTCCATCCGGTAATGCCAACCTCCAAAACGTATCGCAAGCTTTCACATTCACCTGAGCGTCAGCTGGACAAGCAATCTCCGACTGTGTGCGTTCTTCCCCTCCAAAGAAAGGCTGAAGCAAGATTGCTCCCCTGATACCTAATTTCTCATCATCATCCCCAGAGGTGCTCATTAGAAGATGATGCACAATATTGCCTCCAGAACTCTCCCCAACTAGGAAAACTTTACTAAAATCGTCATAAGCGTTTAACCAATGGTCAGAATGAGGGCGAGATTATCCCAGCCATTGAACCACTTTGATGGAGTCATTTTAGGCAGCAGGAAGACGATGCTCCGGAGCCAATATGTAGTTCACAGAAATCACAATGGCTCCTATGTACTCAGCCCATTTTTAGCAGAAGCGATGGGAAGCAATAAACGCCGGTAAAAGGAAACAAAACCTCCCGCCGTGGAAATACAGGAAAACTGGTAATTTGGAGAAGCAGGTAGATGTGTCTAAAAGTGGAAATGGAAGGTAAATTCGCACCCAGATGCCAAGTTCCTGATCTATGAGCAACACCACTATCCTCTTCCGACGGAGGAACATTGATTATGAGATGGTGCTCTGTGCGGACTATGGATCCATCTCCATACACTTTAAGCGCCCCTGCAAAGTCTTCCACCACCTCATTTTCATCATGTTCTCTTTCTGCTACTGTAAATACTCCCATCTTTAGAGATGCTTTTGTTTTTCCAATTACTCCCTTTTAACACCTCTATTTATATCTGAAAGTAGACACCCAGCACTTTCGTGTTGAATATGAAGATTAGAATCGTATTTGCGTGGATTGTGCCTCTCGTTGTCTGTATCTTTTGAGTGGTACGCATATCTCAAACTACTGTTTACATTTCACTGTAAAATAATATTTCTTTGACTGACACACCTTTTTTTGGTGCCATCTAGCCAACTTGATTGGTTAAGTTCAATGCTATCGAACAATCTTCGAACCTGATCTGGTCCAGTAGGCCAAATTTATATTATTGGCTTGGATAAATTTGGAAGACTGTATATTTGTAGATCCCCGAGACGCTCTCAAAAAGTCATACATTTTAGTGTAGATTACTCCATCGTGTTTTTTATTTTTCCAGATTAAAACAAAAGAGCATCCATAGTTTGTATAATTGCTGTCTTTGCCAAGTAATTAGTTAACATTGAGAGTCTGTTGCCGTGCAGGAATTAAATTCCGTAACACTCATACGATGTATCACTCAAATATATCATTAATAAAAGTCAATTGAAAATTTTTAAATTAAAATATTATTGACTCCAGATATTTCCAGCTCTTCCTTTCTCCTCCAGGATTAACGTTGTATAATTTAACGAAAGTCAGTCATTAAAAATTAAATGGATATGCGTGATATGTTGATTTTTTATTTTTTATTTTTTTATAATTCCGTTAAATGGCGTATACTTTTAACTCGTCGTGCGTATATGAGGCGAGTGTATCTTGTATGTGGACTCTAAAAGGCAAATCATGGTTTTATTTCTTTTAAATGAAATGAGTGTGTGCATAAAAGTTTGGCAAAGAAGATTTGAACGTGTGGGGTTGTTATTATTGAATCTAAATAATTATATTTTCTTGGGGGTATTTTTTATGATAGGTTTTCAATTAGCATTTAGCTAGTTTATACGGAAATAGTTCATCCTATTAATGTTTTATTTAATGTTTTTTTCATATTTTTAATAGTGTTATTGTTTTATTTAATATTATTATTTAGATACAAATTTAAGTAAAGAAAATGTATTTAGATGTAGAACACCATTAGATTTTATTGGATCAATAGGGGGTGTTCCTTGTACTATTAATCAAATCCATCTTGATTTTTTTATTGTTGGTCATTTCTATAGGAACTTGGCTTTAAATAGTGTTGGAGAACGTGTTCCTAAAACAAATATTGGAATGGCTCTCCTTTACGACATTTTCCAACACCATCAATGAGGGAACGTCTTAATTAGCAAGAGCATTCGTATTTTTAGCTAACGTATTTGCAAGGCACACCAAATTGGTCAAAGTCAAGTGCAAAGGCAAATAACAATAGTTAAGGCAAAAGACAACAGTTAAGGCAAACAATAATGATTAAGGCAAATGCTAGGGATTAAGCTAGATGCTAGTTGAAAAATAAAATGTTAATAATATCCATTGAATGCTGACTTGTTACTTGCATGCCTTCCCCTATTCAAAGAGTATACCAGTGCTTGTTTTCCATTACCTTTTCTCCCTGAGTAGAAGCTCGTTCACCATTACTTGATTCAAGAAGCACGAACTATAGGAGCATCTTCAAGAAGGCATTTTACAATACAAATTGGTTAGATACAATGAATTGCATTGTATGCATTTTTGAATCCCAAACTCTTGAGCATGATATCAGTTCAACATATCAGAAGGGCATATCAGTTTAGATTATAAAATACATTTGGGTTTGTTTTATGTTGACTATATTGTTGACTGCTTGAAGGAATAAATGATTAATTAGGGCATAATCGTTCATGCAAGACAGAGTTTATTGAATAGTTTGTGTAATTAGGATATGATACATATAATTCATTGAATGAATATGAATTCAACACATAATCATTATTGAATAGGTTACATATAAAAGAATTTGAACTTTATACCTTTGTATTCTAGCTTTCTCATGTAAAATAATTTGAATTTTTAGAATTTTGACCCCTTTTATTTACACACAGTCAAGTATAATTATAACCACCATCAGCATGAGCTTCGTAATAAATGAAAGATGTAATTTTAATCATAATAGGTTACAATCCTAAAATCATTCCCAAATAAGTATATCATTAAGGTTTTAAGTAGTTAACAATGCAGTCAGTGCCCTATTACAGTAGGTAGAGTATAGGATTGTGAGTTAAAATAATTCAAAAAACTCTCACCCATGGTCAAATCCACAAACCATTACCACAGTAAAACTCATTGATGCATTTCTCAAATAATATCTTAGTCTATTATATACAAATAAATCATGCAATGAGAAATCATATATATCTCTAGAGGTTATCAAATATAGTGAATATGCCTTTCATATATAGGCAAGGTAGATCAATCATAACTAACAGATCAAGCTAAGATATTAATCATAAATAATAGATTAACCTAAGAGAGCAAACATAGGACTAAAAGATAACTATCCCTAAAGGATGGAGATAACTAGAAAATATCCCCATAATATCTAAGAGATAAATATGTAATATCTTCTAATATATAAAATAAGATAAATGAAATATGTACACATAACTGGGTGGGAATAAGTAAATACCTACGTGGACATGAGCTAAGATAAACAACCTACTCTAATATGTGTTCTGTTTAAAATAGCAACTTGCATTGAATTAATTATGTGTTTGGTGATTTAAATGCAGCATATCCTAATTACATAAACTATTCAATAAATTATGCATTGAATAAATGATTATGCCCTAAATAATCATTAATTCCTTAAAACCAATAAACAATATAGTTAACATAATACTTACTAATGCCCTATTGATTTTATACTGGACTATACTATTAAAAAGCTCTATGTGCTAATGATCGAGCATAGGAGTGTGAGTTTTGTTTCATGTAGTAATTGACATGGATTTCTATAGGGTAATTAGAAATTATAATTTCTATTCCACGTTCACTATACTCAATAAGCTAATACATGTGAGAAATTTAAGTAACCTTTTAAGGTATGTGCATGAAGTTGGGGAATAATCTTATGGGTCCATTTCTCATAATGTGATCATGTTATTTAATAATGTGATTATGTTATTTAAATAACATGATCACATTATTTAAATATCACAATCGCATTATTTTAATAGTGTGATTACGTTATTTAAATAGTGTGATCACATTATTTAAATTAAACAATCTCATTATTTAAATTATGATTCATTAATTATCGAGCCATAAGATGATCGCATTATTAAATAACATAATTGCATTATTTAAAATAAATAACATGATTATATTATATAAAATAAATAACATGATTGTGTTAATAATATGAACGTGTTACTAACATGATTATGTCCCATGTGTCACCCAAAAAAATTAACCTTAATGCAAAATTTCCTCATTTTACATTCATGTTCTTTGATTTCCCCCACTCTCCTTCACTCTGCAATCGTGTTTTACCCTTGTGAGTCCAAACTTTTTCATAATTCATCCTAGGAAGCCAATAATAGATGATGTCTCCATGTAGAAGAGGTAAGTGCTAAAATCTACTCATTGTTTATTAATTTTATTAATTTTTTTTATTTTCATTATTTAATTGGTAATTTATTTGTTTTGAACAACTCATGATGCTAACCATCTTGTTCTTCTACCTAACCCTCCATCTAAACCTCTTGTTTCTCCTCCTAACCCTCTTGTTCATAAGCCTAACCCTTCTACAGTTCCAAAAGATCCCCCGAGTAGTTAGGAGAGTCTAGTTGACCACATTGTTGAAAATAAAATTGAAATTAAATAATTAATTGGGAGAATGAGGTATCACATTGTACCTATCTAGCCAATTCCCTAGAGATATTATTAGGTGTATTTGACTTTATAACCAGTTAAATTGACAAATGGGCTTCATATTGGGACAGTTGTAGGGATTATTATGTTGATAAATTATCAACATGTGACATCAAAAATAAAGACATATCAAAAGCCTCTATTTACACCTTATTCCTTGACCCAACCACCAATGCACCATTTCTAGTAACTGTTAAATGTTTTCCAATTCATCTCTACCAACACAATTTAATCATAGCCAATTTTTGGGATCGATGGTGGATGGTCTTTGATTATCCACCGTGTAATAACCATGAGGTCCCATTGTATTTTTGAGTAAAATCTGCTATGAGTTTGTCCTCAATGTGATTTTAAATTATTTTGATTTTAGTGAGTTTCAAGGTCAAGGGAAAGGCTTTGCAAAAGATCAATCAGGTGTATGTTATGCACTTAATTGGCCTGGAAGGATCCATATCCAAAATCCACTTGTACCCGAGATCCTATCTATAATTAAATAGGTCATGGAGATTGACACTTTGGATACACTCAATTTGCTCACTAATACACTCATTCAACATATGAGTAGGCTCTCACAGACTGATGATAGAGATACACCACCTAATGTGCATACATGACCCTACCTTTGTAGATCTTATTTATTTATATGCACTATATCTTTTGATGATGATGATGCTAGTGGTTCAGAGGGCCTGGATAATATACATATGACTGATGAGGTTTTGGCATGCACATTTGGTGTGCAGACATGAGTCACTACACAAATACAGGTATATTTTATATAAATTTCATGTTAAATTTAAGTTATAATTACAAATTTAATTTAGCTACTAACTGATTTAAATATAAATTGAATAACACATATACCATTTTTTATGTCTTAGGAGGTGATGATTCCTTCAGCGTCACAGATAACATTTACAACATTTAATTTGATGCAACCATTATTTATATTTTTAGATGCAGCTGTTGGCCTATCCACTACTACATCTGTCTCTATTGGGATGATAACTTTTACTTATACAGAGCTAAAATTTTGAGTTAATCTTATGCTCTACGTATATTTTCCTTGTAAGTTTAAATTAAACTATCTATTAGTGATCTCAAAATCTAAGTATAGTATTATTAAATACTCTCTTAGTTTAATAAAGGAGAAAAACTAACCATATATATATATATATATAGAAAAGTAGGTGACACCTTATTTACATTCAGTTTATGGCTCAAGTAGATACTCATCCATCATTACGAGCTAACACAAACATAGACATTATTTCAGGAATGTCATTTGCATAGGTGTTGACATATGTGTTTATTAAATTATAAAATATACTTATTTTAATAATTTTACTACATTCTTAGGAAAAATATAACTTATGTAAATATATTGTGTATGTCGAGTTCTCCCATTACATTTAATAGTCCCAATCAGATGATTAATAGGGAAACTCTTCATGTTTATTCCCTATTTCAAATGCCTATTTGAAATAGCTAAGCTAGCCATTAACTTGTTGAAGTGTCAAAAATAGATTGAGCAAGACTGTGAGATTGTAGTAATTGCATGTTTAAATGATTTTTTATTCTAATTTAAAATTAATTTCTTAACAATTATTTGAATGTGTTTTATGTTAATTTTGTAATAATACTTGTATTTGAACAAGTTTAACTACAATTGAGCTATGAGAATAGGACCTATAGTCGGTCCTTGGAGTAATTCAAGGCATTAAAGGGATCTCCATCTACCACTAGGGCATCCTTGAGAGAATATTCTTTGAAAAAAACAAAGAGAGGGAAGCTTTTTGATGATTAAGATATTTTACATGAGATGTGATTTTTCATATGCCTATATTGAAATATACGCATTTTTGGCATTATATATGTGTATATGAAATCCACCTGACATTAGATACTATTTTGGTAGATATTGTAATTTTTTGTATGCCTATCATGGCAATCTATGTATTATTGATATTGTACATGTGCCTATATGATTTTTTTGAAGTTTTCATATGATTTATGTTAATCTATCTAATTTATATTTATTTTTAATTTAAAATATTATCATAGTGTTGTTTCAATCTTCCAAAATATTATATATCAGATATCATATTTAATGTTGTACACAAATGAGGATTAAAAAATGTTCTTTTTAAAGCTATAAATCTTTGATCTCCAATATTTTTTTAAATAATAGTTTTCATTTGGTGTGTGTAATGGAAATAATTGATGAGACTCTTATCTATTTTCCATTTATCATTACCCATTTATAGATTTGAATTTATCATTAGCACAATTTTATCTCACTTAAGGCCCATACCCAATCATGTTCATACTTGTACAGTACGGAGACAAAATCAATCATAAATCCCTACAAATTTATGACTCTAATACCTATATCTACAAAACTAATCTTTCACCTTCACTTGGATCTAATGCCTTTTGGATATCTTTTCTTGAAATTAGGCCTACTACTTGTATTCCTTCTAAGATTCTTTATATTTTTCCTCACCTCTCAATTAATCTCTGTTAATACCTCTTCTGCACTTAACTTCTTTTAGTGACCATGTAGATCATCTAATTACTTCTTCCTTTTTGCATCTTTTTCTTTTATAAAATTTCAAGATTAAATTATGCATGACCTTGAATATAATATATTTAGTCTTATAAAATGAAACCTTACTAAAAAGTCAAATATAATATTTACTCATGATACAATCATCCATCTTTGGCCAAAACCATTTATCATACCCTAATACCACCTAAAACATAGTTTGATCTTCTATGTTTAATAAGGCTATGAAAGCCATATTCATATACTATAAGATTATGAAGAATTTAAACCTCACCTATCCACTTATGTTCTTAAATTGATTCAAAATCCACTCTCAAGCAATCTTCTTTTAAACTAGTCAATTACTCATTAGGTCTGCTTTTAACTAGTCACTAATCTCTTAGATCTACTCTCTTTTATTTGAATAATTATTCCTTAAGACACTTTGGATACATATCAATAAAAATCAAGAATTTATGTAGGTTTCAAAACTTACAATAATTCAAACAACTATAAGTCTCTAAGATATTGAGCTTTCATTCTCAAATTCTATCTTTTTAAGTTTCCAAGTCTCTAGACCTAGTTATTGCTCTAATAGGTCAATTTCTCAAGATAGTGTTTGTAGCTATTAAAAATTATATTTATAGTAGTATTTTTTAAATTATAACATTTTACAACACCTACCCAAGTTTATATAACTCAAATAAACCAAAAAATCATCTTACGTTATGCACAACTTTCTAAAAAATGGTCTTCTAATAGTGTACAAAAAAATAATCCTCTGTACCTATAGTCTCAAACCTCTTGTTGATAAAATTATACTTGGAAAAAAATTTAAGATCCATTACCCATATGCTCATAAAGTTTTAAACCTTATTGTTCATTCATTTGAGTTTTAGAGGTGTCTTACTCATGAAATCCTTACTTCAGATTTACCTAGAATTTCTATATCTGAGAGCTAATCATTGATAGTTCATAGAGCTCATTGGGATTGTATATGATATAAAACATGTATATTATTATTATTAAAAAACCTATTAAATGATTCCAATACTCTAATTGAGTTCATATAACAATTTCCAAATGTAAATAAGCCTCTACAAATGACTGTAACAATAAAAATAATGAATTCTTGAGAGTTTCATGTATATAACTAAGATTTAAGATTGAATTAAATATGAAAGGATTAGAATCATATTATAAAAGTATAATACAATGGAAACCCTGAAATAAGACTCAAAAATATTTATTATGTGCAATAAGAAAGCATTTACACAATCCTTTTCCACTAAAAAAAACCTCCAACATATGTTGTAACCTCTTCAAAAATGATATTTTTTATCCTTTTAATATCTTTGGTTGGTCTTGTATAGTTATTCATCATTAGGAGTGAGGATTATCACCTTTTTAGATTCTAAACCAAGCTTAATAATTTACTAAACTTGCTCAAGTTCACTTACCTAATCAAATTAAACTTACTAAATTGATCTAGTTTATAGGTCTTAATAATCATGTAGGACTATTGTTAACATAGATTCTACTGTATTTGGTGATGCTCCTGCATCACCTTTACTATCCTTCAGCCTACCCCTTTTATCATTCACTCCTCACACTCTCTCACTATACATTCCCTAGGCTTGGCTATGCCTAGATGCCTTGCTCTTCTTTAATAATTTCAAGAACACTTCCTCTATCTCTTATATCCACCTATCCAACCTTTATTCAACCCACTCAATATAATTTTAGAGGCCTCCATACTCCTTACACTTTATTTCACTTTTTCCTTTCAAGGGTCATTTGTCCTAATGGGCCTAATGCACATTCTTGAGATTGGTTTCTAACCCTTCAACACCTCACTCCTTCAACACCTCACTCCTGACATACATCAACTCCCCATTAAGGTCTCTAGACCTAATTCAATGACCATTAATAGTTATATTAATTTATAGGCCTATCCCTTAAGGGTGTTAAACCTCTTACAATTGACCTTTGACAATTAATCTATGATAATATCTCAAACCTATTATATCCTCTAAATCACCTCGAACACTTAAAATACACTTTCATGTAAAAGTGGGTGGAAGAGAGAGAGAGAGAGAGAGAGAGAGAGAGAGAGAGAGAGAGAGAGAGAGAGAGAGAGAGAGAGAGAGAGAGAGAGAGAGAGAGAGAGAGAGAGAGTTGTTAAGTAGAATAGGGGAAAGTGGTATGAGTTAGTATAGGAGGTTCAAATAAGAGGGATAGATGGATCAATATTATGGAAAACTATGTGGAGGATTGAGTGGTTGTAGGAAAATAGAGGGGTAATTTCACCCTCAAGTAAAGGTGGTTTGAGGAATAACAATCATGGAGATATATTTTACTATAGTCCTATGGAAAGAGTTTGATTGATTTGTTGCAATTAAAAAAATTTATAGATACATAAAACTATAAAATTGAATTTTATACCCATAGATTCCTTGCATCATTTGAAAAAAAAAATAGTTAATTTGCATTCAACCATACAAAGAACAACAATAAGCACAAGCAGAAAATATTACTTGGAAGTAAAGTGTCAATATGAAAAGACCTCATCTTGACCATAAATTAACACTAATAACATGTCCCATGAGGTAGATAATGTCTAGGACGAGGATTTTGGCCACCCATCAGGCCCGATGAATAATCCACCACCCATTATGGCCTAAAGAATGTCATTTCTAATACAAGAAAAATGTAGTTTTCTCATCCTGAGTTCAAACATGTGTAAAATGAAACCTGTAAGTCATTTTTACAAACTAGCAAATCCTTCCCTTGCCTATCTAAGCCCTATAATCAAAAATTAGAGCACTCAGGTGAAACCTTTGATAGCAATTCATCGAACAAGTTATAGTGATAGGTCCAAAAATGCAACTTTTTGACATTGAATATACAATTTCTTGAACTCTGACTATCATTTCTATCTCTGGGACCTCTAATTGAGAATACATAAATTTGATCATGTCTAAATAGGAAAATTACAAATGATCACATAGCCAAAAATTTCAAATTGACCTAGAAGTACATTTTCATTATTATTCAGGAGCGTGGAAACTCTAACAACAAATGTTGTCAAAATTTAAGTTGTGGTTGCATAGCTCTAGTTTTGATGCTTCCTGACCAAAAACTAGCATTTCCAACACATATATGGGTATGTAATGTATAGTATTAGGTTCTTATCCTCCAATCAATCCCAATGGACAAACCCACCACCCATTTTGGTCTGAAGAATGCCCTTCTCAATACAAGAAAAATACAATTTTTAAGCCCAAGTTCAAACACACGTAAAATGATACATGTAAATAATTTTTTTGAACTATAAAATCCATTCCCCACCTCTTTAATTCTTATAATTTCAACTCAAAGCACTCAATTGAAACCTTCAATAATAATCTATTGGACAAGTTGCAGTGATGGGTCAAAACATGTAACTTTTTGGCATTGAATAGGCAACTTTTTGAGCCCCAACTATCATTTCTACCTTTGGGAACTCCAATTAAAAATTTATCACTTTGATCATGTATAAATAGTAAAATTACATGTGATCACACCAACATTAAATTTAAATCAACTTGGAATTGCATTTTCACTACCATTTAAGAGTGTAAAAACACTGCTAACAAATGTTGTTGAAGTTTAAGTTGTAGTTGTAGAAATCTATTTCTAATGATTCTGGACCAAAAATTGGAATTGCCAACATATCTGAAGGGGAAAGATAAAATCTAGGACCAGGTTCTTAGCCTTCCATTAGACCTGATCAACAAACTCACCATCCATTCAAGGCTCAAGAATGCCCTTCTCAATATAATAAAAATGTAGTTTTTTAGCCTAAGTTCAAACACGCATAAAACAAAACATGTAATTCATTTCCATGAACTATTAAGTACACCCCCTTCCTATTTAATCCCTCTAATCTCACCCTAAATAACATAGGTGTAACCTTTGATATCAATCCATTAGACAAGTTATAGTGATGGGTTTAAAAATGCAACATCTTGGCATTGAATAGGGAACTTCTTGAGCTCCAATTGTCATTTCAACCTCTAGGACCTCTAATTGAGAATATATCAATTAAATAACATATATATGTGTGTGTGTGTGTGTGTGTGTGTGTGTGTGTGTGTGTGATCACACTGCCATAACATTCAAATTCATTTGGAAGTGCATTTTTGCTACCATTCAGGAATGCAAAAATACTAACATTAAATGTTATCAAAGTTTAAATTAAAGTTACAAAACTCTAGTTTCGATGCTTCCTAACAAAAAAATGATACTACCAACACATCCAAGGGATAAAATTAAATCTAAGACCAAGTTCTTAGCCTCCCATCAGGGCTGATTAACAAACCCACCACCCATTTTGACCTTAAGAAAGCCCATCGCAATACAAGAAAAATATAATTTTTTAGCCTAAGTTTAAACACACTTAAAAAGAAACCTATAGTTCATTTGAATTAATTTTGAGATCACTCCCATGCCTCTTTAATACCTCTAATCTCACCTCAGATCATTTAGATGTAAATTTTGAGAGCAGTCCATTGAACAAGTTGTAGTAATGGGTCTAAATATGCAACTTTTTGGCATTGAATAGGAAACTTCTTGAGCTCCAATTGCAATTTCTACCTCTAGAGAAGGAAAGTAACCTTGATAGATTGTTGGATAAATATAATAATAAAATCAAACAAAAAGATAATGAATAAGATAGAGGATCACACATATATCAGCATCATAGCTTAAGGGTTATGTTATAAGTTTGGCCTTAGGAGAGGAAGAATGTACAAGGCATGTGAAGAGTGAGAAGTGAACATAGAAGAAATGAACTTCAATAGAGTTATAGATAAAGAAAAAGAGAGAAACAAATAAAAAATTAATGAAGAAGATAGAGGCAAACAAAATCAACATCGTAGGTCAATAGTTATGTTGGATAACAATGTTTCCCCTCTTTCAAATAATAATAAATTGGCATACAAGCCAATATCAGAGATGGATCTTTCTGATTATGAGTGATGTATGCTTAGCTACCACTTACTACCACATAATGTAAGAAACCTTTTCCTCTTAGAATGGAAATGCCATGCCTTTGTGCACTTTTTACCAGACTAATAATCTAATTGAGTGTTTAGACCTTGCTTCTTGCTTAATAAAATTGACTAAATAAATGACATCTATTTTATAATAGGTATTGAATGATGTTTGTTTAGCAGTAGCATTTGGGTCTAAGGATTACCCAAAACACTTGTAGGAGAACTGTTATGAAGAGGAAATTTTTCGTTGTGAGGAAGACTAGTACTATATATGTTGAGGTGCATCTCCAAGTTATGTATAGGAACAAGTGTTTTAGGATTCACAATGTGTTACTTTGTTGGGAATAATGGGTTGTTCAGAGGGAATATAAATAAGCAAATTAGTCATATTACATATAGAGTGTGAGAACTTATGAATTGGTGTCAGGGGTCTCTTTATTTTTGAAAATGTGATATATATTTATTATTTTGAAATTTGTATTTACCATTGATTATATTGGAGTCAAACCTGTCATCTTTTATAATCAATCTTTTACACTTCCTTTTATTAGTACCTTTATCACCGTTTCCCATGCCATTGGCGTTAATTTGAACTACCACACAGGATGGGGGAATGTGGTTTCTTTGAAATAAAAATAATGCCAATATTTTTGGACGCGGATGGTAGGTGAATATATATATATATATATATAAAACCATCTACCATTTGCATTGTCCAAAAATAATATATATATATATATATATATATATATATATATATATATATATATAATTCAATTTCACTTTCCTATACAACATGCCTTGTTAATTGTGAAGTTGATTTTTTTTAATTTTTTAATCTGTAGGGTATGAATTTTGTGAAAGAATGGCTTTTACAGTGATATGGGAAAATTTAGTTGTAAATCTGACCACTAAGCTACATGAAAGCACTGTTTCATCCTTGAATAATGCCACCAATTGGGTTGGAACTCTATGGCTTACACCTTTGATTAGGGCATACATTGCTGATACTTTATTGGAGCACTTCTAGACATTTATAATATTTTCATGTATATATATCCTGGTAACTACTACGATCTCTTATTTCTTTCATTCCAGTGATAGAGCATTGCTAAATGAATTGAGTTGTAATCAGAAAGCTACTATGACATTGATTTTGGCATAGGGAATGGGGATTATCACCCTTATAGTTTTGTTGACGTCTTTGATACAACCAGACTACCCATCAAATGAAGGATGTCAAAAGGCTTCCTCTTTGCAAATTGGGATTTTCTACGTTACTTTATATATGCTTGTTTTAGGCTCTGGAGGATCCAGACTAAATATCTCCAGTTTTGGTGTAGATTAGTTCGACAATTTTCATCCAAAGGAAAAAATACACAAGGCCACTTTTTAAATTGGTGGATTTTTATAATATTCTTTGAAAATTTGCTTGGTCAGACATTGATTGTGTGTATTCAGGACCAGATCAGTTGGGGAGTGGGCGATGGAATTTCAACCGCACTGCTCATAATATTATCCTTGGTATTTCTGATGGGTGCTCCAATTTACAAACATAAAGTTTAAAGAGTTATCCCCCTACAACGAATGGTGAAAGTAATTGCAAAAATAATTTACAATTGGAAAGTCTAGGTTCCTTCAGATTCATTCTCTCTTCATGAATTGAATTCAGACAAATATCTCAGTCAAGGTCGATACCCCATTTCTCACACTTAATTTCTCAGGTTGGAAACTTTATCTTCTTTAAACATTAATGCATCTATTTTGTATAATATAATGTATAAGTGAAAATGATGATTGTGAATGGTATATTTTTAGACAAAGTAGTAGTTTAGAGTGAGACAACCTCAAAACCATGAACTGTGACAGGTGTAGAGGAAACAAAGATAGTGATGCGAATCCTTCCAATTTGGCTAATGGTCATCTTACCAAGCACATTGTTTTCTCAAACTATAACGTTATTTGTAAAGCAGGCAATGACTATGGATAGGCATATGGGCTCTAACTTTAAAATCATGACAGCTAGTATAGGAGCTTTTGTTTCCATAGCAATGATACTATCTCTAATAATTTATGAACACTTATTATTCTCAATCTTCTGAAGATTGACTTGCAATCCATGAGGTATAACTATACTACAGAGGATGGAAATTGGCATGATAATCTATAGTATGATTATGGTGGTGGCCATGGTAATTGTCAATACATAATACTAAGAAAAGAAGACAAATGTGCCATCAAATGATATCGCAATTTGGAAGCAAGCATTGGGGCATAAGTTTCTAGCAAGTTTTATGGAGTATTTCAAAACTACCTTTCCTCCTAGTTTTATAGTACTAAAATTATTTGTAATAAAAATTGGTGCAAACATGACATTTAATTTATTTTACTTGCTAGAATGATGTCTAGAAGATAGACAATTGTGCGAAGTCCTTTTTAAATTACAAGAACTATCTAGTTTGCTTGTTTGATGTTTTGTAATTTACTTCCAATTTGTATGAATATTAGTGGTCATGATATAAAAAAGTATTAACTACCAAATTTCCATGCAAAATCAAATATCTATAATATTTAAGTTAATTATTTTTCTATATTCTTTTTCTATCCTGATATTTTTTAGCAGTTTCTTGTTCAGTTGAAAAATATTAAATATTTGGTGCCTGTCAATGTTGCAAACTTAATATTAGATATCATATTTGATGGAAACAAGTCCGAACAAGGATCAACAAAGGAAGAAGAGTGAATTTTTTAAATTATAATTAAGAGCAGTGATAACACATAATGATGGCACAATAAGCTAAAAAAGACTTGAAGATCATAGAGTGTCCAAATGAATTACATGGTTTTAGGAATAGATTTTACAAAAATATATTGAAATTCATCCCTATACCATTATATGTTAAGGGTTAATGGCATTTAAGTACCTTTTTGTTTTTGTTTTTTTGTTTTTTTGATATAATAAAATGCATGTAGACCCGTAAGTTGTGGGAACAAGATTATTCCACCCAAATTGTTATCTATTTTTTTAATAATACTAATTATTAGATGTTTTGATGTCAATGATGATATTTATCGATTGGTTGCACTAGAAGGAATTAAATTTTTTTTCAATGGTTTAAATTCATTTTTCATCTCTAGAGAAACAATAGTTGGGATTGAAATGATATTATCTCTTAATAGACCAAAAAAAGAGTATTTTATATAGTCTCTAGAGAGACAAAATAAGTAGTATTATATATCATCTTTGGTGAGACAATTATTTGTTATAATAATAAGAGAATCTCACTTTGAAATAATATTTAAGAAAATATGTAATTTTTTTTGTCTCAATTTGAGAGGATTTGCTTAAGTATTGTCTCTAATATTGTTTAAAAATACACTTATTTATTATAATGTTTCATGTGAATGGGGCATTACTCATGATAAAATGTAAATGTCATAATAGAGAAGTCACCCCTTGAAGAAAAATATCATTGATAGGTGATCATCCCTGGGTGGCATGAAGATTTGAAAGGTGGTGGTATATTTTATTGACTATTTTATATTTGATTACAAAAATAATGCAATGATACATGTGTCAATAAATATATTAAGGCTATAGAATTTATCTTGTTGCTTTAATTATGGTTGAAGTGAGAACTAGAGCTTTTACAAACTATATGTCACATGAATACATAAGGGCACATTACTCATGATATAATGTGAATTCCAAGGTAGCAAAGCCATGGGTTGAGAGAAAAGGTGATTGAGTGGTGATCATTCCCAACTTTTATGAAGATTTTGTAGGTTTAATGTACCTTTAAAATGAAAATATACTCTATAAATCTCCCCCTGAATACCCCTGATTGTCGATCTATAAGATCAAAAAACTGGGAGACTTGGGCTTGATCAACCAATTGCCTACAAATGTAATTAGCTTGTTATTTGATTATAATGGATTAATAGATATATTTTTTTCATACATTCACTTCTTCAATTTTATCTTTACACAAACTCAAGATTCATCTCTTTTATTTAATCATTGGGTATTCACTCATAACTGATGTAGGAACATCATCCCCAATTTTGTAAATCTTGTAAATAAGGGCATATTTGATAATAAGGAGCCTTTACTAGGCTTTAATCTCTTTGTATAGGGTATGAGTTCCCTCCAAAATTTCTAATATGTGAGGGTACAAAGAGTCCTAGGAGAGTCATTAATCTTTTTAAATAATTGAATCCATTGTATATCTTGCTGAAGGTGAGCCACCATATAAATCCTAATGTAGAAGATAAATTTTGCATGTCTTGGGTTTATTGAGATAATCTTGGTGAAGGAGACTTTGATTAAGTAACAAATAATAAAATGATAATGCTCGAGTCATGAGAAAAGGAAGAACTATGACTCTATATAAAAATAAAATTGTGTAAATGAATGGATGTATGAGATGGAGGATGATAAATACTTTGACGGGATAAGTATTAGACCTATATAGTGTAGGAGTAAAGTTATTATGTGGAAGCATTGATCTTTAAATGAAATAGAGTTTGTATATCAAAATAAATAAAGAAGGATTCGGCATGTGTTGAAGTGGAATTATTAGACTCCAAACAATGTGTAAAATATGTTTTTAATAGTCTTTAAATACTAATTTATGTTTTTTAATGATTTTGATTGGTAAAAGTCTACAAACAGGATAGTAAAGAACATAGTCCTAAATTTAAAGGTATCTTCATCTACTTATGTGAGCATGGATTATTGAAAATAGGTATTTGACTAGGAGGAATATCTATTAGATTTAATCTGAAATAAATAAAATATTGATATGTTCAGGTCTATATTTTTATGACTACGTAATAAAAATTGATAAAATTGGTCTTTTATTGCATTTGAGGTAGGTTCAAGTTTTAAAGGTCCATGAAAGATAAGATAAGAGTGTGAGAATCTTGTTCATGCAGAAGAGAATCATTATCAATTGATGAAAGTTGATTTTTTCTCTAATTCAAGGTCTCAGGTATGTAATTATAAGACAAAATATACAGTCAAAGATACCACTGTTAGCATCAAGATTGTAATATATGGAGAGTCACCCAAGTGAGAAAAAAATAAAAGCACATTCTAATTTTGAAGATTTAAACTTTGATATTATCTTGATCACATCCATTTATAGATGCAATAATGAATTTAAATCCTTCTTTGTGCCATTTACACATGTAATGGATAAAACATCAAGGAAATTGAAAATCAACATATACAAAGTGAATTTATTCTCTTTAGAAGAATCATAGACCTATGTAAGTAAAGAAGATTATTATCATCCAAAGGAACTTTTTGTTTTAGTCCATTTGGAGATTCTTCATGATCAAAAGAGGGTTCAATTGCTATTAATGGCATGGTGTAAATGCAGTCAAGTCACCTATAATTACAAATAGATTTGATAGATAAAAGAGCAGATTTGATAACCTAAAGTAAGGTAGATTTTTAGGTTACATAGTCAAGTTAAAAAAACAAATCTTGTATATGCTTCAACCTTTGAAAAATTGATAGGTGGTATAATGGCTAAAGAAGTTGAAGATTTTGATTCATGGGTGACTAATATAGATTAGAATTACCAAGTTTTTTATTTTATATGAGAGGTCTGTAAATGGATAGTGAGCCAATAGTATAAAAATAAGGTACGTTTGACATTTGATTTGGTGGAGGTACATTTGATATCTTTCTTTTGATTATAAAGAAAGTATTTTTGAAGTTGAGATATTATTGGAGATACTCATTTGTGTGGAGAAGATTTTGATAGTAAAAATTATTAAATGTCCTCATTGGTATTATCAAGAAGAATAAAGAAGAAATGACCAAATAGATAAGGACAAATTAGCTATAGAGTCTAATAGTTTGAGAATGTATCTTGGGTGTGTAAAGTAAAATGTGTGATTTTTATCATTTTTGGTATCAGAGCAAGGAGAGGAATAAAAATTTGAAATTATTTGGAAGCTAATTAGATCATGTTGTAGGTTAATATATTTCAATGATCAAATTGCAAGTGGTTATAGTGGAAGGATTTAGACAAAGGATATTCATCACACAAAACTCCTAGAAAAAGGTATGAAATTGTTTTCATGGATTTGTTGAAAACTATATATTGCAGTAATTGTGATAAAATTTGTAAGGAGATAGTGATCTCAATAGACAGGTAGAGTGAGAGGTTTTAAAACCTTAAATGGAAAGAGGTTGTGGTAAATCCTTTAAGGCTTGGAAAAGTAGAGAGAGATGTCAAAAGCTCAAAATAAATATCTCAAGAGAGAGCTTAAAATAAAAATGAAAGTCCAAGATAAGGACCAGGAAATACTAAAAGACTAGGTGTAGAAAAGAACCTAGGTGAGGTCCTAGGAAGAGAAGCAAGTAAGATATACTTGCTTGAATAAGCATAGAAAATCCTAAAGAGAAGAAAAAAGAGAAGATAATGGAGGACTTAGGTATGGAAATTTTCCATAGAAAGAGGAAAGAAGATTCTATAAAGGAGATAGATATGGAGAGAGAAAAAGCAAAGATTAAGTTATCCTTAGCAGTTTCAGCATAACTTTTGGAAGAATCAAGGCAAATATTCTTTATAAGGGTTCAAAAAGTGAAGTGGTCTCCCAAGGAGTAATTGGAAGTGGAAAAGGCAACAAGAATATAACAAGTTGAAATGTCAACTAAGAATGTTAGCAAATCAATCTAAGAGGGAAATGAAAGAGGTAAGCAAGCCTCAAGATTTTACATGTGATGTGTTCTTTTCATTTGTGTATGAAGGAAAGAAAGTGAATGAATGAGAATCCCATTTTGAGGGTATAAGGTCTAAAAGGTTTAAATAAGGAAAGCATGGACAACATGTTTGTATTGAAGGAATATTTGGCATGATAATAGAATTTGAAGAGGTATAGATATCATATCTAAAGGAAGGAGAGATGATAGGTAAATAAGATTCTAAGGAAAATGAAATTATTATTAAAGACATGAATGAAGAAACAAAGCAAGGAAGGGTAGTGATAATTCAAAGAACACTTGAAGAGGCTATATGGCCTAAATATTTTGCGTCAAATATTATTTTTATAGATTTGAATACAAAATTATAGGAATAAGGTTTCTTAAACAAAAAAGATGAGTCATTATATAGACTCAATGTGAATAAAAGTTCAGAACCAGCTTTGGTACAAATTGTGGTACCTTCCGAACAAGAAGAAGTAGTTAATAAAGTTTCACTTGTAGATGATGTGAATCCTGAAGAAAAATAGATAATATATGCATTCCTAATGTCTCTTGATATATAAAAAGAGTGTGAAGAATTAAATCAGTACCATGATGCTTTATAATGGGATGAAGAACATGAAATATATGTGGCAAATCAGATAGAAGAGAAAAGAAGAGAAAATATATCAAGAATGGAGTCATTTTGTGAGCTAAAATGGTTTTTTTTTTCATATTATATCATGATTTCAGTTATTTAGTTATAGGAATAATGAAACAAATAGAATTTTTTTAATTTTTATGGTTAAAGGTACAAATGGAAAATTGATCAAAGAATCAGTAGAGAATTAGAATCTATTTGGAGGTTCTTAAAAGGAAAAGTGTATAAAATAAGGAAGACAGATGAGGAAAAGAAAGAAATCAGGAGAAAGTTGGTGAGGAATAGTGAAGTGGAGAAGAACAACATGGAGAAGGCAATGGATAAGTTTTTTTTATAACTTAAAAGTTGTTTTTAGTTATGTTTGTGTAGGTATGTAGAAAAGAAGATAAAGTAAATATGTATGAATTAAGTTTGCAAATGGAGATGAAGATAAAAACAAAGATACAAATGAATATGTTGATGTACCTGAAAGAGCAAGAACTAAAGAGAACCAAAAGTATAAAAATGTAAGAGAAGAAAGAAGAAAAGATCCATTTGATATTAAGCTCCAAACTCTTTTACTTGAGGAGTATGATGCAGGAGCACCATCCCCAAATTTGTAAATCTTGTAAATAACGTCATATTTGATAATAAGGAGCCTTTACTAGGCTTCAATCTCTTTGTATAGTCTATAAAATGCTTAGTAGGAGTTCCCTCCAAAAAGTCCAATATGTGAGTGTAAAAAGAGTCCTAGGAGAGTCATTAATCTTTTTAAATAACTTAATCCATTGAATATCTTGATTAAGGTGAGTCACCATACAAATCCTAATGTAGAAAACATATTTTGAATGTCTTGGGTTTGTTTAGAGAATCTTGGTGGAGGAGACTTAGACTAGGTAACAAATAACAAAATGATAATGTTCAAGTCATTAGAAAAGGAAGAAGTACAACTCTATATAAAAAGAGGATTATATAAATGAGTGGATTTATGAGATGGAGGATGATAACTCCTTTTCTAAGATAAGTATTAGACCTATATAGTGTAGGAGTAAATATATTATGTCAAAGCTTTAATCTGTAAAGGAAACAGAGTCTATATATTGAGATGAATAAAGAAGGATTTGGCATGTGTTGAAGTGGAATTATCAGACTCCAAACAATGTGTAAGATATATTTTTGATAGTCTTTAAATACTAATTTATGTTTTGTAATGATTTTGATTGGTAAAAGTCTGTAAACAAGATAGTAAAGAACACAATCCTAAATTTAAAGGTATCTTAATGTACTTATGTGAGCATGGATTATTAGAAATAGATATTTGACTAGGAGGAATATGTAGTAGATTTAATCCAAAATAAATAAAATATTAATATGCTTATGTCTATAGTTTTATGACTATGTAACAGACAATGATAAAATTAGTCTTCTATCGCATTTGAGGCAGGTTCATGTTTTAAAGGTCTGTGAAATATAAGATAAGAGTGTGAGAATCTTGTTCATGCAAAAGAGAACCACTATCAATTGATGAAAGTTGATTTTGTCTTTAATTCAAGGTCTTGGGTATGTAATTATAAGACAAAACATATAGTTAGAGATATCATTGTAAGCATCAAGAATGTATTATATGGAGAGTCACCCAAGTGAGAAAAAAATAAAAGTGCTTTCTGGTTTTGAAGATCTAAACTTTGATATTATCTTGATCACACCCATTTTTAGGTACAATAACGAATTGAAATCCTTCTTTGTGACATTTGCACATGTAATGACTAAAACATCAAGGAAAGTAAAAATTGACATATACAAAGTGAATTTATTCTCTTTAGAAGAATCATAGACCTGTGTAAGTAAAATAGATTATTATCATCTAGAGGAACTTGTTGTTTTAGTCCATTTGGAGATTATTCATGATCAAATAAGGGTTTAATTGTTATTAATGGCATGATGTAAATGTAGTCAAGTCACCTATAATTTCAAAATGGATTTGATAGATAAAAGAGCAGATTCAATAACCTAATTAAGGTGGAATTTTAGGTTAAATAGACAAGTTTTAAAAAAAAACTGTATATGCTTCAACATTTTAAAAATTCATAAGTGGTACAATGGCTAAAAAAGTTGAAGATTTTGATGCATGGGTGAATAATATAGATTAGAATTACCAATTTTTATATTTTCCATTAGAGGTCTGTAAATGGATAATGAGTTGATAATATGAAAAGAAGGTATGTATGACATTTTATTTGGCAGAGGTACATTTGATGTCTTTATTTTGATTATAATGAAGGTATTTTTAAAGTTGAGATATTATTTAGATACTCATTTGTGTGGAGAAGATTTTGATAAAAGAAATTATTAAATGTCTTCATTAGTCTTATCAAGAACAATAAAGAAGAAATGACCAAATAGATAAGAACAAATTAGCTAGAAAGTATAATAGTTTGAGAATGGGTCTTGGGTGTGTAAAGTAAAATGTGAGATTTTTATCATAAACCCTCATCTTTTGTTTAGCAGTTCCCTTTTTACTTTCCTAAAAACAAACCATCATCTGACTAATGCTCTATTTGTGATCTTTTAGGTTCTCTTTTTATCCCTATGTGAATTTCCCCAATTTCATTTTCCACAATAATGCAATTTTGCACAAGAAATTCATTGGACCATCACTCGATCATGGCTTGATCTTTAGGGTCTTGATCTAAAAAACCCCATTTATCATCATGTCCACATGGATATCTTTTATTGGATCATGGCTCTGTCACCTTTGATAGGTTTGGGACTATCTACCCTATCATCTTCTACCTCTTGACTCATGTGGTAGGGTCTCACTTGCCAATTTATTGACTCCTAGACTAAAAACTTATTTTAATTCATATGTAACAGGCTTGGTCTCCTTATTAATTACTTGGTATTCACTCTGCAATAGGGACATGTGTCTCTTTGTTGTTTTTTATTTACTCTATGCACATCATCTCTAAGGTCTATGTGTCCATGAAAGACACAAAGAATTTCATTTTTGATCATCACGAACTTGGTGTGATAGTCCCTGAGTGTTAATAGGACCACGTGGAGCATTGATGTTTTATGGATAGACCCAAGATGATAGTCCCTAATTGTTAGTAAGTCTACAAGCCACATGCTTATAGGGTCCCAGCTTTGTCAAGATTGATAGGTTAGGACTACAACTCTACTTTCTCAACTGAGTTGGCATGCCTTGATTGGTTAAGTAGACATAGCTTGATAGTCCCCAATTATCCCTAGGTTTGCCATGTGTACACATGTTGAAACTTTATTGGTCTTCAAGGTCACACTCTGACACTGCTTGGCTATCATTGGGCCCACATGGAACTATATTATTTGGTCCTGATTTTTTCTACTCTGATAGGTTCAAGACCATCCACACTGCCATCTCTAACACCCCATGTTACATGACCACTTCTCATAGGCTGATTTTATGACTTGAATTGAAAATCGCAGTCGACTAAGGGGTAACATGATTTTTCCACCTATTAACTACTGGGTTAAATTTTATGGCATGGGGACTATCACCAAGAAGTCCATAAGGCACAAGATAGGGTCCATAAAACCCAATAAAGGGTCTTCAATGCCAAAGAATTTGTGTGGGTATCCTAGAAAACCAAAATAATTATGGGTACATGCTACAAGGCCCCAAAAATATTAGGATAGTTCCATGAAGTCTATATTGCTTATGACACAACATGAATGCCACAGTAAAGCACTTAATAATTCAGATAAAAGGCAATCAATTAGTGATCTCTTTTAGGTGGTAGGGAGAGTTGGTATGTTCATTTAACATGTACTAGGGGTTGTTCAATTTCTACACTTAAACTGGGAATTTAATCAACAAAATAAAAAATACTATGAAAATAAAATTACAAAAATTAAATATATAATTCTTCTGGCATTCCTTGCACCTCCAGAGTAACCACTAGCACACATATTCATATGGTGGACCCTAAAAATTAAAATTAACTTCCAAAGCATGTTAAATTGCTTCAATATAACCTATATTATAAGGGGCCAGGGGGGATGAGGGAACTTAGCCAAAGATTGGTGTTAAAACCAAATGAAAATGAGTACACTCCCAAGCATAACCATAATTTTATGTAAGTTTATTTAATTTAAAATGAGTTTTATTAATAAATATAAATACTTCATTTTATATAATAATTTAAAATTTAGTTTAATCATGTATTTGTGATGGAGTGTTGTTATATGGAAATTTCAACTTTAAATTTGATATTTATTTTATCATTATTTGAAAAAAAAAATCTTTTTTTAATTGGATAACTTAATTAAATAAATGAAATATCTTGGCCATACATCTATTTGAAATATACCAAGAAATATATATCTTAAGCTTTTTATCTTAGAGTTTTCACATATCATATTGATTAATAAATTTATTTTCTTCTATATTTTATCATTGACTAGAGACAAAAGGTATCCATCTAGTTACATCTATGTGTTAAGCTCAAAGAAAAAGGAGGATTTCAAATTCCATTATATAACTAAGATGGTACAATATTTTTATCTTCTCCAACCAAAAGAAAAAATCTTAAAGACCTTACAACTCACCTATTGACATAATAATTAGAAAATACTTAATCCAATCATAATATTTAAAAATAATAATAAAATAATCACCACCACTCCCCTCCTTTAGTTCATTTAGTAAATATAAACATCACCTTTAAAAAAAAAATAATAATAATAATAATAATAATAATAATAATAATAATAATAATAATAATAATAATAATAATAATAATAATAATAATAAAAGTGTGCCCTGAGAAACAACATAAATAAGCATTTGAAATTTGTTAAATACACAAACAATTTAATCCCATGCAGCACATCAATTACACCCCATCATTAAAACCAATTCCATTAAAAATCTATTGGGAGACTACCCACTGGTTTTAGGAAAAATCTATTGGCAGAGCCATTTCATCATATTTGTAACCTGTACTCATCAATAAAAAAGACAACAAAATCATTGTAGCTGTATTGGGTACTGCTATGACTAAATCAAATCATGAGATTTAGAATATTAAATTTTAAAAATATATGTATTATGTATTTCAAACGAAGCTGTCTCTTGATGCAGAATGTGGAACCAGGGGACTTAAACTTGAAGGAAGCCTTATTTAATTGACTGCATAACTTAGAGAGAGCCCATCTGATTATCTGCATTAAGGTTGGAAGAAACGAAGAGAACTGCCTGGCGCATTAGCTTGATGTTGTTGGAATTGAGGTCGTCATCGCCTTCTTCCTTGACAGAATTATGGAATCCTCCTCTCCATCAAATAACATCAAATCAATCTGCTTACATTTTCCGGACTTTTGTATGGCTTCATAGTAATCTACACCTCTATCTCTCAAGCAATCTTTACCTCCCAACACAACAAACATTGGAGGCATAGGCAACTGTAACTGTAATTCCAGGTACTTCATGGGGTTGCTGAATGGGTGATCTCTGTTTCCTCCATCCGGTAATGCCAACCTCCAAAACGTATCACAAGCTTTCACATTTACCTGAGCGTCAGCCGGACAAGCAATCTCCGACTGTGTGCGTTCTTCCCCTCCAAAGAAAGGCTGGAGCAAGATGGCTCCCCTGATACCTAATTTCTCATCATCATCCCCAGAGGTGCTCATTAGAAGATGATGCACAATATTGCCTCTAGAACTCTCCCCAACCAGAAAAACATTACTAAAATCGGCATAAGCGTCTAGCCAAGGGTCAGAATGAGGTCGAGATGATCCGAGCCTTTCAGCCACTTCCATGGAGTCATTGTAGGCAGCAGGAAGACGATGCTTCGGAGCCAATCTGTAGTTCACAGAAATCACAATGGCTCCTATGGACTCAGCCCATTTTTGGCAAAACCGATGGGAAGCAATAAATGCCAGTGAAAGGAAACAAAACCCCCCGCCGTGGAAATACAGCAAAACTGGTAATTTGGAGAAGCAGGTGGATGCGTTTACAAAGTGGAAGTGGAAGGTAAATTCGCACCCAGATGCCAAGTTCCTGGTCTATGACTACATCTCTGCTCGCAACACCATCATTCTCTTCCGACGGAGGAACATCGATTATGAGATGGTGGTCTGTGCGGGGACTACGGATCCATCTCCATACACTTTAGGCGCCCCTGCAAAGTCTTCAATCACTTCATTTTCATCGTGTTCTCTTTCTGCTAGTGCAAATACGCCCATCTTTAGAGATGATTTTGTTTTTCCGATTACTTCCTTTTATATCTGAAAGTAAACACCTAGCACTTTTGTCTTGAATATGAAGATTAGAATCCTGTTCGCTTTCAAGACGAGGTAACCATATCTACCGAATTATATATATATATATATATAAATAATAAAATTCAAATATATCATTAATATAAGTTAGTTGATTTTTTTAATAAATTAAAATATAATTATGCCCCTGATTAATGCTGTGCCCCTGGATTTGCATGATATGTTGGAAATTTTGTTTTCGTTTTTTCAGATTTTTATTTTTCTAAGATTTATTTCTATTACAAGTTATTGGCAGACAATTTGAATGCGTTGTGACGTATACTTTAACACGGCGTGTCTCTATCAGGGGAGTCTATCTTGTATGTGCACTCTTAAAACCCAGATCATGGTTTTATTTCTTTTACATGAAATAAATGTTTGCATAAAAGTTTGGTAAAGAAGATTTGAACGTGTATGGAATATTAAATAATTTTTTTTTAGGGGATTTGAATATAATTCTGATAAAATTTACATAAATTTCATAAAATTTTCAAATTCAGTTGCTCTTTTAATCATGAAAAAATAATAATAATCTTACATTTTTTTCTCACAATATTCTAGAGGACTATTTCCCTATTGTTAATAATATTAATGTTTTATCTAATATTATTAAATATAAGTATAGTAGAGAAAATGTATTTGGAGGTGGAACACCACCAGATTTTACTAGATCATCAGGGGAGTGCCCCT
Source organism: Torreya grandis (assembly GCA_037957365.1). NCBI lineage: Eukaryota > Viridiplantae > Streptophyta > Pinopsida > Cupressales > Taxaceae > Torreya > Torreya grandis. Next base: position 1,230,249 of record JARHVA010004013.1, on the reverse strand, counting down.
TGCACTATTAGTTAAACTCATCCCAATACTTTTTGTTGTTGTTCACCTCCATAGGAACTTGGCTCTAAACAATGGGGGAGAACATGTTCTTGGTGAAAACATTACAATGGCTCTCTTTTACGACATTTTTAAAAACTATCGATAAGTCCTATTATTGATGGATATCAGTAGTCAACACCTCCATAAGGAAACTTTTCTCAATTGGCACTTTGTATCTCTTCCCTACGTAATATATTAAATAATATAAAAATTAAAAAAAAAAAAGATAATGATAATTGGGAGCTCATTCCTAATACAATGGACCCACTTACTAAAAGTAGTTAGGGGTGTTAGCATGACACGCTGAATGACCCACTGAATCCCCCACCATTACTTATTGTTGCTGAGATTGCTTAATATTCTCTTATTAATTGTTGCATTTAAATGGATTTAGATTTCTATGTTTTCAGCTTTTATGGTTGAAAGGATTTTTAAGCTAACTTGTTAAGTGCTTCTCGACTTCGATCAATTTGAATTTCATCAAGTGTAACTTTTTTACTCTTTTTTTGTATGATTAACTTTGTAACATAGTGTTTTATTAATTTATGCAGAAACTTATTTCAACAAAAAAAAAATGATTATTAAATATTACCAACTCAACTGATTTCATTTTTTTTTTAGCATTTTTGTTCGAGTAGTAATTCGATAGCACTAATATATTTTTTATTTAATAAAATATATTGCATTTTTTAAATATGAGAAGAATATTGGTTTATTTAAGAATACTTTTAAAATTTTATAAACTATGAAAGGCTCAATTCATCAATATAAATATTAACAAAATTATAAATTTATTTATGTACATATTTTCTTTAATTATTTTTTATAAATAATTATATTACATATTTTTTAATAAAACTTATTTATAATTTTTCCTCATTAATGGGTTGGTTGCAATATCGAAGGAGGCAAAATGAATAGGGAAGATGGAGTTGGTACTACTATCTCAAGGGATGTTCAAATTAAATTTTGATGATGTCATGATGGGAAATCTAGGGGCATCGGGCGTTAGTTGTGTTATCTATGTGTTAGTTTTTTAATTAGAGAAGATTCAAAAAATTTAGTGGATGGAATAAATAATGAAGCATAGGCCCAAGCACAGGTTCTTAGACTCAGGTTAGTGATTCAGTGTGGGATTGAGATCATATTAATCCAGGGGAAATTGATGGTCATTATGTAGGAAATTAGAATTGTTAAGGTGGGGTAATGTAATTTGGAGAACATTCTAAACTATACCTTAGACATCCTTGCTCTCCTAAATAATTGGAAAGCCAATCATTACTTTTGGGAAGCCAACAAAGTGGAAAACAAGTTGGCAAATCGAGACATTGCTTGTATCCCTTCACCACTAGTCTTTTATTATTATTATTTTTAATTATGCGATCACATTGCATGTGTAACCAAAAAAATAAAAAGCAAACCTTGAATGAAAAATTCATCATTTTGCATTCGAGTTTCCTTTGTTGACCTTGCATTTCATGATCACATTTTGGGTGAGAGAGACTAAACCTTACCAAATTTTATCTCAAGAATCTGCTAATCGCTGATGCTACCATGTAGAAGAGGTAAGTGCTAAAAATCTACACTAGTTAACCCTAAATTTTAGTTATTTTTAATTTTTAACCCTAATTTTTAGTAGTAATTTATTTGTTTTGAATAGCCAATACTAGTAACCCTCTTATTCTTTTATCTAACCCTATAGAGAACCCTCTTATTCCTCCTCCTAACCCTCCACCTAACCATCCATAGAATCCTCTTGTTCCTCCTCCTATCCCTCCACCTAACCCTCCTACAATTCCCAAAATCCCCCAGATAGTCAGGAGAGTCTAGTTGACAATATTATGATAAATAAAATTAAAATTGAAGAATTAATTGAGAGAATGAGGGATCTCAATTCTATCAACACCCATCACACCCATCTAGCCAATTCCTTAGAGATACTATTAGGTCAATTTGATTCTTTAACAAGTCAAATTAATAGATGGGCTTCATATCAAGATAGTTGTAGGGCTTATTATGCTGACAAATTATCATCATTTGAGGTCAAGAATAAATAAATATCAAAAGTATGCATTTGTGCCTTATTCATTGACCCAACCATCAATACACTATTTCTAGTAACTACAAAATGTTTTGTAATCTATCACTATCAACATAATTTAATCACAGCTAATTTTTGTGACTGATGGTGGATGGTGTTTGATTATCCACTATGTAACAACCATGAGGTCTTATTGTATTTTTTGAGAAAAATCTAATGTGAGTTTGTTCTCAATGAAATTTTGAACTATTTTTATTATAGTGAGTTTCAGGGTTGAAGGAAAGGCTCTGCATAGGATCAACCAAGTGCACATCATGTGCCTAATTGACTTACAAGGATCCATATATAAAATCCACTTAAGCTCAAGATCCACTCTATAGTTCAATAGGTTATGCAGATCGACACTCTACATGATCTTAGTTCACTCACTGATACACTCATTCAACATATGAGGAGGCTCTCACAGATCAATGCTAGAGATACACCACCTAGTGTGCATACTTGACCCCAACCTTGAAATTCCTATGGAGCTATGTAAATTGGATATTTTGATGATGATGATGATGATGATGACACTGGTGGTTCAGAGAGTTTCTATAATATTATTATGAGTGATGAGTTTTTAGCATGCATATTTGGTATGCAGACATCAACTACTACACAGATGTAGGTATATTTTATATAAATATCATGTTAAATTTAATTTATGGTTGCAAATTTAATTTACCTAACAATTCATTTTCATATAAATTTAATAATATATGCCATTTTTTATGTCCTAGGAGGTGATGGTGCCTTCATCATCATAGTTGACATTTGCAGTATTTGATTTGATGCAGCCATTGTTTACATTTTTTGATCCAGTTGTTGGCCCATCCACTACTACATCTATCTCTATTAGGATGACACCTTTTACTTCTATGGAAGTAAAATTTTGAGTTATTCTTGTGCTTCCTATACATTTAGTCTATGTATATTTACCTTGTAAGTTTAAGTTAAATTTATCTATCAAGGATCTTGATGCATAGGTTTTAACAAGCTTCCATTATATGGAGGGAAACACACACTTACCTTTGATAAATACCCAAATCTAATATCTTATTGTCCTTCTTTGTCATCTATCTTCAACCTCTTTATCTCATTGATCACTTTGCATTTACTAGGTCTTTTTTGTTCACTTTTACCTACTCAATGGCTCCTAATCCTCCTTATATTCAAATAATCCTCCTTCTTTACTTTAAGTCATTTTAATAATCAAATACCTCTACAATATTTCCTTTTAACTTTAAACTCCTCAGTTCATACTTTGTTTTCATGTTCTCTCTCTTTATCCTTGCTCTGTTCTTTACAATCTTCTTATGTGTTTTCATAGGTATGCATGCTAGGTTGATTTTTTCCTTCCACAATACTCATAATAAAATATACATACTCAATTACATCTCATTTCATGCATCTAACCATTCTACACAATCCCCAAGCTTCAACTCTTCACTTAACTCTTATTTTTTCTTTGACACCTTCCTTCTACTAACCCTTTTCTGAGGCAAACCTCCTTGTTCTTATTAAACTACATAGATACATACAAAAACAAACCCACATTAAAATACCAATTTCCATCACATAGCTCCATGCAAACTTTCATAATTTAACTCTCTTTGGAGAACCCCTAACTCAACACCTCTGAGGACTAATTAGGTTTCCTAAGCCTAATTCAAGGCTACTGACTGTGAAATAATACCATACAGACTCAAGCTGACTTTAAACCTTTAAAATAATCTTCCTCCTATATAAATATACCTGTAAACAAATTTTAATGACTTTTCATCAGTTAAATCACTTGAGTTCTCATTTTTTAGTTTCAAACCTGAACTTGTGTTGTCTCAATCTAGCACCTACTAGAGAGGATAATAAATGAGATAGAATGACATTTTGACCCTTATCAAAGATTATAATGATTAAAATGGTTCTTCCCTTACCCCACACATCTTCTCAAACTATTATTTTTCCTTTCTCAATACTAAAGCAATCCCAACATGTAGTTTTACATAATTTCTATATGCCTCCAACATGACTATGTCAATAAATAGGACAACATAAACCCTTCAGACCCTTTACCTTCATTTCATATAAAATCAAAGAATAACACACATTGAAAAATAATATCCTAAAACATTCACATTACTTTTAATCCTCAACTCTATTTCCAAGAGTTCTATAAGGTCTTTCTTTATGACTATGTAAACTCATAATTGTTACTAATTGGGTTGTATATAGTCTTCCCATGTATTTTGAATTTTATAAATAGTATTGAGACTTTAAATGTGTTGACATTCATTTCATATATCTCCTCTATCCATTACTCATCTTTCAATCATTTATAATGACATTTTACACTAATTATGTTCTCTTCTTTCTGACTATGCCTAAAAATTGAACCTGTAGATTAATGAATTGAATTTTATCTAAATAGAGATATGAAAACCATAGTATTAATCATAAACTGATAGACACTTAATTAAATTTTAATCTATTTAAAGAAGCTTTAAAAGGACATAGTTCTTGATATGACTCTTATTCATTTTCTCTCCCTCACACTGTCATCTTGAAGTGATACTGTTCTTTCGACCTCCTGGTCTTCCACTCACACTGACTACATGTATTACAATTTTTATATTACCTCCAACAATCAAACTAATTGATATTCTTGGCCATTACAAGTTGCATGGGAGTTACACGTCCATAATTCTTGGTTTACATTATCTTTTCATGATCTGCACATTGAAATATGTTGCCACATATATCTTGGTTTACATTTAGAAAACATTCCATATATATCTTTGATACTTTATAAAAAAATAAGTGATACCTTGTTTAAATGAATTTTTTATGGAACAAGTAGACACCCTTCCATCTCTGTGACTTGAGACAGACATAAGCATTGCTACTGCAATGTCAACTGCACGGGTGCTAATAGAGGTGTAATTTTGAATTGTAAAAATAGATTTATTTTAATAATTTTAATATAAACTTGTGAAAAATATAACTTATGTGAATGTATTGTGTATCCACTCTCAAATAATCTCCTTCAAAACTAGTCAATTACTCATTTGGTTTGCTCTTAATTAGTCACCAATCTCTCAAATCTACTCTTCTTCTTTTGAAAAATATTATTTAAGATAGTTTGGATAGGTATTATGAAAACTCAAGGATTTATTTATGTGTCAAAACTTACAATAAACCAGCCAACTATAGGACTCTAAGAGATTGAGCTCTCATTCTCAAATTCCATCTTTTTAAGTTTCTATGTCTCTAGACCTAGTTGTTGCTCCAATAGGTCAATTTCTAAAAATAAAGTTTTTATCTCTTATAAATTATATTTATAGTATTATTTTATCAATTTTAAAATTTTTTAATGTTTACCCAAGTTTATATAACTCAAATCAACCAAAAACTCATTTTACCTTTTGCATAACTTTCTAAAAAATGGTCTTCTTCAAGTGTACATAAAAATAGTCCTCTGTACCTAAAATTTCAAAAATATTATCAATCCAATGATACCTATAATAAGTTTTAAGACACATTCCCCAACTTATCACAAATTTTCATACCTTATTGTTCAATTTTTTGAGTTCTAGAGGTGTTTTACTCATGAAACCCTTATTTCAGATTTACTTGAGAATTTTTATAGGCCATAGTAGAACTATTGTTTCGATACTTCCTAAGTAAAAAATAACACTTAAAAAATGTAAATTGAGGAGAATAAAATTTAGTACCAGGTTCTTATCCTCCTATTTGGGCCGATTGACAAATCCACCACCCATTTTGGCCTTAAGAATGCCCTTCATAATACAAGAAAAATGCAATTTTCTAGCTTAAGTTCAAACATGCATAAAAAAACTTATAAATGATTTACATGAACTATCATATCCATCCCATACCTATTTAATCCCTCTAATTTCATCCCATATAACTCAGATGGAACCTTCGAGAGTGATCCATTAGATAATTTGTAGTGATAGGTCAAAAAATACAACTTTTTGGCATTAAACAAGCAACTTTTAAAGCTCCAATTGCCATTTTTTCCTCCGAGACCTCCACTTGAGAATATATCACATTTATTACATACACATAGTAAAATTACATGCTATCACACTACAATGACCTTAAAATCCACTTATATGTGCATTTTCACTACTATTTTGGAGTATAGAAATACTGAGAAAAAATGTATCCCTTCACCACTAGTCTTTCCTTATGCCTCTCTATATTTCCTTCAAGAGTGGTTTTTGTCTTATACAGCTACTTTAATCATATTACCTCTTTTCCTTTTGGTAGTTAAACTAACTCACAAGTCTAATTTCTCTCTATTGTGTGCATTGCTTCATCGATTGCCTCACACCACTTGTTATCCTTGATTGCTTATTCAAAGTGGATAGGATTAGATAATAAAAAGAGATCATAATTCATAGTTTCATCTTTGTTTTTCTCATACCTTTACTTCTCATATACTTCTTTCAATCTTCTTTTCCTTGTTAGGCATTGACTTGAGTTGGAGGAGGAGGAGGATGTTGACTCATGAACAACTCCTTAACCTCTTTGATGGTTGTTTCCACTAAATGAATAATCTATTTGTGAAATAATGGTCCAAATTAGTGCATGGGTAGATGTGCCATATTTTGTTTTAGTTTTAATAAAGTCTCCACTAGTGCTTCTTTGCAATTGTTCTTCTTATCTCTCTTCCCCAAGCTTCATACTCAATGAATTGAACATCCCAACTGATTATGATTTATATGGTGATGGTATTGTATAACTAATAATGTTATGATTTGTCACTATACCATATTAAAATGTACTTCTCATCTTTTTCCTTACATTTGGTCCTCCTTTTCTTAAGAATGTGTGCATATGCTACACATCCAAACACTCTAAGGTGTTCTACACTTGGCTTTTAGCTACTCCATGCTTCTTTAGGGATTATATCCCTAATAATCTTCATTTGAAAAATGTTCAACAAGTATACAGATATTTCTACAACCTCAGCCTAAAAATCATTAGGTAATACCTTTTCTTTTAGCATACTCCTTACCATCTCTTAGATGGTCGTATTCTTCCTCTCAACCACACCATTTTGTTGTGGTGTATACTTAGCTATTAATTGCTTATTTATCCTATGATCCTTAAAAAACTTGTGAACTCATTAGAGGTATACTCTCCCCCTCTATCCATTCTCAAAATCTTGATGTAGTGGTCACTTTTCTTCTCCACCATGGCCTTGAATTTCTTGGTCATAAATGCATCCAATTTTTTCTTCAAGAAGTAGACCCATATCTTTCAGTTGAAGTGATATATGAATTTCATAAAGTAGACATTATTGAATATGGAGGAGGTCTTCAATAGACCACATAATTCTAAATATATTAGCTCTAAATGAGCTCTAGCTATCCATCATTTACCAATAGGAAATGCATTCCTATGTTCCTTTTCCAATATGCATCCTTCACACACTTTATTTGATTATTTTATAATGGGTATTCCTTTCACCATCTGCTTGATATAAATAAGGTTCTATCCTCCAAAGCTTAAATGTCCATACCTAAGGTGACAAATATTAGACTCGTCTACTACCATAGTTTTAATTACTTTTACGAGCTCACTTTGCATTCTCAATGGAAACATTCAATTGATTGTCATCTTGACTGATGTAATCTACCTATTGAAACCACTCTTATCAAATATGATGCATTCACCATTCTCAAATATGACCTTGGACAAGTTTCTCAATGTTGATAAGGTTGTGCTTCAACCTGGGTGCATAATAGACATCTTGAATTTGCCTTTTATCACATTGCTTGGTGTAGATAGAAATGCTTCATTTGTCTATGAGAAGAACGTTCTCATTATTTCTCATCTTCACATCTAATTTTATAACACATTAGTGTGGTTGAACATATATTTATTCCCACTCATGTGGTTGATACAACCACTAGCCAAGTATCATGTCTCTTTACCACTTTTCTACGTAATGTTACATGTTATGAACAAGCTTCCACCTTTCTTATTCCTATTAGGTTCAGCCTCTTATACATGGGAGAGATTTGAATGCTACTAATTTATGTCATACTCCTTTATGTACTCACTTTGATAGTGTTCATACCTCTTGCAATAATAACATTAGATGCTATACTTGTTATACATTGATGTGTATCCTCCTCTAGAATTATTTTTGCTTCTTCTCATTCCTATATTATTTGATCCTCTCCCCCTTCCTTTTTCATTCATGTTGGCCTTGAATGCTTGCTCATGAGAGGAGGTGGCTGACCTATTCAACCTTTGTTCATGGGTTTGTAAGGAACCCATTACCTTATCTATTATCATTTGTCTCAAATATTTGGACTCTTCTATTGCAACCACTATAGGGTCAAATTTGATTGGAAGGCTCCTCAACACTTTTTCTATGATCCTATAATCTTCAAGGGCATCACCACATGTCTTAATTTGATTGATAATATTCATTATCCTTTTGAAGAAGTTATTGATAGACTCATTCTCCTTTATTTGTAGGGTGTCAAAATCCATTATTAAGAGCTTCAACTTGACAAGATTCACCTTGCCACTCCCTTGATAGGCATTTTTAAAATTTCTCATGCTTTTCTAGAATGGATAGTTGTTTCTATCCTAGGAAATATTGAAATAACTAGTGTGATTTGTATGTAATCGAGTGCCTTGGCATATTTTCTCATATTCTCCTTCAACACATTTCTTTGTGATTAGGTTAATGTGTTAAAGGCTTCCAAGTTTTTAACCTCATTATATCCACCTTCAACCAACTCCTATAACTTTTAAGAGTTGAATATAATCTTCATTTTGATGCTCTATACATCATAGTTCTTTCCATCAAATGTAGGCGTTGTTGCCATGAACCAGAATTCCCTACTTCCATGTCTACCGAATGATATATATATGTGGATGGTCATAATAAAAGAAATTCATTCATATGTCATTAATTATATAGAAATATATATAGATATCATTATTAGCTTTTACATGATTATTTCTAGAAGTATTTTAATATATACATGTGGATGGTCATAATAAAAGGCTAGGCAATCCAATTTGATGTCGGCCAAAAAAATAAAAATAATTTAAAACAATAATAATATAGAAATAAAATTAAATAAGAAAGTTATGAACATATCGTATAACAAGATGATGATGGAGATAAATCATCCTTAACAGTCATGCACTTGAAAAATAGAATTTAGTCTAAAGAGGATCAAATACCACCGACCCGTCTTAAATAATTTGAAATAAAAAAATAGAAAAAAAAAAGATTCGCTGAAATAAATGAAAATTTTATTTTAACGTTGGCAGTGCGGTTTTCTTCATATTTGTTGGTATCTTTTGGGTTCATTTCTTCAATCCCTTTGGAGTGGCACGCGTAAGTCAAACAACTGTTTACATTTCAATTTAAAATAATATCTTCTTTGACTCGAACTTCTGTTTTTTGGGTGCCCACTATGCAAATCCCCAAATATATATTATTGGCTTAGATAAATTTGAAAGACCGTATAATTTTAGTCACAGATTGTTCCATCGTGTTTTATATTTTTCCAGATTCAAACAAAACAGCTTCCATAGTTTTTATAATTGCCGTCTTTGTCAAGTAATTAAATTCCGTAGTTTTCGCATTGAGTCTTTCCCGTGCAGGAATCAACTTCCGTAACACTCAGACACTACAACACGCTATCGTTAATAAAAGTTAATTGATTTTTTTTTTTCTAAATTAAAATATTATTATGAGTCCGTCTCTTCTTCCTTTCTTGTCCGGGATTAATGTTGTGCCCCTGGATATTCGTGATATGTTGGAAATTTGTTTTCTTTTTTTGAGATTTTTATTTTTCTAAGATTTATTTCTATTACAAGTTATTGGCAGACAATTTGAATGCGTTTTGACGTATACTTTAACACGACGTGTCTCTATCAGGGGACACTTATCTTTTATGTGCACTCTCAAGACCCAAATCATGGTTTTAATTCTTTTACATGAAATAAACGTTTGCATGAAAGTTTGGTAAAGAAGATTTGAACGTGTGTGGAATATTAAATAATTTTTTTTTTTTTGGGTGTATTTTTTATTATATATTTTTATTTAATATTTAATTAGTTTATATGAGAATGATTTATCTTATTTATTTGGTATGTAATTATTTATATATTTTTAAATATGTGTTTTAGATTTGTAAACATGTCTAGTTAATGCGGTTTTAGATTTATATTTTTTTTAACTTTTCGTTTAGAAATGTTGATTTGGAGAATGGTATTTTTAGGGGAATTCTGATAAAATTTACATAAATTTGATAAAACTTTCAAACTCAGTGGTTCTTTTAACCATGAAAAAATAATAATAATCTTACTTTTTTTTCTCACAATACTCTAGAGGACTATTTCCCTATTGTTAACAATATTAATGTTTTATCTAATATTATTAAATATAAGTATAGTAGAAAAAAAGTATTTGGAGGTGGAACACCACCAAATTTTACTAGATCATCAGGGGGTGCCCCTTGCACTATTAGTTAAATCCATCCCAATACTTTCTGTTGTTGTTCACCTCCATAGGAACTTGGCTTTAGACAATGGGGGAGAACATGTTCTTGGTGAAAACATTACAATGGCTCTCTTTTATGACATTTTTTAACACTGTCGATGAGTCCTTCTATAACTGATGGATATAGTTAGTCAACACCTCCATAAGGGAACTTTCCTCAGTTGGCAATTTCTATCTCTCCCCTACGTAATATATTAAATACTATAAAAATAAATAAAAAAGATAATGATAATTGGGAGCTCATTCCTAATACAATGGACCCACTTACTAAAAGCAGTTAGGGGGCTTAGGATGACACGCTGAATGACCCACTGAATCCCCCACCACTAATTATTGCTTAGATTGCTTAATATTCTCTTATTAATTGTTTCCTTTACATGGATTTAGTTTTCTATGTTTTCATCTTTTATGGTTGAAAAGAGTTTTAGTTAACTTGTTAAGTGCTTCTCGACTTTGATCAATTTGAATTTCATCAAGTGTAACTTTTCTACTCTTTTTTTGTAGGATTAACTTTGTAACATAGTGTTTTATTAATTTATGCAGAAACTTATTTCAACAAAAAACAATGATTATTAAATATTACCAACTCAATTGATTTAATTTCTTTTTTAGCATTTTTGTTCGAGTAGTGATTCAATACCACTATTATATTTTTTATTTAATGAAATATATTGCATTTTTTAAATATGAAAATAATATAGGTTTATTTAAGAATACTTTTAAAATTTTATAGACTATGAAAGGCTCAATTCATCAATATTAATATTAACAAAATTATAAATTTATTTATGCACATATTTTCTTTAATCATATTTTTATAAATAATTATATTATAAATTTTTTAATAAAACTTATTTATAATTTTTTGTCATTAATGGGTTGGTTGCAATATCGAAGGAGGCAAAATGAGTAGGGAAGATGGAGTTGGTACTACTATCTCAAGGGATGTTCAAATTAAATTTTGATGATATCATGATGGGAAATCTAGGGGCATCGGAGTTAGTTGTGTTATCTAGGTGTTAGTTTTTTAATTAGAGAAGCTTCAAAAAATTTAGTGGATGGAATAAATAATGAAGCATAGGCCCAAGCACAGGTTCTTCGACTCACGTTAGTGATTCAGTGTGGGATTAAGATAATATTAATCAAGGGGGAATTGATAGTCATTATGTAAGAAATTAGAAATGTTAAGGTGGGGTCTTGTAATTTGGAGAACATTCTGAACTATGCCTTAGACATCCTTTCTCTCCTAAATAATTGGAAAGCTAATCATTACTCTTGGGAAAACAACAAAGTGGAAAATGAGTTGGCAAATCGAGACATTGCTTGTATCCCTTCACCACTAGTCTTTTATTATTATTATTTTTAATTATGTGATCACATTACATGTGTAACCAAAAAAATAAAAATCAAACCTTGAATGCAAAATTCATCATTTTGCATTCAATTTTCCTTTGTTGACATTGCATTTCATGATCACATTTTGGGTGAGAGAGACTAAACCTTACCAAATTTTATCTCAAGAATCTACTAATCACTGATGCTACCATGTAGAAGAGGTAAGTGCTAAAAATCTACACTTGTTAACCCTAAATTTTAGTTATTTTTATTTTTTAATCCTAATTTTTAGTAGTAATTTATTTGTTTTGAATAGTCGATCCTACTAACCCTCTTATTCTTCTATCTAACCCTATAGAGAACCCTCTTATTCCTCCTCCTAACCCTCCACCTAACCATCCACATAATCCTCTTGTTCCTCCTCCTATCCCTCCACCTAACCCTCCTACAGTTCCCTAAAATCTCCCAGGCAGTTAGGAGAGTCTAGTTGACAATATTATGAGAAATAAAATTAAAATTAAAGAATTAATTGAGAGAATAAGGGATCTTACTTCTACCAACACCCTTCACACCCACCTAGCCAATTCCTTAGAGATATTATTAGGTCAATTTGATTCTTTAACAAGTCAAATTGATAGATGGGCTTCATATCGAGATAGTTGTAGGGCTTATTATGCTGACAAATTATCATCATTTGAGGTCAAGAATAAATAAATATAAAAAGTATGCATTTGTGCCTTATTCATTGAACCAACCATCAATAAACTATTTCTGGTAACTACTAAATGTTTTATAATCCATCGCTACCAACATAGTCTAATCACAACTAATTTTGTGATCGATGGTGGATGGTGTTTGACTATCCACTATGTAAAAACCATGAGGTCCTATTGTATTTTTTGATAGAAATCTACTGTGAGTTTGTTCTCAATGAAATTTTGAACTATTTTGATTATAGTGAGTTTCAGGGTTGAAGGAAAGGCTCTGCATAGGATCAACCAAGTGCATGTCATGTACCTAATTGACCTGCAAGGATCCATATCCAAAAGCCACTAAAGCTCAAGATCCACTCTATAGTTTAATAGGTTATACAGATCGACACTCTACATGATCTTAGTTCATTCACTAATACACTCATTCAACATATGAGTAGGGTCTCACAAATCAATGCTAGAGATACACCACCTAGTATGCATACTTGACCCCAACCTTGAAATTCCTATAGAGCTATGTGCATTGGAAATTTTGATGATGATGACACTGGTGGTCCAGAGAGTTTGTATAATATTCTTATGAGTGATGAGTTTTTGGCGTGCATAATTGGTATACAGACATTAACCACTACACAAGTGTATGTATATTTTATATAAATATCATGTTAAATTTAAGTTATGGTTACAAATCTAATTTACCTAACAATTCATTTGCATATAAATTGAATAGTATATGTCATTTTTTATGTCCTAGGAGGTGATGGTGCCTTCATCATCACAGTTGACATTTACAACATTTGATTTGATGCATCCATTATTTATATTTTTGGATCTAGTTGCTGGCCCATCCACTACTACATCTATCTTTGTTAGGATGGAACCTTTTACTTATATGGAAGTAAAATTTTGAGTTATTCTTATGCTTTATGTACATTTAGTCTATGTATATTTACCTTGTAAGTTTAAGTTAAATTTATCTATCAAGGATCTTGATGCATAAGTTTTAACAAGCTTCCCTGAAATGGAGGGAAACACACACTTACCTCTACTAAATACCCAACTTTAATATCTTATTTTCCTTCTTTATCTTCTATCTTCAACCTCTTTATCTCTTTGATCACTTTGCATTTACTAGGTCTTTTTTGTTCACTTTTACCTACTCAATGGCTCTTAAGCCTCCTTGTATTCAAATAATCCTCCTTCTTTGCTTTAAGTCATTTTAATAATCAACTACCTCTATAATATTTCCTTTTAACTTTAAACTCCTTAGTTCATACTTTTTTTTCACATTCTCTCTCTTTATCCTTGCTCTGTTCTTTACAATCTTCTTATGTGTTTTCGTAGGTATACATCTTATGTTGATTTTTTCCTTCCACAATACTCATAATACCATTTACCTACTCAATTACATCTCATTTCATGCATCCAACCATTTTACACAACCCCCAAGCTTCAAATCTTCACTTAACTCTTATTTTTTCTTTGACACCTTCCTTCTACTAACCCTTTTTTGAGGCAAACCTCCTTGTTCTGATTAAACTACAAAGATACATAAAAAAACAAACCCACATTCAAATACTCCTTTACATCACATAGCTCCATGTAAACTTTTATAGTTTAACTCTCTTTAGAGAACCCCTAACTCAACATCCCTAAGGACTAATTAGGTTTTCTAAGCCTAATTTAAGGCTACTAACTGTGAAATAATACCATACAGACTCAATCTGACTTTAAACCTTTAAAATCTTCTTCCTCCTATATATATACCTGTAAACAAATTTTAATTACTTTTCATCAGTTAAATCACTTATTTTCTCATTTTTTTAGTTTCAAACCAGAACATGTGTTGTCTCAATCTGGGACCTACTTGAGAGGATAATAAATGAGATACAATGACCTTTTGACCCTTATCAAAGATTCTAAGGATTGAAATGGTTCTTCCCTTACCCCACACATCTTCTTAAACTATTATTTTTCCTTTCTCAATACTAAAGCAATCCCAACATGACTATGTCAATAAATAGGACAACATAAACCCTTCAGACCATTTACTTTCATTTGATATAAAATCAAATAATAACACACATGGAAAAATAATATCCCAAAACATTCACAGTACCTTTAATCCTCAACTCTATTTCTAAGAGTTCTATAAGGTCTTTCTTTATGACTATGTAAACCCATAATTGTTACTAATTGGGTTGTATATAGTCTTCCCATGTATTTTGAATTTTATCAATAGTATTGAGACTTTAAATGTGTTTAAATTCATTTCATATATCTCCTCTATCCATTACTCATCTTTCAATCATTTATAATGACATTTTAAACTGATTATGTTCTCTTATTTCTAACTATGCCTAAAAATAGAGTATTGAAACATGGGTTTCACCACTTTGAACTTGTAGATTATTGAATTGAATTTTATCTAACTAGAGATATGAAAACCATAGTATTAATCATAAACCGATAGACACTTATTTAAATTTTACTCTATCTAAAGAAGCTTTAAAATGACATAGTTCTTGATATGTCTCTTATTCCTTTTCTCTCCCTAACTCTGTCATCTCAAAGTGATACTATTCTTTCCACATCCTGATCTTCCACTCACACTTACTATATGTATTACAATTTTTATATTACCTCCAACTAGAAAACTACTTGATATTATTTTCCATTACAAGTTTCATGGGAGTTACACTTCCATAATTATTGGTTTACATTATCTTTTCATGATCTACACATTGAAATATGTTGACATATATATCTTAGTTTACATTGAGAAAATATTCCATAAATATCTTTGATATTTTATAAAAAACTAAGTGATACCTTGTTTACATGAATATTTTATGGCTCAAGTAGACACTCCTCCATCTCTGTGACTTGAGACAGACATAAGCATTGCTACTGCAATGTCAACTCCATAGGTGCTAATAGAGGTATATGTTAACTTGTAATTTTAAATTATAAAATAAGACTTGTTTTCATAATTTTAATACAAAATTTGGGAAAATATAACTTATGTTAATGTATTATGTATCCACTCTCAAATAATATCCTTTTAAACTACTCAATTACTCATTAGGTCTGCTCTTAATTAGTCACCAAACTCTCAAATCTACTCTGCTTATTTTGAAAAAAAATTCTTTAAGATAATTTGGATAGGTATTAGGATAACTCAAGTATTTATTTATGTGTCAAAACTTACAATAATTCATCCAACTATAGGTCTCTAAGAGATTGAGCTCTCATTCTCAAATTCCATCTTTTTAAGTTTCTAGGTCTCTAGACCTAGTTGTTGCTCTAATAGGTCAATTTATAGAAATAAAGTTTTTATGTCTTATAAATTATATTTATAGTATTATTTTATCAATTTTAACATGTTTTAATTCTTTCCCAAGTTTATATAAATCAAATCAACTAAAAACTCATTTTACCTTTTGCATAACTTTCTAAAAAATGGTCTTCGACAAGTGTACATAAAAATAGTCCTCTACACCTAAAATTTCAAACATCTTATCAATAAAATGATACCTATAATAATTTATAAGACACATTCCCCAGCTTATCACAAAGTTTCATACCTTATTGTTTAATTTTTTGAATTTTAGAGGTGTTTTACTCATGAAACCCTTACTTCAGTTTTAATTAGAATTTTTATAGGCCATAGTAGAACTATTATTTCAATAATTCCTAACCAAAAAATAACACTTAAAACATGTAAATTGAGGAGAATAACATTTAGGACCAGGTTATTATCCTCCTATCAGGGCTGATTGACAAAACCACCACCCATTTTGGCCTCAAGAATGCCCTTCCTAATACAAGAAAACTGCAATTTTCTAGCCTAAGTTCAAACATGCATAAAAAAAACTTATAAATGATTTCCATGAACTATAATATCCATCCCCTACATATTTAATCCCTCTAATCACATCCCATATAACTCAGATGGAACCTTCGAGAGTGATCCATTAGATAAGTTGTAGTGATAGGTCAAAAAATGCAACTTTTTGGCATTAAACAAGCAACTTCTAGAGCTCCAATTGCCATTTTTTTCCTTTGAGACCTCCACCTGAGAATATATCACATTGATCACATCGACATAGTCAATTTACATGTTATCACACTATAATTACCTTGAAATCCACTTGGATGTGCATTTTCACTACTATTTTGTAGTACAAAAATACTGACAATAAATGTATCCCTTCACCACTAGTCTTTCCTTATGCCTCTCTATATTTCCTTCAAGAGTGGGTTTTGTCTTTTACACCTACTTGAATCATATTACCTCTTTTCCTTTTGGTATTTAAACTAACTCATAAGTCTAATTTCTCTCTATTATGTGCATTGCTTCATCGATTGCCTCACACCACTTGTTGTCCTTGATTGCTTATTCAAAGTGGATATGATTAGATGACAAAAAGAGATCATAATTCATAGTTTCATCTTTGTTTTTCTCGTACCTTTAATTCTCATATAATTATTTCAATCTTCTTATCCTTGTTAGTCATTGACTTGAGTTGGAGGAGGAGGATTTTGACTCATGAACAACTCCTTAACTTCCTTGATGGTTGTTTCCACTAGATGAATAATCTATTTTTGAAATATGGGTCCAAATTAGTGCATGGGTATATGTACCATTTGTAGTTTTAGTTTTAATAAATACTCCACTAGCACTTATTTGCAATTGGTCTTCTTCTTATTGTTAGGTTGTGGAGCTAAAAGCTTCAATTGTTGCAAACATGAAGGAGGTTGCTGAGTTCCAGGGAGACCGGTGTCGGCAGAGTATAGTGCAGAGAGAAATTGACATCGACAGGTGTGAACTAAAAGACAATCGGCATCAGCAGGAGATTGGCCAATGTCAGTCACCTCTAGGCAGACAGGGACTGATGTCGGTCGCCTGTGGTGGTTCCAAAACTGTTCGTTACACAGACAGCTAGTTCATTGAACCGAAAGTTTGCATGTAAAGACTATTTTTTGGTCTTGAGTTGCGAATCTAATTATTGTAATTAAGAAAGTCTAATTATTGTATGCATGAGATCTATGTAATAGACTCATGGGCTATATTGTAAGAGTGTGCTAGAAAGCCAGTGTGCTTGTAGAGAGAGCAAGAGTTGCTCCTCCTAGTTCCAAAGGGGTGCTGAGTGTGTATGATTAGGGAGAGTTGCAGGTTATGCAAGTTCTGGTAGAAGATCCATCGAGGTACTGGTTGAAGAATCATAAGGACTAGGTGAGGCAAGGACAAGGGTTCTTTAGGGTGTAGAGATATCTACATGGTAAGTAAGGCCTGTTAATTTGTAGGTGGTAGCAAGAGCAAGAAGATCTACTTGGAGTACGGTTGTGTGCTTGGTGTACTGGTAGCGTTGTTACTGACTAGTGGAGGTGAACAACAACTCTGTGTTTGAGTTGGTTATTATGACTATGATTGAGAGAGTGAAGTGTAGGAGGAGAATTACTGGTGAACCCTAGAAGTGTGGGAGCTCTAGAGGTGTGAGAAGAAGAAGTGTGGCATCTTCTTTATTGTATTTCCTTCTGGATGAATATTAATACAATTGGGTATTGTCTCTCATATCCTGTGTTGTTTCATATTTCTAGTTACTTATTCATTCTAGGTAAATTTTGTGTTTAGTTGCTTACACAGAGGTAATCATATTGTGCTCTAATTGAGGAGCAAGATCCTAACAAGTGGGCACCAGAGCTGTTTGTTGCTCTGGGTGCCTGACACTTATCTCTCTTCCCAAGCTTCATACTTAATGAATTAAACATCTAAACTGATTATGATTTATTTGGTGATGGTATTGTAGAACTAATAATCTTTTTATTGGTCACTATACCATATTAAAATGTACTTCTCACATTTTTCCTTCCATTTGGTCTTCCTTTTCTTAAGAATGTGTGTATATGCTACACATCCAAACACACTAAGGTGTTCTACACTTGGCCTTTGGCTGCTCCATGCTTCTTTAGGGATTATATCCCTAATACTCTTCATTGGAAAAATGTTCAACAAGTATATGGTTATTTATACAACCTCAGCCTTAAAATCATTAGGTAATACCTTTTCCTTTAGCATACTCCTTACCATCTCTTGGATGGTCGTATTCTTCCTCTCATCCACACCATTTTATTTTGGTGTATACCTAGATATTAATTGCTTATTTATCCTATAATCCTTAAAAAATTCATGAACTCATTAGAGGTATACTCTCCCCCTCTATCCATCCTCAAAATCTTGATGTAGTGGCCACTTTTCTTCTCCACCATGCCTTGAATTTCTTGGTCATAAATGCATCCAATTTTTTCTTCAAGAAGTAGACCCATATCTTTGAGCTAAAGTGATATATGAATTTCATGAAGTAGACATTCTTGAATAGGGAGGAGGTCTTCATTAGAATACACAATTCTAAATATATTAGCTCTAAATGAGCTCTAGCAATTCATCATTTACCCATAGGAAATGCATTCCTATGTTCCTTTGCTAATATTCATCCTTCACACACTTTATTTGGTTGTTTTATAAGGGGTAGCCCTTTCACCATCTGATTGATGTAAAGAAGGCTCTATCCTCCAAAGCTTAAATGTGCATACCTAAGGTGACAAATATTAAACTCATTTACTACCATATTTTAATTACTTTTATGAGCTCACTTTGCATTCTCAATGGAATCATTCCATTGATTATCATCTTGACTGCTGAAATCTACCTATAGCAGCCACTCCTTTCAAATATGATGCATTCACCATTCTCAAATATGACCTTGGACAAGTTTCTCAATGCTGATAAGGTTGTGCTTCAACCTGAGTGCATAATAGACATCTTGAATTTACCTTTTATCACATTGCTTAGTGTAGATAGAAATGCTTCCTTTGCCTATGAGAAGAAACTTCTCATTGTTTCCCATCTTCACCTCTAATTTTATCGACACATTAATGTGGTAGAACATATATTTATTCCCACTCATGTGTTTGATACAACCACTAGCCAAGTATCATGTCTCTTTACCACTTTTCTATGTAATGTTGCATGTTATGAACAAGCTTCCCCCTTTCTAATTCCTATTAGGTTCAGCCTTTTATTCATGGGAGAGATTTGAATGCTGATAATTCATGTCATACTCCTTTATGTATTCACTATAGTAGTGTCCACACCTCTTGCAATAATAACATTAGATGCTATACTTATTATACCTTTATTTATATCCCCTTCTGTAAGTATTGTTGCTTCTTCTCCTTCCTATATTATTTAATCCTCTCAGCCTTCCTTTCTCATTCACATTGGTCTTAAATTCTTGCTCATGAGAGGAGGTGCTTGACCTATTCAACCTTTGTTCATGGGTTTTTAAGGAACCCATTACCTTGTCCATTGTCATTATTCTCAAATCTTTGGACTCTTCTATTGCAACCACTATAGGGTCAAATTTGATTGGAAGGCTCCTCAACACTTTTTCTATGATCCTATAATCTTCAAGGGCATCACCACATGTCTTAATTTGATTGATAATATTCATTATTCTTTTGAATATGTCATTGATAGACTCATTCTCCTTTATTTGTAGAGTGTCAAAATCCACTATTAAGAGCTTCAAATTGACAAGATTCACCTTGTCACTCCCTTGATAGGCATTTTTAAAAATTTCCCATGCTTTTCTAGAATGGACAATTATTTATATCCTAGGAAATATTGAATCAACTAGTGTTATTTGTATGTAGTTGAGTGCCTTGACATATTTTCTCCTATTCTCTTTCAACACATTTCTTTGTGATTAGGTTAATGTGTTAAAGGCTTCCAAGTTTATAACCTCATTATATACACCTTCAACCAACTCCTATATCTTTTAAGAGTTGAATATAGTCTTCATTTTGATGCTCCATACATCATAGTTCTTTCCATCAAATGTAGGGGTTGTTGCCATGAACCAGAATTCCCTACTTTCATGTCTAAATGGAATTACAACTTATGAGATCTAATACCAGTTATTGAAAACTATAGATATGATATCAATTCTATGTGGAAATTATAGAATAATGTGTAGGCTTAGGTGGGTAGCAAGGAAACAACATAGTAATAAAACCAAAGATTGAAATAGGGGATGGGAAGAATAGTTCAAAACACACAAAATGCAAATATAATATTTATGTAAAAAAATTTACAGACATATCTATAACTATTTAAAAAAGACTCTTATAAACTGATATTAAGCTAAACATACTACTTTCTAATTATTGTCACAAATAATATCCATTATGTTGTTGTTTTGCTTCTATTCTCATTTTGGCTTCTTTTCTTTGTCCATAGAGTTTGCTACTACTATGTTATTTTTTGTAGGATCTTTTATACTTGTTGCTATGCTATATTCTCTTTGTCTTCTCGACTAGATATTTCTATACCTCTAATTGTTGTTACATCTATTTTTTTTGCACTATCTTCTACATAGTCTACTACTATTCCTATGACTATTGTTGCATTTCTTATCTTTTGTCAGACACATACTTTTGATTTGTCTTCTATTTTTTTCCACTTCTAAATACTAGGATTATAGCTACCTCACCTATCACCAAAATCCCCCCAAAAATAAAATAGCTACAAAATATTGAAAATTCAAATCACTTCAATTAATCCTATTAGATGGTTACAATTGTTCTGTGTAGATTGGGAGGTAGGTAGGAAGTCAGTGAATAAAATAATATTCTAACAAAGTTAAGTTTTTGAAATTGTATATTGGGAGTTACTTTTCTTTAATTTGTTCCATGAAGGGTTTTACCTCCAGTAACCACACATTTTGCAAAACTCTAATTATATTTATGTAACATATGGCTATGCTACCATCCTTTTTTTTAACAACTAATATTCTTCCTGTCTTTTACAAAGATGGTAAAGCATTTTAGTAAATAATTAAAAAAAATATAGTGACATAAGCTTGAGGGAAAGACACTAGGAATAAGAATGATAAAAAATAGTACACATGTGGAATGGTGTATAACCTAAAATATATTAGGACTATTGTATGTTTGAGATGCCATAACTAGAGTTGAAATAAATAGTGGTATAAAACTAAGTTACTATTTTTATATTTGATTTAATATTTTTAATCTATATATGGTTGAATTGATTAGTTTTATTTAAAAAAACATTTTTCTCAAAGACATGCACTGGAGTTTCTAGTTTACCCAAGAGCTCATATAGTTGAGCTAATTTTAAGAAGAGGATGTAGTAGTTTTCAGCAGCCATGAAAGAATATGGAGTTTTGTTAGAGGTGAAGATAAGTTTGGTAGGTTGGTTTAGATGGTGTCAGCCATGGAAATGAATTGAGTTTGCCTTGGCTATTTCCTAGAAGGTAGGAGGATACTATAGGCTAACAAATTTGGTTTCACATTTATTTATCAATGCCATGTCTAGGGTTTATATAATTTTACATCAACCTATTTATCTTGTATTCATTTAGCATGGATATCATGTGATGTTTATGGTTTGGTTGGTAATCATAAATATAACTTAATTACTTATGTAATCAGGGTGTTTGAGAAACAAAGACATTTTTAGCAGCTTTATTTACTTTTTGGTTATATTTTGATAATTAGTAATTAGAGCGTGGATATTCATAGTTCATCATGCATGGATGAAATTCTTATATGGGATTTTATTTTATTTTTTTATATAATATGTGATTTGATATACTATTTTTAGGATTGGTTTTCTTTTGAAAAAAGAATAGTGAGTCAATCAGAAGTTCACCATTTGTTTTTAGATTTCTTTTGATAAGATTGGTAAGTGAGAGTAAAACATTTAGCTATGAGAAGATAGTGACTTGCTTATGGAACAACATTTCTCACCAAATATGATATATAATACTACTTATTTTATCTCTTGAGAGATAATATCATTTTTGTTTCTCTAGAGAAGACATAAAATACTAATTTTTATGATCTCTCAAGAAACAATATCATTTAATCCTGATAATTGTCTTTTGAGAGATAAAATTAATTTAATGAATTGAAAAAAAAACTAAATTCCTTCTAGTGAAACCAATCAATAAATATCATCAATAACACTAAAATGTTGGTAATTAGTATTATTAAAAAAATGGAAAATAATTTGGGTGGAATAATCTTGTGCCCATAACTTGTGGGTCTATGAGAATTTTATTATGTTAAAAAGAATAAATACAAAAGGGTGCCTAAATGACATTAACCTTTAACGTAGAATGGTATAGGGGTAAAATTTAATATATTTTTGCAAAATCCATTTCTAGAACTATGTGGTTCATCTGAGCACTCCATGATCCTCAAGTTTTTTAATCTTGTTGTCCCAATTATTTGTGTTGTTGTTGATCTTAATTATAATTCTAAAATTTCACTATTCTTCCTTTGTTGATCCTTATGTATACTTGTTTCCATCAAATATGATATCTAATATGGATTTTACAACATTTCTAGGAGCCGCAGATTTAACACTTTTCAACTGAATAAGAAACCACTAAAAAATAGCATGGCATAAAAAGATAATGTCAACAATTTAAACAAAAAATATAGAAAAGGAACTAGCACAGATATTATAGATATTTGTGTTTTCATGGAGATATGGTAGCTAATAATTTTTTATATCACTACCACTAACTTTCACATTTGTAAATTACAAAACATCATACAAGTAAACTAGATAGCTCTTGTAAGTTAAAAAAAACTTTACAATTATCTATCTTCTAAACATTGTTCTAGCAAGTAAATTAAATTAAATTTCATGTTTTCACCCATGTGAATTAGAAAGAATGTTAGTAGTATAGAACTAGGAATAAAGGTATCTTGGAAATACTTGATAAGACTTCCTAGAGACTTGTGCCCCAATGCTTGCTTCTAGATTGGGAAATCATTTGATGACATATTTGTCTCCTTTTCTTATACCACAACCACCACCATATCAATGTTATATATTATCATGCCAATTCCCATCCTCTTTAGTATAGTTATGCCTCATGGATTTTAAGCGAATCTTTGACAGATCGAGAATAATAATCATTCACAAATTATTAGAGATAGTAGCATTACTATGGAAATAAAATATCCTATACTGGCTGGAGAGATTTTAAATGTAGAGCCCATATGCCTATCCAGATTCATTTCTTTCTTAACAAATAGCATTATAATTTGAGAAAATAATGTGCTTTGTAATATGGTCATCAGCCAAATTGACAAGATTCTTATCACCATCTTTATTTCCTCTACATCTGTCATAGTGCATGGTTTTGAGTTTTCCTCACTCTAAGCTACTGCTTTGTCTAAAAATCTACCATTCACAACCATTATTTTCTCTTATACATTATGCTATACAAAATAGGTATATGCCCATCATTAATGTTTAAAAATGATAAAGTTTATAACCTAAGAAATTTAGTACGATAAATGGGGTATCAACCTTGACCAAGATATTCCTATGAATTTAATTCATGAAGAGATAATGAATCTGAAGGAACCTACACTTTCCAGTTGTAAATAAGTTTTGCAATTACTTTTGCCATTCACTATAGGGGGTATGTCTCTAAAATTTATGTCTATAAACTAGTGTACCCATCAAAAATACCAAGGATG
The DNA here is from genome assembly GCA_037957365.1 of Torreya grandis. NCBI lineage: Eukaryota > Viridiplantae > Streptophyta > Pinopsida > Cupressales > Taxaceae > Torreya > Torreya grandis. Next base: position 1,205,921 of record JARHVA010004013.1, on the reverse strand, counting down.
ATATTATGAGTGTTATGATCATAATTCCATATCCCACTCCCCAACTTATTTGGTCTTGAATATACATGATCAATGTCTAACCAATCAAATTTCCAAATAATATTATAAAAATACACTAATTGAAAAAAGTGGCCTTGTGCATTTTTTACTTTGGATGAAAATCATCAAACTGATCTACACCAAAAGTGGATATATTTGTTTTGGTTCCTTTAGAGCCTAAATAAATCATATACAAAGCATGGTATAAAACCCAATTGATAAAGAGTAACTCTTTTAGCAACCTTCATTTGATGGGTAGTCTGGTTGTATCAAAGACTTCAATAAAATTGTAATGGTGATAACCCCCATTCCTTGGGCCAAAATCAATGTCATAATAGATTTATAATTAAAAATCAATTCATTTATCAATACTCTGTGAAAATATTTTATTTTTCCTTCTTACTTACTCACCTAGAAAGCTCGAAATGATGATAGTAGTAACCAATTGAATCAAATACACATTTTAAATTTGAAATCAACCAACCATTTGCATTTTTTTTAAGGGGGGTGGGATAGTGGTAGGTGAGAGGCTCAAATGTATAAGATAAAAAGAGAAAATAGAATGTAAGAGTGTGAAAAATAAGTTAGTGTAGCAAAAACAAAAAGATACAAAATATAATGTTAGTATGGATAGAGAAAATATACGATGCAATAACAAACAAAGATAGGCATAATTTTAGTGAAGTACCAGTAGAGAATAGAGATTGGAGAAAATAGGCAAAGATTATATTCACAGACAATATAAATCTATAGGTGAGTGGAAGAAAGATAGAATGTAACAATAGTCTGTATAAAATAGGGGAAGAATAAATAGAGAAAATTAAGAAGATAAATAGACAACAGTCTAGTAAAGAGGAAGCAAAAGAAGAAATATAGTCAACAAAATAGAAGAAATGTATTAAAAAAAATAATCATTTTATAACAACTGTAGTTGTGTAAGTTTATGAATCAAATCAATTTATATTAGAGTTTTAAGAATGAATTAATATATATAGTTTGAGTGGTTTTTATGATGATACTCTACCCTCCCCTATTTTATCCATCTTGTATGTTTTTTGGTGTATTTCTAGCACTTTTGTTTGGCTTTAGACCATCCATGTAGTTTCAGTATTTTGTTTTATTTTATGTTTTTGGTTGCTTCCCACCTAGGCCTGTACAGTTTAATTTTTTACCAATAATTTATATCAAATATATTAGGTTGTAATCCCATTTAGACATGGTAATAGGCAATTTTGGTTCACAACATCAGCCCCCTATATTTGATGGAAAGAGCTATGATGTGTGGAGCATCAAAATGAAGACCATATTCAATTCTTAAGATCCATGGGAGTTATTTGAAGGTAGATATAATAATTTTGCAGACATAGCAACACTTAATGCATTAACCCAATCACAAAATTATGCATTGAAGGAGAAGAGGAGAAATTATGCCAAGGCCCTCAATGACATATAAATGACACTAGTTGATTGAATATTTCCTAGGATAGCAACAATTGTCTATTCTAAACAAGCATGGGATATTATTTAAAATGTCTATCAAGGGAGTGAAAAGGTGAAACTTTTCAAGTTGTAACTCTTAAGAAGGGACTTTGAGATCCTAAAAATAAAGGACAATGAGGTTATCAATAACTTATTCACAAGGATAATGAATATTATCAATCAAATGAAGATATATTGATACCCTTGAATATCATAAGATCATAGAGAAGGTGTTGAGGAGCCTTCCAATAAAATTTGACCTTATAGTGGTTGATATTTAAGAGTCAAATGATTTGAAGTAAATGAAAATAGATGAGCTAATGGGTTCCTTATAAAACCATGAACAAAGGATGAATAGGTCAACCGTATGTTCCCATGAGTAAACATTCAAGACCAATGTGAATGTGAAAAGAAGGGGGAGAGGATCAAATAATAGAGGAAAGGGAAGAAATTGCTTTGGTCAAGGAGGTGGAAGTCATAGACATCAAGAGTCACATGGGAGAGGAAGAGGAAGGAGAATCAACACTTCAAGAGGAGGATCTATAAAAAGGTATGATAAGTCAAAAATTTAATGTTATTATTGTAAAAGGTATTGACACTATGGTAGTGAGTGTAAAAAAAGGAGTATAATATGAGTATGTTGTATTCAAATTTATCCAAAACATAAGAGGCTAAACGAAAAAGGAATGAGAAATATGTAAAAAATTTCCAACATGTAATATTGTGGAGTTAAGTGGTAAAGAGACATGGTATTTGGATGGTGGTTTTAGCAACCACATGAGTGGGAACAAAGAGATGTTAAACAACATTGACAAGTCAATAAAATAAGAGGCAAATATGGGAAATAATGAGAAGGTTCTGATCATGGGCAAGGGTATCATATCTATTTACACCAAGTAAGGTGATAAAAGGCAAATTTAATATAGTTTCTATGTAATCGGGTTGTAGCACAACCTTATTAGCATTGGAAATCTTTTCCAAAATGGGTATAAGGTCAGATTTACTAATGGAGAATGCATAATATTTGATATGAGTGGTTATAATAGGTAGAACAATCAAGATGACATGTAATTTGATGTTTCTTTTGAGAATACAAAATGAGCTCATAGTAGCATTAAAAATTATGACAGTAGATGAGTCTACTCTTTAGCATCTAATGTATGATAATTTGAGATTTGGAGGGATAAACCTTATTTAAAAGAATAAAATCATAAGAGGGTTTCCCCTTATAGAATAACCAAACAAAATGTGTGAAGGATACATATTGGGGAAGAAACATAGAAGTGCATTTCCTATGGGTAAAACATGGAGAGCTAGAGTTCCTTTAGAGCTGATCCATTCAAACTTGTGTGGTCCAATGAAGAACCCCTCCCTATAATATAGTGTTTAATTCATGACATTCATAGATAACTTTAGTTGGAAGATATGGGATTATTTTTTGAAGAACAAATTAGATGCATTTGAGACCTTAAAGCAATTTAAGGCTATGGTGAAGAAACAAAGTGACCACTAAATTAATATTTTGAGGATAGATAGAGGGGGAGAGTATATCTCTAATGAGTTAATGATTGTTTGTAAGGATCATGGCATCAAGAATAAAATTACATCTAGGTATACACCATAGAAAAATGGTGTGTTTGAGAGGAAGATGAGGACTATCCAAGAGATGGTAAGGAACATGATAAAGGCAAAGGGTTTACCTAATGATTTTTGGGCTAAGGGTGTAGAAATAGTCATATACTTATTGAATATTTATCCAACCAAGAGAATTACGAATATGATCCCTCAAGAATCATGGAGTAGCTTAAATATAGGTTTTGAACACCTTAGAGTGTTTGAATGTGTATCATATGCATGCATGCCCAGGTAAAAAAGGACAAAATGGGATGAAAAAGGTGAGAAGTGTATTTTCATAGGATATAGTGATCAATCAAATGATTATAAAATGTACAATCCCATCACTAAAGAACTCATAATCAGTTAGTATGTTTAGTTCATTGATCATGAAGCTTGAGAGGAGAGACACAAAGAAGAACAAGCACAAACAAGGGATAGTGGACCATTTTTTAAATCTGAAATAGCAGATGGTACACCCACCGATACACCAAGTTGGACTCCTATTTCACAAAGGGTTAATTCATCTAGTGGGAAAATTCATCAAGGAGGTCAAGGATTTATTTATGAGTCAACATCATCCTCCTCCAACTCAAATCAATTCCTAGCAAGGACAAGAAGATTTCAAATCTATGAGTAGTCAAGCTATGAGTGCATTAAACTATTAATTATGCTCTCTTTTTATTAGTTGATCCTATATACTTTGAAATTTTAGTTAAGGATAGAAATTAGTGTGAGGCATGGATGAATAAATGAATGTAGTAGAGAGAAATTAGACTTAGGAGTTAGTTGACCTACCAAAATGAAAAAAGGTCATAGGAGTCATGTGAGTGTACAAGACAAAAACCAATCCTAAAGGCAAGATAGAGAGGCATAAAGAAATACTAGTGGTGAAGGGATACAATCAAAGGCCTGTATGTGACTATAATGAGACATTTTCACCCATAACAAGCCTAGAAATGGTAAGGACAATTATAGCCATTGTTGCGGGATAGCCACCTAAATATGATATTATCGATTATGAGAATAAGGTATATAGATTGGAAAAGGCATTATATGGGCTCAAGCATGCCCTAAGAGCATGGTACTATTAGTGTAGGTTTTTGTTTTTCCCTATTTTTTAATTAAGGAAATTATATTTCTTGTGCATACATGGAGTTTTCCTACATTTGTAGGATATTCTAGCTTATGTGGAGGTGTGTGTCATAGATGTGTCATAGGTGTCATAAGAATGTCATAAGTAACTCCCTTGATGGGAGTTACTTCTCTATTCTTAGCACCTTGTCACCACCTTTTATGGAGGAGTTACTGTCTATTCTTCGGGTGCCTTGTCCACCTTTTGTGGAGGAGTTACTTACGTACTCTCCTATATGTATTCCTCACTTTGGCCATCTCATGTTAATCAAATTTTGGTTTTCTCCATTTTGTCTTGTGCAATTTCTCTTATTGTGTTATTTTCAAATTACTTTAGCATCTATGTGGTGTGCACTTGCTTCAACTTATGTGATCACGTCTCCATTACACTCATATTATCTGGATTCTGGCAAGAACTCCAATATGGTATCAGAGCTAACCTAGTAATCTTGTGTGTGATTATGCTTTTAGCTTATTTTGAAATCAAGAGTGAAGTTCTCTTTATTTTTTATTCTAGATTTGATCTAAAAAAAATTTGTCTATATCATTTTTGGTTAGTTTCCTTGGGATCTTTACATTTGGGTGTCTTGGCAAAATACGACTAGCAGACAAGCTATTTGTAGATAAATATGTAGGTTCATGCACTTAGGTGCCATTGTTGAGCAGAGAGAAAGGAGGTAGGCACCAAACTTCTACTATTATCCTTGACTTCTACACCTAGCTTCTGGTCTGCACCCTCCAATAGTAGTTCCAGCTAAGCCTTCAGCTATACAACATCCTTTCCTACCAGCCAAGCTAGCTGTACAACATAGGTCTATTTTTTTTGTTTTTTTTGCAAAAAAAATTTAGAACTGCGCCTTTTTTTGGACACCACCTACTATTTGGTTTGTTGTTTAGAAGTCAGTTTCTATGCCTCTTTTTTGGTGAAGTCTTTTGCCACACCTCAGACAAGCCGTACAATCCAGCACAGGTCTGCTACTTCCATTTTGTCTTTTTTGCAAATCTGGACTGTGTTTTGTTCTTTGGTGCCCCTTCCTACTTGGCATCCCATTCTGTCCATTCTGTCCTTAACTAAAATTTTTTAGTGAAAATTGACTTGTAAAAAAAACAAAAATCAATCAATTTGACTGAGTATTAAGGTTTTTAGATAGTTTGGTAATTTTGGGGGTTTGAATTTTAACTTGTATCTTCGACCTACAAAGACAAAGGGTGAGGCCCAGGTTGGTGAGAGACCAATTCCCCCTCACACAAACATCCTTTAGATTCTTCGTTCCATGCTAAATCCAATGAGTGGTTGGAAGGCCACTTTCTCTCCATAACAGGCATTTTTTAATGTTTTAGTGCTTTTTTTGCAAAAACATTAGTTTACAAAAAAATTGTACCTTTAAAATCTTGCAAATGGTAGCTCATTTTTGGGTGCCATTCTTTGAAAAAGTGTTTGTAATTCGATTCTCCAAAGCGTAGGCTTGTTATTTATCAAAAATGCACTAGTTTATAAAGTGCAAAAAATTTGGGTCTCTTGGGATGCATTTTCGACTGAGTCTGATGTCTTGTTTGATTTAGTCTTGCACTGATTGCTCTAAGACGTACTCTCAACTGAGTCTGACGTATTTTGAGTGTGCACTTGCATATTTGGGGGGCTCAATATTTTAGGGGGGTGTGATTTCTTTTCACAACTTACTTTCATTCTCCTTTCTGCATAAATTCACAACTTGCAATCAACACAACTTCACCTAAATTTAGCTAAAAATGGTATCATTTCAACTTAAACCCCTAACACCCTTCAAATATCATGAATCAAAAGTTAAAATGTTAATTATTCTTAGAAGAAAAGGGTTGTATAAGATCACCATGGGTACACAAATAGAACCCAACACTGATGCTGAAAAGGTCAAATGGTACAACCTTTGGAGTTGGTCCACAGTGATGTATCAGGACCCTTTCCCAAGCCATCTTTCACAAGGGCCAAGTACATCCTCACTTTCATTTATGATTTCTATAGGTACACTTGGATATATTTTCTCAAACAAAAGTCTAAACTTTTTGAAATTTTTCTAGACTTCAAGGCTCTTGTTGAGAAACAGAGTGAGAAATCTATCAACGTTCTTCGAGCTGATAATGGAGGAGAGTATGTCAACATGAGGTTTGAGCAATTTTGCACCATAGAGGGGATTGATTTGTAGTGCACTATCACTTACAGTCCTTCACAGAATGGGGTTGCAAAACACAAGAATAGGTTCTTGAAAGATATGGGTAGCTATATGATTCACTCCAAATCCTTAGCACCATAGTGCTAGGCTGAAGCCATCAATTGTGCTTGTTACATTCAAAATAGGGTTCCTCACAAAGCTTTGAAAGGGATAACACCCTTTAAAGCTTGGCATAAAAGGAAACTTGATGTTGATCACCTTAGAGTTTTTAGATCCCTAGCCATGGCCCCCATTTCGAAGAAGAAATGCAAAGCTATGGAACGTCACTCCAAGCCTTGCATCTTTGTAGGATATCCAGATGGTATTAAGGGATATCTCCTTCTAGATCTAGTCACTCATGAGTTGAGAGAAGTGTCCATTTTTAGGAGAGTCCTAGAAACTCAACACTTGACATTTCTTCTCCCTCATTGGATCTACTTATTCATGATGATTCCTTGTCAGATTCAGATCAGCCACAGCAAGTTCTTGAGCTAGAGTCATCTTCTTCTTCAAGTTAAAATAGCGAGGACGGTGATGTAGAGTCATCCACCTCTAGTTAGTCAGAGGATGAGGAGTTATCACCTGACTCGCCCACTTTCAGGCCACTTTGGGCTAGATAGACACTTGAGAGTGCTGGCACTTGGGCAGGAGATTCTGCAGATGACAGACGTACTAGGGGGATTTTTAGAGAGATCCGCATGCCTTCTTTGCTTTAGTTTTGGATCCATAGACCTTTCGAGAGGCATTAGGGGTACCTGAGTGGGATAATGCTATGGAGGAAGAATATTCTTACTTAATCAAAAATCACATTTGGGACTTGACTTCACTTCTTAAGGGAAGAAAGATGGTTCGATATAGGTGGATATATCAGACCAAGTTTGCAGCAGATGGGTCGATTGATAAGTACAAGGCACAATTGGTCACCAAGGGTTTCTCACATGTGGAAAGCATTGACTACTCAGAGACCTTTCCACCTATTGCAAAGATGACTTCTTCTGACTCACCTTTTCACCCGTTGCAAAGATTATAGAAATAACTCTGATAATATCAGAGTTATTGCCAAATTTTGGATAATACGACTACAATGGAGATGTGATCACACAAGTTGAAGTAAGTGCACACCATATAGATGCTAAAGCAATTTGAAAATAACACAATAAGAGAAATTACACAAGAAAAAATAGAGAAAACCAAAGTTTGATTAGCATGAGATGGCCAAAGAGAGGAATACATATAGGAGAGTACGTAACTCCTCTACAAAAGGTGGACAAGGCACTCCAACAATAGACAATAACTCCTCCTTGAAAGGTGCGACAAGGTGCTAAGAATAGAGAAGTAACTCCCATAAAGGGAGTTACTTATGACACCTACGACACATTTATGACACACACCTCCACATAAGCTAGCCTATCCCATAAATGTAGGAAAACTCCATGTATGCACAAGAAATATAATTTTCCTAATTAATAAATAGGGAAAAATAAAAACCTACACTAATACCCCCCATAAGCACTGCTTAGGTGGGCAGTGTGGAAATAGAAAATGGGTTCTAGCAACTAGGCCTGATGAGGTACCCATGTACAAATGCAATCTCCCATAAGATAGAGAAAAGGAGAAAACCCGTAGGAAAAAACTCCCCTCCCCAAAAGAGTGACATAAAAGAAAGAAGAGGCTAGAAGGCCCCCCTAAAGATGATGTTGTTGTAGATGTGGACCGCACCCCAAGAAGAGCTCAGAGATGAATGAACTTGCTCTCAGTGAAAGGTTTAGTGAAGATGTCTGTAATCTACTCTAAAGACTAGAAAAATATCAAGTCAATGACCTGACTATGAATAAGCTCTCGAATGAGATGCATGTGAATCTCTATGTGCTTGGTCTGCTGGTGCTGAACTAAATTCTTACAAATCTGAATGGTACTCTGGTTGTCACAATAAATGATGGTGGGCTGCCTAATAGGAATGCCAAACTCAGAAAGAATCCCGTGAAGCCAAATAGCTTCAGTAGTTGTATTAACAGCTCCCCTATACTCTGTCTCTGTGGATGATATAGTAATAGCATTCTGCTTCTTGCTAGACCTACTGATAAGACTAAAACTTAGAGGGAAACTGTAATAAAAAGTGGACTTGCGAGTCTGTGAATCGCCAGCCCAGTCTAAATCTATATATCCAACCAAGTCATCCTCTCTACCAAATCTGTAATGAATCTCGTATTTATGTGAACCCTGTATGTAATGCAAGATCCTCTTTGTTGCTTTCCAATGCAGCTCATGAGGTTCTTGCATGAATCTGGAGACAAGTCCCACTGTATATGAAATGTTAGGCCTAGTGTGAGTCAAGTAGATGAGACTACCAACAGGTTGTCAATACCGAGTGGCATCAACCAATGGTGAAGAATAATCAGCCTCAAGCTTGACTCTTGATAGAAAGGGAGTCAGAGATGGCTTGCAATCAGCCATGTGAAATCGAGCCAATAGGTCAAGAGCATACTTAAGTTGTGTAAGAGAAATCCTTGAATCTGACTGTGAGATCTCGACGGAAGGAACTAGTGCAACAAACCCAAGTCTATCATGTCAAATCTATCCTAAAGAGATGCCTTCACCACTGCAATAGCTGATGAAGAACTCTCAGTGATCAAAAGGTCATCAACATATAGAACCAAAATCAAGAGCGAATCATCCTACTGTAAGAAGTAGACATTGGGATCAGAATGGCACCTAGTGAAACCTGCTATGAGAAGGAAGGAATCCATCTTGGCATACCAAGCTTGAGGGGCCTATTTGAGGCCATAGATAGATTTATTAAGTCTGCATACTACGGAAGAATCTTGAACAAATTTTGGCAGCTGCTCCATGTAGATCTCCTCCTCAAGGTCTCTGTGAAGAAAGGCACTCTTCACATCCATATGATGCACATCTCAACCATGTGTTGCGATAATAGCCAAGGTGAGTTGGAGAGAAGTCATCTTTACAATGGGTGCAAAGGTCTTTGAGTAGTCAATGCCTACCACCTGTGAGAAACCCTTGATGACCAATCACGCCTTATACTTATCAACCGACCCATTTGTTACAAACTTGGTCTGATATATCCACCTACATCAAACCATCTTTCTTCCCTTAGGAAGTGAAGTCAAGTCCCAAGTGTGATTTTAAATTAAGAAAGATTATTCTTCCTCCATAGCATTATCCCACTCAGGTACCCTCAATGCCTCTTGAAAGGTCTGTGGATCTGAAACTGAAGCAAAGAAGGCATGTGGATCTCTCTAAAAATCCCCCCTAGTAGGTCTGTCATCTACGAAATCTCCTACCCAAGTGCCAACACTCTCAAGTGTCTGTTTGGCCTAAATTGGCCCGAAAGTGGGTGAGTCAGGTGCTAACTCCTCATCCTCTGACTGACTAGAGGTGGATGACCCTGCATCACTATCCTCATTGTCTAAACTTGAAGAAAAAGAAGATGACTCTGCCTCAAGAACCTGTTGTGGCTGATCTGAATCTGACAAGGAATCATCATGAAGAAGTAGATCTAATGAGGGAGAAGAAGTGTCAAGTGTTGAGTCTCTAGGACTCTCCTAAAAATGGACACTTCTCTCGATGAACAACTCATGAGTGATTGGATCTAGAAGGCGATATCCCTTAATACCATCTAGATATCCTATAAAGATGCAAGGTTTAGACTGACGTTTCATAGCTTTGCATTTTTTCTTCGAAATGCGAGCCATGGCTAAGGATCCAAAAACTCTAAGGTGATCAAGATCAGGTTTCCTTTTATACCAAGCTTCAAAGGGTGTTATCTATTTCAAAGCTTTATGAAGAACCCTATTTTGAATGTAGCAAGCACAACTGATGGATTCAGCCCAGTACTATGGTGCTAAGGATTTGGAGTGAATCATACAGCTACCCATCTCTTTTAAGAACCTATTCTTGCATTTTGCAACCCCATTCTGTTAAAGACTATAAGTGATTGTGTGTTGTAAATCAATCCCCTTTGTGGTGCAAAACTACTCAAACCTCATGCTGATATACTCTCCTCCATTATCAGTTCGAAGAACCTTGATGGATTTCTCACTCTGTTTCTCAACAAGAGCCTTGAAGTCTAGAAAATTTTCAAACACTTCAGGCTTTTGTTTGAGAAAATATATCCAAGTGTACCTAGAGAAATCATCAATGAAAGTGAGGATGTACTTGGCCCTTGTGAAATATGGTTTGGGAAAGGGTCCCGATACATCACTGTGGACCAACTCCAAAGGTTGTGAAGCCCTCCAAGCTTTGCCTTTGTCAAATTTTGCTTTAGGATGTTTCCCAAGGGAGCACCTCTAGCAAAGTCCTTTTGAGAATTGGACACGAGGCAATCTAATGACCATGTCATGTTTGCAAAGTTGCTTAAGGTAGCGGTAGTTAAGGTGGCCAAACCACTCATGCCACAATTTGCTAACTCCATCTGAATGAGTCAGCAATGCTATTGGAGAGGAATCTGATGCAAAATGTGAGAAGGTGTATAACCTAGCTTGGTAATCTTCCCTAGCCATTACTATTGTACTATCACTATGTAACTCCCTGATAGCCACTGAATCTTGTGAAAACTCAACTCTCATACCTCGACCAATGTGAGTGATTTGGTATACTGATAGGAGATTGGTTGAAAGAGAAGGAACACTTAGAACATTATTGAATGTTCTTCCTTCCATTTCAACTGACCCTTTCCTTGCAATGAAAACTGATGTGTCATCACCCAAACTAATTGAAGTCATGCTACAAGGCTCTAAAGATGAAAACTCAACTAGTGAAGAGCCCATCTGGTGAGAAGCACCTGAGTTGATGACCCATGAAGATGTAGAAGCTGTTGTAGCTACAAGGGCCTTGCCTTTTTCTTTCTCCTTACCCTTGCCTTTTGTCTTGGTAGAATATTGGGTAGATGAATTTTGCTTGATGGACTTAGGAACACCTATGTTGTTCTTCTCTAGAAGATGAGTTAGGTGATCTATTTGTTTCTTCATGCACTTGTGTTCATCATGCCCTATCTTTTTACAATAGGCACACTTAACTTTCTCCTTCTTAGGTTTAGCATTGGAAGAGGAGGTCTCAGTGTTGTTTTTGGTAGGATTGGTGTTTTCTTTCTTCTTCTCCTGGTCCTTGTTCTTTTTCTTCTTCTCCTTTGTTGAAGTCTTTTCATTACTATTTCCAGCTATCAAAGCTTGGGGTTGAGTAGACTTCATTGTGCCCATTTGAATTTGCTTATCTTGCTCCCTGGTCAAGTCGGCAATGAATGAATCCAAATAAGGCATTTTCCATGTAGTGCCAAGGGCACTTTTTGTGGCATGAATAGTGGAGACAAAGACCGAATAGCTTGGACCTAACTTTGCGAGAATAGAAAGAATAAGTTGATCATCTTTCTTCTCTATCCCACATTATTTCAATTGAAATCTAAGGGCCTTAAACTTAGTGAAGAAGTCCTGTAGGGTGTCAAAGTTGCTAGGACTTAGACTTATGAGTTCATTTTCGAGCTCATGACCTCTCATCTCATCAAGCTTTCTAAATAATTTTTCTAAGGTGTCCCATATGTCATTGGGAGTCTAGGAGGATTCTAGATGGAAAAGAAGTTTTGGAGACACAGAAAAGCTCAATAATTTATATGCTTCATCACTATAGTTGTATCACTTGACCTTTTTAGCGTCAGTGTTGGGTTCTACTTCAGTACCCATGGTGATCCTATACAACCCTTTGCTTCTAAGAATGATTGACATTTTAACCTTTCATTCATGATATTTGAAGGGTGTTAAGGGTTTAAGTTGAAAAAATTCCATTTTTTAGCTGAATTTAGGTGAATTTTTTTATTACAAGTTGTGAATTTATGCAGAAAGGAGAATGAAAGTGAAGATTAACAAGTTGTGGAAAGCAATCACCCCCACAAAATATTGAGCCCCCCCCAAATATTCAAGTGCACACTCAAAAGACGTCAGACTCAGTCGAGACTGTGTCTTAGAGCAATCAGTGCAAGACTAAAGCAAACAGGACGTCGGACTCAGCCGAAAATGCGTCCCGAGAGACCCAAATTTTTGGCACTTTATAAAATAGTGAATTTTTAACAAATAAAAATTCTATGATGTAGATAATTGAATTCCAAACACTTTTACAAAAAAATGGCACCCAAATCTGAGCTACTGTTTGGAAGATATTAAAGGTTCAATTTTCCCGTAAACTAGTGTTTTGTAAAAAAAACACTAAAACATTAAAAAAATGCCTATTTTGAGAAACAAAGTGGCCTTCCAACCACTCATTGGATTTTACATAGAATGAGGAATCCAAACTATGTTTGTGTGAGGGAGAATTGGCCTCTCGCCAACCAAGTCCTCACCTTCGTCTTCGTAGGTCGAAGATACAAGTTAAAATTCAAACCCCAAAAATACAAAACTGTCTATAAAACTGAATATTCAGTCAAATTGACTAATTTTTGTTTTAACAAGTCAATTTTTAATTGAAGAAAGTAAAGTAAAGACAAATTTGATGAAAGCCACATGTTTAAAGGCCCACATGGGATGCCAAGCAGGAAGGGGCACTAAAAAACATAGTACAAATTTTATCTCCGAAAAGACAAAAAAATAAATGCAAACCTGCTGCTAGGCGTCATATGGCCTGATGGCATGGCAGGGAGGACTGTGGAAAATAGAAAAAGTCAGCTAATGGTCTGCATAAACATGGCACAGAGTTCCAAAAGTGCTACGCCTGGACTGAAGCAAAAAATGGCGTGTTGTACGAACTGGGCAACAGCTAGGCTAGATGCAATATGGCCAATGGTGTGGAGCAACTAGAGCAGGAGGATGGAGACTATGGCATGGAGCAGTAGGTTGGAAGGTGGCGTCCAAGAACAAAAAAAGTTTGCAGAGATCCCTTTTTTTTCTTGCAAAATGACAAAACCAGAATTCCTCCGCCTTGCTAAAGAAAACCATAGATCTGGACAAGATGTCTTGGCAAATACTAACTCAGAAGTAAATTTTTAAACAAGTTTTGTATGGATTTGCATGACTTTTCAAAAACTTTACCAAAGCTCTCAAATGCAATGGATTTTAAAAGAAAAAAAACTACTAAGAAAGAAAAGTAAGAATTTCAAAATAAACTAATAGCATAACCAGACACACGATTACCGAAGTAGCTCTGATAACATATCAGAGTTGTTGCTAGATCTAGATAATGCGAATGCAATGGATATGTGATCACATAAGTTGAAGCAAGTGCACACCACATAGATGTTAAAGCAATTTGAAATTAACACAATAAGATAAATTGCACAAGACGAAATGGAGAAAACCAAAATCTAATTGACATGAGATGGCCAAAGAGAGGAATACATATAAGAGAGTACGTAACTCCTCCACAAAAGGTGGACAAGGCACCCCAAGAATAGATAGTAACTCCTCCATGAAAGGTGGTGACAAGGTGCTAAGAATAGAGAAGTAACTCCCATCAAGGGAGTTACTTATGACATTCTTATGACACCTATGACACATCTATGACACACACCTCCACATAAGCTAGCCTATCCCACAAATGTAGGAAAACTCCATGTATGCATAAGAAATAAAATTTCCCTAATTAATAAATACGGAAAAATAAAAACCTACACTAATATCAGAGTTGTTGCCAGAATCTAGATAATACGAGTGCAATGGAGATGTGATCACACAAGTTGAAGCAAGTGCACACCACATAGATGCTAAAGCAATTTGAAAATAACAAAATAAGAGAAATTACACAAGACAAAATGAAGAAAACTAAAATTTGATTAACATGAGATGGCCAAAGCTATGACACACACCTCCACATAAGCTAGCCTATCCCACAAATGTAAGAAAACTCCATGTATGCACAAGAAATACATTTTCCCTAATTAATAAATAGGGAAAAATAAAAACCTACACTAATATGGTATCTGTCATCTGCAATGTTTGAAAATTTTCTATATTTCAAGGCTCTTTTTAAGAAACAGAGTGAGAACTCCATCAAGGTTCTTCAAACTAATAATGGAGGGGAGTATGTCAGCATCAAGTTTGAGTAGTTTTACACCATAGAGGGGATTGATTTGCAGTGCATAGTCACCTACAGTCCTTCACAGAATGGGGTTGCAGAATGCAAGAATAGGTTCTTGAAAGAGATGGGTAGCTGTATGATTCACTCCAAATCCTTAACACCATAGTACTGGGTTGAAGCCATCAATTGTGCTTGCTACATTCAAAATAGGGTTCCTCGCAAAGCTTTGAAAGGGATAACACCCTTTGAAGCTTGGCATAAAAGGAAACCTGATGTTGAGCACCTTAGAGTTTTTGTATCCCCAGCCATGGCCCACATTCTGAAGAAGAAACACAAAGCTATGGAATGTCAGTCTAAGCCTTGCATCTTTGTAGGATATTTGGATGGTATTAAGGGATATCACCTTCTAGATCAGTCACTCATGAGTTGTTTATTGAGATAAGTGTCCATTTTTAGGAGAGTCCTAGAGACTCGACACTTGACACTTCTTCTCCCTCATTGGATCTACTTCTTCATGATGATTCTTCATTAGATTCAGATCAGCTACAATAGGTTCTTGAGCCAGAGACATCTTCTTCTTCTTCGAGTTTAGACAGTGAGGATAGTGATGCAGTGTCATCCACCTCTAGTCATTCAAAAGATGAGGAGTTAGCACCTAACTTGCCCACTTCCAGGCCACTTTGGGCTAGACAAACACTTAAGAGTGCTGGCACTTGGGTAGGAGATTCCACAGACGATAGACATACTAGGGGGATTTTTAGAGAGATCCACATGCCTTCTTTGCTACAATTTTAGATCCACATACTTTTCGAGAGGCATCGGGGGTACCTATGTGGGATAGTGCTATGGAGGAAGAATATTCTTCCTTAATCAAAAATCACACTTGGGACTTGACTTCACTTCCTAAGGGAAGAAAGATGGTTTGATGTAGGTGGATATATCAGACCGAGTTTATAGCAGATGGGTTGGTTGATAAGTACAAGGCATGATTGGTCGCCAAGGGTTTCTCACAGGTGGCAGGCATTGACTACTCAAAGACATTTGCACCTGTTGCAAAGATGGCTTCTATCTGACTCACCTTGGCTATTGCCACAGCACATGGTTGGGATGTGTATCAGATGGATGTGAAGAGTGCCTTTCTTCACGGAGACCTAGAGGAGGAGATCTACATGGAGCAGCTGCCAAGATTTGTTCAAGATTCTTCCTTAGTATGCAAACTTAAGAAATATATCTATGGCCTCAAACATGCCCCTTGAGCTTGGTATGCCAAGATGGATTCCTTCCTTCTCACAGCGGGTTTCACTAGGTGCCATTCTGATCCCAATGTCTACTTTTTACGACAGGATGATTGGCTCCTAATTTTGGTTCTATATGTTGACGACCTTTTGGTCACCCAAAGTTCTTCATCGTCTATTGCAATTGTGAAGGCATCTCTTCAGGATAGATTTGACATGACAGACTTGGGTTTGTTACACTACTTCCTTGGCATCGAGATCTCACAGTCAGATTCAGGGATTTCTCTTGAACAACCTAAGTATGCTCTTGACTTATTGGCTCAATTTCACATGGCTGATTTCAAGCCATCTCTGACTCCCTTTCTATCAAGAGTCAAGCTTGAGGCTGATTGTTCTTCACCATTAGTTGATGCCACTCGATATCAACAACTTGTTGGTAGTCTCATCTACTTGACTCACACTAGGCTCGACATATCATATACAGTAGGACTTGTCTCTAGATTCATGCAGGAACCTCATGAGTTGCATTAGAAAGCAGCTAAGAAGATCTTGCATTACATACATGGTTCACATAGATATGGGATTCATTACAGATTTGGCATAGAAGTTGACTTGGTTGGATATATAGATTCAGACTGGGCTGGTGATTCATAGAGTCAGAAGTCCACTTTTGGTTACAATTTCTCTTTAGGTTTTGGTCCTATCAGTTGGTCTAGCAAGAAGCAGAATGCTATTGCTATATCATCTACAATGGCAGAGTATAGGGGAGCTGTTAATGCAGCTACTAAGGCTATTTAGCTTTAGGGGATTCTTTTTGAGTTTGGCATTCCTATCAGGCAGCGCACCATCATTTATTATGACAACCAAAGTACCATTCAAATTTGTAGGAATCCAGTTCAGCACCAGTGGACCAAGCACATAGAGATTCACATGCATTTCATTTGAGAGTTTAATCATAGTCAGGTCATTGACTTGATATTTTGCCAGTCTTTAGAGTAGGTTGCAGACATCTTCACTAAACCTTTCACTGAGAGCAAGTTCATCCATCTACGAGCTCTTCTTGGGGTGCGGTCTACATCTGCAGTAGCATCATCTTCAGGGGGCCACTAGCCTCTTCTTTCTTTTATGTCTCTCTTTTAGGGTGGAGTTTTTTCCTATGGGTTTTCTCTTTTTCTCTATCTTATGGGAGATTGCATTTGTACATGGGTACCTCATTAGGCCTAGTTGTTGGGACCTATTTTATATTTCCACACTGCCCACCTAAGATGTGCTTATGGGGGGGTATTAGTGTAGGTTTTTATTTTTCGCTATTTATTAATTAGGGAAAATGTATTTCTTGTGCATATATGGAGTTTTCCTACATTTGTGGGATAGGCTAGCTTATGTGGAGGTGCGTGTCATAGATGTGTCATAGGTGTCATAAAAATGTCATAGGTAACTCCCTTGATGGGAGTTACTTCTCTATTCTTATCACCTTGTCACCACCTTTCATGGAGGAGTTACTGTCTATTCCACAAATGTAGGAAAACTCTATGTATGCATAAGAAATATAATTTCCCTAATTAAAAAATAGGGAAACTAATGTGTTATCACCCAAACTAATTGAAGTCATGCTACAAGGCTCTAAAGATGAAAACTCAACTAGTGAAGAGCCCATGTGGTGAGAAGCACATGAGTTGATGACCCATGAAGATGTAGAAGTTATTGTAGCTACAAGGGCCTTGCCCTTTTCTTTTTCCTTACCCTTGCCTTTTGCCTTAGTAGAATCTTGGGTAGATGAATTATGCTTGATGGACTCAGGAACACCTATGTTGTTCTTCTCTAGAAGATTAGTTAGGTGATCTATTTGTTTCTTCATGCATTTGTGTTCATCATGCCCTGCCTTTTTACAATAGGCACACTTAACCTTCTCCTTCTTAGGTTTAACATTGGAGGATGAAGACTCAGTGTTGTTTTTGGCAGGATTGGTGTTTTATTTCTTCTTCTCTTAGTCCTTGTTCTTTTTCTTCTTCTCCTTTGTTGAAGTCTTGTCCTTACCATTTTCATCTATCAAAGCTTGGGGTTGAGCAGACTTCACTGTGCCCATTTGAATTAGCTTATCTTGCTCCCTAGTCAAGTCGGCATTGAATGAATCCAAAGAAGGCATTTTCCAGTAGTGCTAAGGGCACTTTTTGTGGCATGGAAAGTGGAGACAAAGATTGAATAGCTTGGACCTAGCTTTGTGAGAATAAAAATGATGAGTTGATCATCTTTCTTCTCTATCCCACATTCTTTCAATTGCAATCTAAGGACCTTAAACTTAGTGAAGAAGTCCTGTAGGGTGTTAAAGTTGCTAGGACTTAGACTTATGAGTTCATTTTCAAGCTCATGACCTCTCATCTCATCAAGCTTTGCAAAAAACTTTTCTAAGGTGTCCCATATGTCATTGGGAGTCTGGGAGGATTCTAGATGGAATAGAAGTTTTGGAGACACAGAAAAGCTCAGTAATCTATAGGCTTCATCACTACAGTTATACCACTTGACCTTTTTAGCATCAGTGTTGGGTTCTACTTCAATACCTATGGTGATCCTATACAACCCTTTGCTTTTAAGAATGATTGACATTTTAACCTTCCATTCATGATAGTTGAAGGGTGTTAGGGGTTTAAGTTGAAAAGAATCCATTTTTAGCTGAATTTAGGTGAAGTTGTGTTGATTGCAAGTTGTGAATTTATGCAGAAAGGAGAATGAAAGTGAATTTTAGTTAAGGATAGAAATTAGTGTGAGGCAATGGATGAAGAAATGAATGTAATAGAGAGAAATTAGACTTAGGAGTTAGTTGACCTACCAAAAGGAAAAGAGATCATAGGAGTCATGTGAGTGTATAAGACAAAAACCAATCCTAAAGGCAAGATAGAGAGGCATAAATCAATACTAGTGGTGAAGGGATACAATCAAAGGCCTATATGTGACTACAATGAGACATTTTCACCCATAGCAAGTCTAGAAATAGTAAGGACAATTATAGCCATTGTTGCGAGATAACCACCTAGATATGATATTATCGATTATGAGAATAAGGTATATAGATTGGAAAAGGCATTATATGGGCTCAAGCATGCCCTAAGAGCATGGTACAACTATATATACTCTTTTATGTTGAGCAATGGGTTTAGTAAAAGCACTAGTGATCCCATACTCTACATAAAAGTGAGAAAAGGTGATATTTTGATTGTAGTTTTGTACGTGGATGATCTAATATTCACCAAAAATGTAAATAAATCAATAGAAGAGTTTAAAATAGCCATGAAGGAATTTAAAATGATCTATTTAGGATTATTAAAGTAATTTCTTGGGATAGAAGTCAAGCATATGGATAATGGCATATTTGTATACCAATCTAAGTATACGAATGAGGTTTTGGATGTTGGACAACAAGCTAGTATCTCACCAACTGAGACAAGCATAAATATGTGAAAAGATGATTATAGAAGTAATGTAGACCCCACACACTATAATACTTTAGTAGGAAGCCTAATTTATTTGAATACAACTAGGCCAAACATCATGTATGTATTCAGCCTCATATCTATATTCATAGAAACACCAAAGAAGAAACATTGGCAAGTGAGCAAAAGGATATTGAGTTATTTGAATAAAACAAGAGATTATTGAGTATTGTATGCAGTAATAGATTAGTTTCAGCTAATGGGTTATAAGGATAGTGATTTGTCCAGTAGCCTTGATGGATAAAAGAGTACTTTAGGTTTTGTGTTTCATCTTGGTTCAGGATCCATATCTTGGGATTCGGAGAAGTAACCTGTAGTTTCACTTTCTATATCTAAAATGAAGTACATAGTATCTAATACAATAGCATGCCAAACTTATGGTTAAGAAAGATAATTTCATATTTACATAAGGATTAGCAAGAAGAATCTACAGTCTATTTTGATAATATATCTATTGATGTGGTGGATTGCACATTGTGAAGGGAGGCTCAGATCTCTTCATCCATGTGACACAATGGAGACATCCCTTTTGCTATGGGTGGTAAATGTGAGGGATGAATCTCTAGATTAGGGGCTATCTCCCCTTGATGCACCTTAAGGCCCTAGATTTCCTACTATTAACAATGGAATGGATGAAAAGGGAGAGAAATGATAGAAATTAGAACTTAAACTAAAGTGGTGATGTACCAAAATGGTTGGTCTGCTCAGCTTTGACATACACTTTACACCAAGACAAGCTGACATACACTATTATTCAAGATGAGAAACTCTCCTGCATTAGTATTTCAATAGGGGTGCTATGGAGATACAAGGAGGAAGAACTACCAAAGGTGTTCTAAAACACACTATAATAGCCTATTCACATGTGCCTACAGTCTACTATAGACACTTCATGTTGACCTATAAGAAAGATCTCACAATTCACTAGATATGTTGGATTCAAACTATGAAAGTATGAAAGAAAATGACTTGACACAAGATCAAAAGCATAGACATATGCAAAAGTGTAAACCCAAATAGAAGTAAAATTCTTATGTCTTCATTCAAGGTAAATTCCTACAAGGCTTCACCATACAAGCTAGGAGGCTCTTTCTTAAAATGAGAAGTTACAATTATAGAGAGCAAGATGCTGACAGAACAAGGAAAGGAGACCCATGCTGGAGTCAAATACTTCTGAGATAAGAGTCAATGTTGCTACCATATTATTCAAACTATGTATGGGAGAGCCATGTTGTAGATGTCAAAGCCACCACCCTTACTCTTTTGGGCCTAAAAAATCATGGGATACTCCTTCTAGCAACTAACAAAGCTATCCCCAAGTTATTGTGGCTAGACCATGCTCTCCTTAATGATGGGTGCAACTAGGTGTGCATTAATGGCTTGACATGAAAACATGGGTTGTGACTCTCTATAGTTCAAAAACCAATCTATTTTATTTGTTTTTGGTAGATATACTCTACCTAATGTATTAATTCCTATGGCTGAGTTATCTATGCCACTTGTCTTATTTTGATTGGCCCTTAATTTTGCCCTTTGTCTTTGTTAGCAGCTGGAACAATTCTGAGTTTTATCCTTTTCACTTTGTCTTCACCTAGGCCAATTTTCCTTTGGGCTTGGATTTTATTTTCTTCTGGGTCCCTTTTCTTACTTGCTCATTCATTTATTCTTTAGGCTTTCAGGGTTTTGTTTCTAAATTCTTTCAAACAAAATGTCTAAAGGAATTCTTTTAGACATTTTTTCTAAAGTAATTCACCATTGATCTCTCTTTTGTTTCAGCCCTTTTTTCTTAGACTTTCATTTGGACAAAATGTCTGAAGGAATTCTTTATTTTGGCACTAGATTTTCTTGAAGGGCAAGTTACCTTCGGTCTTTTATCTTCATCCCTTGCTTTCTTAAAGTGCCATCCGCAAAGGCCATTTGTGCTTAAAAGTACACTTCAAAAAAATGGAAATGGTCCACTTTCTCGACCAAGTGCCCTTTGTAAAGACACTTAACCTTCAAAACTTTTATAATTTCCCTACATGTAGTTGAAGTGCCCTTTGAGTAAATTCCTTACCTTTATGAGCCACTTAAACCAAATCGGGTCATTCACTTGCTTTTACTTATAAAATTTGACAAGTAATAAACCTACACAAACCCAAATTTCACTAGATAGACCATTTTGGACTTCTCATGAGCTCTTACTTCAATTTTTACATCAACTTCAACTCATGAAACAAACAAGGAAAGACACTTGTAAGCCTTGATTTGATCTGCCAAGACCAAATCAGGGTTTGCAATTGTCTTTAATTATAAACCTTTATAAATAAATATGTTTGAAAAGTCTGAATTACACCATAAGGACCAAATTAGGTTTATCAAGTAACTTAACTTATGAAAATTTCACAAGTAAAGTCATTTGGAAAACCCAATTTAGTCTATTGTAGCTAAAGTAACTACTCTTGACAAACCCAAAATGAACTTGGCTAAGTAAATAAGGAAAACACTTGGCTTTTTATCAAGAAAGGTTTGGTAGAGAATATTTTTCACAAGGTGATAGAGGGATGATCTAGCCAAAACATGGATTGAATGACTTTTACAAAGAAAAAGGAGAGGGTTCCCAATTTTGGCTTATAGGACCAAAAATTAGTCAACAATATTATCCATAGTGTTATCAAATAACCTCATCTTTCATGGTAGGAGCAAGTACATTGCAATAAGATATCACTTCATTCAAGAGTTAGTTGAAGATCATGTGATAGAGCTTAAATTTTGTAAGTCAAATAATTAGTTATCTAATATTTTTACTAAGCCACTATCAAAAGACATTTTCATGTACTTAAAAAGAAGTTTAGGGTTCATTGATGCATCAACATTGGGCCTACATGGTTTTATGTTGGCTCTAGACTCCCACAAACAAGCTATAGACTTCAATAGGGTAGTTAAAAAATTTAATAGTCTAGCTATAAACTTCAACAATCTAGTTAAGTACTTCATTAGGGTAGTTATGGACTTCAACAGTCTAGTTATTGAATCTAATAGTGTAGATATAGACTTTGACAATCTAGCTATGGACTCCAAGAAGGTAGCTACGGACTTTGATAATCTAACTACGAACTCCAATAAGGCAACTATAGACTTTGACAATCCAACTATAGACTCTAATAGGGTAGTTATGGAATTTAACAATCCAACTATGGACTCTAATAGGGTAGATATAGACTTTGACAATCTAGGTATGGAATCCAACAAGGCATATATAGACTTTGACATTCTAGATATAGACTTTGGCATTCCAGCTATAGACTTCAACAGTCCAGCTCTGGACATGCATAAAATGAGTCCAAAAGGATATATATAGATAAAGAGAAGTTTTAAAGATGTTTTAAAGACTGAAAAAAGTTTAGTTGACCATGGTAGGAAGGTTAAGAATAAGGGAAGGGTTAATTTTAGTGGGATATATTAAAAACTCCTTAGAGGTTTCTAGGCAAATTAGATTCATAATGGTGGAAAATACATTTGGAAGGTGATTAATTATTTAGGTGAATCAAGTGATAGAGTAGGCAAATCAAGATTTTATGAATATAAAAACTCTCTAAATTTAAAGATTATTACATATTTGGATTCCTCTAGAAAAATTATACAATTTTTAAAAAACAATCATCACAACTTAGAATGTATACAAATTTTATGGCCTCTTGAAGTTGACTAATTTAGAGTACACTTATCAACAGACATCCACATGATGTAACAAAAATATACATGATGTCAATGGTCATCGACATAATGTAGATAGCCATTAGTAGGTACTGACAGTCATCAACACCATGCAAATGGTCATTTGTTGGTGTCAATGGACATCGACATCATGTAGATGACCATTAGGATCATACAGATGCCCATCAACATCATGCAGATGTGTATAAATATATGTGAATGGCCATTGGCATATGTAAATGACCATTAGCATATGTGGATGGCCATCAACATATGAAGATATGTAGATGGTTTTTAGCATAATTATTTATTTATCTTGGGTTATTGACTAGGGAATAGGTTTATGGTTAGTTTCCTTAACCATTTGGGTCAAGAGGTTAGTTTGTTTTAATTAGACTTGGCTATTTAATGATAGCCGATTTTGGTAGTTTCACCCACCCTTTCCATGTTTCTTGAGTGGTTTTTTACTTTGCCTATTTATTAGGCTTTCATGTATGGTTCATAAATATGTGTTATGTAATGCAATTTGTTTCTCTTTTTAATCTGTGTGTTCAATCTAATATGGTATTCAAAGCCTATGGTTTGTAGAGCCTAAGTGGAGGTCTGTGGAAGCTATAGACGTTGGTGTCTTTCTAAGGAGGAGCTTCATGCACCCAATAGAGAGCCGAAGGAGAGATAAAATTTTGTAAGCTCAACTTGAAGACCAAAAAAATATCCAGGAGGATCCAAAGACTAAATAAGATTGAAAGAAGGTTAGAGGAAGTAGTTTTAGGTTGTTTAAAGCCTCTATTTATTTTTTTGGGTAGGCTGTATGGTGTATGATGTTATACAGTTTATGGGAGAGGATAAAAATTCAAATCTTGATCATTTTTTATCAAAATAAAAGTTGAAACTATGAGTTAATTCATAACTTGAATAGTGGTGCAAACAGTTTATGATTTGGTTGATAAACGGGCTCAGAATCTAGGCTTGAAGTTTAATAGGAAGGTCAATTTTCTTCTTGGCTGATTATTTTCATGAAATTTTTAACCTAAATTTTTATTATTTTTATTTTTTTAATTCAAATAAATCAAAACTTTAGCCAATAGGGGTTATTGGGGACCTACCATTGATTAATAATCATATAAGCATTTGAAAAGTTAACAATTTCACCATTTTCTAATTTTTTATTTGGATATTGACAGAGAATTTTTTTTTGTAATTAGAGTCGTAGGTTTCTCGATTTAGTTGTTTTAGTGGTATAAAATTTGAGATCTTGCATATAGTATTGAGTTTGTTACTAAAAACTGAAAGAGTTGTTTTATTTCAATACAGAATCAATGTGTATAATAAATTTTTATAAAAGTCATAACAATTTTTTTGATTTAATTGTTTTCTTGAAAAATGGGGTCAAATGGCTAGTATTCAACACATGTTACTATTAGATTCTTAGAAATTGATAGGTAAAAGTTTTAGTTTGTGGAGTCATAACATTTTAATGATATGTGAATATTGTAACCTTGATCAAATAATACTCGATATAGATCAAAGCCCTACCATTGTTTATGATGATTATGATAAACATCATCAAGAGGCTCTTATGTTGTTAAAACTATTAGTAGCAGATAATCTAATCTTAGAGGTCATAAATGCGACCATTACATCAGCTTTGTGGACTAATATTACCTCTAAATACCAAGCTTCTAAAGCTAGTAGAGTTTTGTATTTGAATAATTTGTTGTTTTTTACTAAGATGCAGGAAGTTGGCTCTATTTATATATTTTTATTGTAGATCAAGTACATCAGTGATCAGCTGAAGGCTATGTAAAACCTTGTTGATGAGCAAGATCTGATTTCTCTAGTTATGCAAAATCTTTCACCTTCATTTGACTCATTTATGGAGTCCTTGCACATGATTGTTGAGACATAGACTTTAGACTTTGAAAAATTATCCACATGACTATTACAGAAGGAGAGATGGCAGGAGCAGACATTGTTGTCTATATCTACTTATATAGAGAGTGCATTATTTATCAAGGGAAAGGGTAAGAAGTTTGGTAAACCTAATATTTATCTAATAGAAACTTCACAAGTAAGTGGTTCTAATAAGAGATCTATGTGGATATGTTTTTAATGTAATCAACTTGGTCACCTTAAGTAAGATTGCAAGAAAAAACAATAGGATATGGCTAACCCTAGAAAGAAAGATCATCATGTGAATGTAGCTAAAAGTGAAGGCAAGGAAACATCTTCTAATTTTAATTTCATGGCTTCTAGTGGGAATTCTATGGCAGATCGAGCTTGTTACTTTGATTCATGGTCATCTTGCCATTATACATGTCATAAGGATTGGTATGTTGATTTTTTTGAAAATGACAGTAATAATGAATCTTTATCTTTGGGAGATGGTAGGACTCATTTTGTGAAAGGATATGGTAATGTTTAGATCAATTTTAATGGTGTAGTTTGGTATACATTTAAGAATGTTAGTTATGTGCCTATTATGAACAAAAATTTACTTTCAATTAGTGAGATCACTTCAAAATCTGATTTTGTAGTAAAGTTTTAAGGACAATAATGTTTAGTCACTACCAGAGATAACAAGATTATTGTTCTTGTGATTGGTGAGAAATGCTTGTATAAGCTTGCAGATCCAAAGAGAGCAAAGTAAAGTGTACTTGTTGCAGTTGATATCACAAGTTCATTATGGCATGAAAGGTATGGAGATTTGAATTTCCATTATTTGAATACATTGAGCAATATTAATATGGTTAAGGGGATTCCTTTTATTTAGGATACTTATCATGTATGTATTGGATGTCAGTTGGGGAAGCAAGTTCGACATTCATTTGACATTGGTAAAGCTTCAAGATGTAAGGTAGTAATGGATCTAGTACATACAGATTTGTATGGTCTAATGCAAACACCTACCCCTTATGGAACCAATTATTTTTTGTTTTTGGTTGATGATTTATCTAGGAAAAAATGGGTATACTTTTTAGTGAAGAAATATGATTATTTTTCTAACTTCCTTACTTGGAAAGCTATGGTTGAAAAATAGGCAGGATGGTTAGTGAAATCTCTTAGAATGGATAATGGGGGTGATTTCAACTCAAAATAGTTCAATCAGTTTTATGCCACTAAAGGCATACACAGACAGTACACTACCCCTTACACTTTATATAAAAATAGAGTTGTAGAAAGGCAAAATAGGATGGTGATGGACATGGATCATTGTGTGGTCAAAAGTAGTAATGTCCCATATATATATATATATATATATATATATATATATATATATATATATATATATATATATATATATATATATATATATATATATATATATATATATATATATATAGGGTAGAAGTAGTGAATACAATGATGTACATCCTCAATAAAATTCCTACAAAATCATTGGAAAATATGACTCCAAAGGAGGCTTAGTTAGGTCCAACTCTAGATGTAAGTACTTTCTAAATTTTTAGTTGTGTAGCTTTTGTAGTTATTCTTAGTCAAAAGAGAAGTAACTTGGACATAAAAAGTAAAGCATACATGTCTATTGAGTATAGTGGGAATTCAAAGGCCTAAAAAATACTTGATGTTTCTACTAAAAAAGTTGTGGTAAATAGTGATGTCATAGTCAATGAACAAATGCCATACTTCATAGCAATTGGTATAGTTTTAGATATTGAGTCATTGTTTTCTTTTGATGATTCTATTATAGGTTTTGATGTGAAAGTTGTATAAGATTCTAGTTCATTAGTGGAATCACAAACCAAGGAGGGAATTAATGCAAGTCATTATGAGGTTCCAACAGAACAACCAAAGAAGCCAAAGTGTTATTATTCCATAATGGAAACACTAAAGGAAGGAGACATGCCATAAGGTGTGGAAGGAAGAATATTGAGATCAGGAAAGCAGTTTGGTAATAGAGGTGAACATAGCAATTTTATTCTAACTATTGTTTCATATGTATTTGAACCTAATTTTTTTAGAGGCCAAAGAGAAGCATGAGTGGGAATCATCCATACAATTGGAATATGATCCCTTGATGAAAAATAAGACTTGGAAGCTCATGGAGCTATCACTAGTAAATAAATCCATTAGTTTTAAATGGATTCACAAGGCAAAATGCAAAGTAGATGGTTCCTTGGACAAACACAAAGGTAGACTTGTTGAAAAAGTTTACGCACAAGAAGAAGGGGTTGATTATGAGGATACTTTTTCTCCTACTACAAATATGGTAACTTTTAATTTGATTGTTGTTATTGTTTCTCAATTTAGACTGTAGGTGCACCAAATGGATGTCAAGAGTGATTTCTTGAATGGATATCTGGAGGAGGATGTCTACATGGTTCAACCATAGGGTTCTTAGGTTCCTAGTAAGGAACATCTTATTTTTAGATTGGTCAAGTCCTTGTATGGGCTTAAACAGGCTCCTTGAGCCTGGTATATGAAGATAGATACATACCTTAGGAAATTTAGTTTCAAAAGTTGTCACTCTGAACCAACTCTTTATGTAAAGGTATTTGGTGATGATATCTTGATTCTCATTATATATTTTACTGATTTAGACATCACTGGGAGTAGTGTTAATCTTAGTGAGTAGATGAAGGTTGATATTTGTTGTACTTTTGACATGATAGACTTAAGATTTAGGTGTTGAGTTTTGGCAAGGTGATTGTGTTTTTTTCATGTCACAGAATAATTATGACAAATTATTTATTGAAATATTTAGAATGATGAATTATAATCCAACTCACACACCTATGGAAGTTGGAGCTAAAATTTCAATTGAAACTGTTTCACCTCCAGTCAATGAAATAGTGTAACCACAACTAATGGGTAGTCTCATTTACCTCACTACCACTAGATCGGATATTTATTTTGCAATGAGATTTCTATCTCACTTCATGTTTGAACCACATGAGGTACATTAGTTAGATACAAAATGGATATTAATATATGTCAAAGTTACTCTTAACTTTAGCATACTAATGAGAAGTCTATAGATTTTGAGTTTTTAGGGTATTCTAACTTTGATTAGGCAGGACCAGTAGATTCAAAAAAATCTATAACAGGGTTTTTTCACTCTTGGTTCAAGATATTTTTCATGGTAGATCAAACTTCAAACTATAGTTGAATTATCTTCAACAAAATTAGAGTATAAATCTATGGTCAGTGCAAGTTGTAAAACTTGTGGATAAATAAAATCTTAGAGGATCTTTAGTTTGAGTCATCAAAGCCTACTCTAATTTTTTATTACAACGAGAGTGTTTTGAAGATGTTGAAGAATCTAGTATTCCATGCTAGGACCAAACACATTGAGTTTCACCATCATTACATCTAAAAATTGGTTACAAATGAAGACATCAGTCTTTTTTACTACCCCATTGTAGAGCACCCAACATATATAATGACCAAACCACTTGGTGTAGACAAGTTCATAAAATTTGAGGTTATTTGAGTGTGCTTTGATACTTTGTGTCATCACCTTCACATCACATGATTGGCGCCATTACTAAGGATTAATAGGATCCGTGGCACTTGTGTTTTTTTAAATTTTATCACAAGGAGTTATTAATTTGTTCATGTTTTAAAATAATTTGCCCTTTTGAACATGAATTTCAATTTTTAGTGTCTTTGTCCTTATATCTCATCTTTAACTTCAACAAAGTATGAGTTTATATTATATCACTGCATGTTCTTGATATTTTATATTCTATAAGTTTTCTTCTGGTGGTGACACCAACAATCTACCTAGTTTTTGAAAGATTAGTGCCCATCTTGAGTATTCTTTCCACTTTGAGTGTTCTCTTGTTTGAAAAGCTAGAGGGACTAAGATCTTCCTTAAAAGGTGACTCATCAAAATAGCTTATATCACCCTTAGCTTTTCATCATAAGAGAAGGAGACAAATCTGGAGGTCAATTGAAGGACAAAATTCTAGTGCAAAGGGGTTTTTGGACTATCAAAATTTTGGTACATCTGAACTTTTATTTGTTGAACTTACTTTAATTGATTATTATCATATTTCTCTTAATAACTCAAAGATTTATAGCCCTATTTATTACCTAACACATTCTAAACTAGCTAAATCTCCTCCTAGGTTTGATCCCCCATGTCCACCTCACTCACCCCTTCTTAGCCCTTTATCATTTAATCTTGAACCCACGATTGAAATAATCATGAGGCATAGAGATTAGAATGAAAATTAGTGTCATGTATTCAAGATTCCCATATTTAGATCAATTAATTATGATCAGATGGAATATTATCCCAATGAAGTTCTAAATAATGTAAGGAATTGTCTCCTTAAGTTTCAAGGGACTAATGCAGTGACTAGTGAGTAGCATTTGAGGGATTTTCACATTATCATTTAAGATTATGAGATTGAGATTGAGGATGTTTGAATTAAGTTATTTTCACACACACTTAAATAATATTATTGTGAATGGTTCAATTCCATTCTTCTTGGATGCATTGATTCATGGGAATAAATTAAGAATGTTTTCAAAATTCAATATAATGATAAAATTGATCCTAGTTTCCTTCTTGTTGAATTTGAAAACATAAATAAGAAGCCTAATAAGTGTGTGGATGATTTAAACACAAGGTTTAATAATAATATGATGAGGCCACCTAAAACTATCATACCTAGTGATACATCTTGTTTGATTACATATTGTGATGCATTTGACAAGAAAGTTGCATACTACTTGAGAGATAAGGATCCTACAAACCTGAGGTTGGCATTCAACATGGCCATACAAATTAAAAATAACATAAAGGCTATGGGTAATCTTCTAAACAAAAGGGATGATTTAAATTTAGTCAATCCAAAAAAACTCAGTCCAATAAGACATCCAACCTTGAGCAGACCATGAAAACTTTAGCCTACATTGTCAAGGAGATATCACACAAGTTGGCTAGAGCTAAGAAGGGGATCCCTCATGGATATTCTAGTCAAGAGAGAAGTAAAAATTAGAATCAAGCATAAGGGAGACCATTTTTACACATTAGAGATAATGATAGAGGGAAGAGGCCCACTCGAGATAAAATAAATGAAAGAAATTAGAATAGAGGATCTAGAAAGGAAGTTCTTGATCTATTAAACTCAAAGATGAATGTTGTAAATTATGATCTTGATATTGACTAGTGTGATACATGCTTCCTTGCCCATCTTCCTTGTGATACTACTAAGTGAATTGATGAAAATATAGAAGAATCTGAGTCTACATCAAAAGATGATGAGATTTTGATGTTTGATTGTCAAATCACCTGAAGTAAACTATCTGTCTCTATGAAATTGCTGAGTGCTACCATTGTCGATCATTTTTTGAGTACAGTTAAAAGAGTATGTGTCCCAACTTCTAAATTTATTTATGATGTAAAAATGACACAATCATGTGAATTACCTAATCATGACTTTGAATTATTAATATATATGATGATCAAAAAGTATGATGGCGTAATTCCTTCTATTGAGGATAGGCAATTGTTAATTAATGCATCATTTTATCAAGAGAAAGAGTATACTCTAAGAAGTAGGCAACAAGGTGCTTCACCTTAATAGACTATCCCTGTAAATTTGAGTGCAAGGGATGCAAGTAAAGAAGTTAAGAAAAGTAAATAATTCCTTATTCCTTCCAAACTAGGCCCTATTTCCCAATTTGATAAACAAAGAGGTGCTCCAACCAAGACTAAAGAGCCATTGTTGTCTAGTATACCTAAGGGTACAAATGATATAAGAATAAATCCACATTTTAGAACTATTGTAAGGAATGCTAATCAATCTCATCTTGTTCTACCTATGAATTTGAATGATTGTATTCTAGCTAAAGGTGTTGTCACCCATCTTCTGAATACTCCCCTTTTTTAGTATAGCATGTGTGATATGGCCCAAGTATTGACTCAACTAAAAATCATTGTGCCATTTTTTGAGTTGTTATGAATACCTGAACATAGGAAGAAGGCATTTGAGTATTTGGAATTTAGTGAGAATACAACTACCAATAAGGTGACTTCACCCACAACACTCCCAGATGATGATAAAGAGTCATATGAGGTTATTGAACCAGCCCCAAAGGTTTATTTGGGGAATACATTGATAGAGATTTAGCTGGATGTTGACTCATTTTACACTACCCGATTGATTAACAGTTTAATTATTCACAATTGCATGTTTGATTTTGGAGCCTCTTACATTATGATGACCCTAGGTGTCCTTAATGAGCTTAGACTAAAAATAACGTCTAATTTTGGTAATTTCTATGCCATGGAATCGAAAGAGGTACCCATTCTTGGATAAGTTAAAGGGTTGGTAGTGCAGTTTGTAGTTCATCCAGGTAAGTTTTTGAATATAGATGTGGTAATTGTGGATTGTCCTCCCAAGTGCAGGATGATGTTGTCAAGAAAATGGGCTATTAGCATGGGTGGTAGTGTGAAAATGGATATTCATTATGCCACCATTCATTTGGAGGGAAAGATGGTCAAAATTCATAAAGATCCTAAGATGTTGTACATACTTGAAGATCCAAAATGAGCTCTAAATGAGGTGTTGTACACTGATCTAGAGATGCATAGCTTTTTAGGGAAAGTATACTATACTAATGACCCTACGTGTCCTTAATGAGCTTAGAGTGAAAATAACATCTATGTTTGGAAAGTGTTATGCCATAGAATCATAAGAGGTACCCATTGTTGGATAATTTAAAGGGTTGGTAGTGTAGTTGGTAGTTCATCTAGGTAAATTTTTGAATATAGATGTGGTAGTTGTGTATTATCCTCCCAAGTGGGGGATGCTACTGTCAATAAAATGAGTTGTCAGCATGGGTGGTAGAGTGCAGATAGATATTTCTTATGCTACCATTCCTTTTGATGGAAAGATGGTCAAACTTCATAAAGAGCCTAAGATGTTGTACATACTTGAAGATCTAAAATGATCTCTAAATGAGGTGTTGTACATTGATGTAAAGCTGAGTAGCTTTTTAGGGAATGTGTAATGTATTAAATAATTTGTTTTTGTTGATGATAAGTTTGACAGTAAAGAAACTAATGTTTGGAAAATGTCATTTGATGGGGTTTTCTCCAATCTAGGAAATGGAGTTGGGGTTGTCTTATATGCCCCTAATGAAAAATCTTTTAAGTTTTATTTCAAGTTAACATTTGAGTGCACTAATAATACTACTAAGTATGAGGCACTCTTGCTTGGTTTGAGAATTTCCTAAGAACATAGTATTACAAGTTTGATTGTAAAGGGTGATTCTGAGATAGTGGTTAAGAAGGTCTACAATGCTTATGCGACCAAAAATAAAAGTTTGAAATAGTATAGAAATGTTGTATGGGATTTCGTAGAATTATTTGATGCTTTCAATATTTGTTACCATTATATAAGTTTCAACGAAGAAGCTGATAGACTTGTAGTGTTGGGTGCTCAGTTTGAAATAGAGAGTATGAATCCTCAATGTCAATATCAAGTGGAGGTTTTGGTTGGACCTTCAATCCTATAAAATATTCATCATTATCAAGTTTTTTATGATGATAAACAAATAAAAACATTTATTAATTATGAATCATAATTTTGAGATCAATTTATAGACTTAGAATACATGCTTCAATCCTATGATGGGAAGCAAACTTTATTTGTGAAATATGTCATTTAGCTGAAATCAAACACTATCCCTAGGGTATTAATGAGTTTAGAGGCATCTTTTGATGGAGTGGACCAAATTAAAACTAGAGATATATTTATCTCAAAAGATTTGAATGAATGCAATTTGGGATCTCAAAAAAATATAAGGAAGGTTTGAATAGGTACTCACTTAAGTGTTATTAAGAAACGAGCCTACATGAAGTTAATGAAGAAGTACCAAGATTGGTTGGCCAAGTCTTAATATGAATTTAAACTATACAAAAAATATTTGTTGCAACATATCATCTCATTGTACCCTGATAGTAAACCTTTTAGGTAGAAGTAAAGACCTATAAAACCCATCTTGGCCACCAAGATATGGAATGAGTTCTAGAAGTTAAGGGATGGTGGGATTATTCAGCCCATCAAGTATTCGTCATGGGTGCAAACTTAGTCCCTTGATGAAAGAAGAATGGTGACATCTGCTTGTGCATCAATTTATAAAATTTGCGTAAATCTTATCTGAAGGATAATTACCCTTCCTTAATATGGATAACCTACTGTAAAATGTTATAGGATCAAAAATGTTGTCCACCTTAGATGGTTTCTTAAGGTATGACCAGGTTGTGGTACAAGAATCTAAGAGACCCAAGACTACATTTATAATGCCTTGGAGCACATATTTTTATATGAGGATGCCTTTTGGTTTAATTAATGTTGGTGTAATGTTTCAATTAGCTATGGATGTTCATTTTATAGGGGTAATTAACAAATTCATTGATGTGTATTAGGATGACATTACATTGTACTCCAAGAATAGAAAAGACCATTTGGAGCATCTAGAGGAGGTATTCCTTAGATTCAAAGATCTCAACATTTCACTTAATCCTAATAAATGTCACTTCAAAGTTGAAAAAGCCAAGTTTTTAGGGCATGTAGTGTTTAGGGATGGTGTCATGATAAACTCTAAAAGAGTGGAAGCCATTGACAAACTGTCTATCCCATAGTCCAAGAAGGAAATTTAGTCCTTATTTGGACAAATCAATTTCATCAGAAGGTTTGTGTCTAACTTTATAGAGATCACTCTACCTATTACCTCTATGTTAAAGGACCAAACCATCAAGTGGGAAAAGAAGGTCGTGTAAGAATTTAATGACAACAAAAGAGCTCTAAAGTCTACCCCTATCTTGGCTAGACCTGATTACATAAGAGAATTCCAAATAATCTCTTTTACATCCTATAGTATTATAGTTGATATTCTATTGCAAAATAATGATGATGGTCATGAGCAGGCCATAAATTTCTTCAATAAAGCTATGCAAGGATCTGAATTGAATTATACTATCATGGAAATCAATATTTCACTTTCTTGAAGGTTGTTAAAACGTTCTTACCTTACATTTTGATTTCAAATATTATTGCATACGTCTTGCATATAATGGTCAAAGACATCTTGACTCAAATTGATACATCAAGCAAAATATTCAAGTGGATCAACAAGTTGTAAGAGTATGACATTAAGATCTAGACCACCATGCTAGTGAGAGGGATGGGTCTAGCCAAAGTAATAGCTAAGACCAATTTCCAAGTTGTTGAGGTAAACACTGTTGTTTTTAATATTGATGATTCCTTTACCCAAATTAGCATATATCCATGGTATAAAGACATTGATTATTACTTGAAAAGTTTGAATTATCCTCCTAACATGGATAAGAATCAAAGGAGAAATCTTATGCTCATATCCTAGAGGTATCTCTTGACTAAGAATGGATTGGCATGGAAGAATCTAGATGGGGTTCTCCCAAGATGTTTGGTAGAAGAAAAAACTACGGATTTAATTTAATACTTTCATAGTGGAGTATGTGGTGGTCACTTTGTGCCTCAAGTCACAGCTCATAAGATTCTAAGAGTTGGTAATTGGTGGCCATCACTATTCAAGGATGTTGCTAACAAAGTTAGAAAATGTCAAAAATGTCAGCGCTTTACTAGAAGGTTGAAAGATTCTAGTTCTCTTCTCTTGAAACTTGTAGTGATTGAATGTCCATTTAGATAATGGAGAATGGATTTAGTTGGGGAAATCCCTAATTCATCAACTATTAGTTATATGTGGATATTGGTTGCAACTGACTACTTTATTAAATGGGTTGAAGTAGTCCCTAAAAAGAAGTCCACACACAAGGTGATCATGGAATTTCTATTAAGTCACATTATTTTTAGATTTTGTGTGCCTATCAAGCTAATTACTAATAATGCCATGAGTTTTAGAGTTAAACCTTTGGTGGCATTGTGCAAAGAGTACGGGATCACCTTGACTTATACTTCTAATTACAACCCTTAGGGGAATGGGAAAGCAAAATCTAGTAACAAGAACTTGCTCAAAATCATTAGAAATTTGGAAGATAACAAAAAGAAATGGGATGAACATGTGAAGTTTTCTTTATGGGATGATAGGATCACACCTAAAAGAGCTACAGGTAAAATTCTTTTTTAGATTATTTATGGAGGTCAAGCTTTTTAACGTATGAATTTGCAGTTGACATCCTATCAATTCATGCAACAACTAGAAGATAGCGAAATCAACCACTATGAAAACATAATAAACTAGATTGTTGAGCTTGATGAAACAAGAAGACAAGCTCATGAGAAACATCTTAAGTTCAAGGAAAGATACAAGAGAATTTTTGAAAAAAATGTTGCCCTAAGAAGTTTTCAAGTAGGAGATCTGGTTTTACTTTGAGACAACAAACTCGATGAGAAAGGTAAGCATGTAAAATTTGATGCCTTGTGGATGGGCCCTTATTCTATCAATTGTAGAATTGGGGAACACACCTTCTTCTTGAGAGCCTTGGATGGTGAGATATTGTAACTACTAGTCAATGGAAGACATCTAAAACACTTCCTTGACTAAGTCCATATTTGTGTACAATAATGTACAATGTATAGTTTTGTTGTTTTTCGTTGTGTTCATTCTCAAATCCTCTTGATCTATTTTTGTTAGTTTGCTCTTATTTCGTTGGGTCTCCGAATGTGTTTGTTAAGAAATTGACAAAATTTTGAGTCCATGGCCCAAGAGATTGGTACTTGGTCTTGTTTTACGGGCTTCTTTACACACCCGCAGGGGGTGTGCATCCTTGGGGGAGAGCTAGTGTTAGTGCCCAGATCTACAAAAATCCTTTTCTGAAGAAAGAGTGCTTGAAAATTTAATTGTTGCCTCTTATCTGCAAGTGCCCACCCAAGTCATAAAAATCTCCACTTCTGCAATCAAGTTATAAAAAACCATGCTCTCATATTTATGTTGTGAAAACCTTGTTATAATGGTTTAAAGTAATGCTTAACCATTTT
The DNA here is from genome assembly GCA_037957365.1 of Torreya grandis. Classification (NCBI taxonomy): domain Eukaryota; kingdom Viridiplantae; phylum Streptophyta; class Pinopsida; order Cupressales; family Taxaceae; genus Torreya; species Torreya grandis. The sequence goes on along the minus strand of JARHVA010004013.1, from coordinate 1,170,072 downwards.
CATGTCTTTTGGCACATTTTGGTTTGCAAAGTATGTGGCATAATCGTCCCAGGCAAATTCAAAAATAACTAAATACTAAAAATGGGGCTAAGTTTAACATTTTTATTGCAAAAAATATCTAAAGCAGATATTTTAAGGGAAATAACAACTTTACATATTTGCATTTTTGCAAATTACAATTTGTATTCAAAGTTCGTCCAAGAAGTAAACACTAGCAACATTGAAGTTCATGAAATAGTAAAATAAGGCCCACGTGAAAAATCAAAAAGGGAAAATCCAAGTTTCTAAATAAGACCACGTAAAAGTTAGAAAATCCATGTGGAAAAGTCGAGAGGTAAGCAAAATTTACGAAAGGGAAAAATGGTAGAACTTTAAAGGTCAAATGCAAATTTGACTTATTTGCATGTTGCAAGTGAGACGTGAAAGCCTGCAGAATTATTAGGCGGATAAACAGTGTGCAAAAAGCAGTTATTAAAAATGCAAGTTGTAAAATGTACATAATTCTCCAAAACGCACAAATCAAAGCCAAGGAAAAGGAAAAGTGGGAATATTACACGGAAATAATAAAGTCAGAAGGTGAGTTTCAAACTGCAAGTCAGCAAAGAAGAATCCCACATGAAGGTTCTAATGACCACGTGGCACCAAAGGGAGATTTGGTGGATATAGAATCCCAAATGCAAGTTTTAAAATTTGCATGTCGCAGATTACATTTAAAACCCCGAAGTCTGGAGGAAAGGTATCGTCGGAAGTTTTGAGAGGAAAATCAACTTTTCAATTTGTAAACTTACAATATGCGGGTAGAGTTTTGAAACCCGGTAGAGAAATGAGGTAAACGTTTACAATGTGGGTGGCATCACTTGTCTTCCTACAAGCCAAAAAGTGAGCCATATTTTAATTTATGTCCATAATAATGAATACAAAAGCATTATCTCATTGCATTTTTGGGAAAAATCCATGCTTAATGCATCCTAAGTGTATCCAAAATGTGTAGTGGTTGATACAAACCAACAACCTGATTTATACTTTTAGTTTGCTGATAAAATCTACTTTGTTGCACTAATTTATTCACATATGTGCCCATATGTGGCCAATAATATCTCTCATTTAGTTGTGTTAAAGTCTTGTCATATCCAAAATGACTATAAATTCTTCCACTATGCTTCTCCTTCAACAAGTTCTCTCTCATGGAATGTTATGGTATGCACAAATTTCATCCCTTGAACAATAGTCCATATTGAATCGTGAACTCTATCCATATAATCCTATCTAAATATATTGGAATCCTACATGATTCCCATGCATCTGAAACATACAAGTCTTTCTCATATAATTTTGTCATGGATTCAAATCCAATGACATCTACTTTCATCTCATTAACTACAAGAGCTCGCCTAGTCAAGGCATCTCTACCTTATTTTACTTCCCACTCTAATGATTCAAAATAAAATAATGTCTCTACAGTACCCATTTCATATGGCATTAATTTAGCTTACTTTGGTTTTTTATGAATTGCAAAGCATGATTGGACATGTACAATGCAAGCTCCTTTAGAAATAAGTAATGTCCCCACTTCTTGAGATCTTACACCATTATGTAGAATTCTTGGTCATAGATCACGTACTTTATTTGAGCTTCATTTAAATTATCACCGAACTAGGTAATGGTCTGAATGTATAGGATTTTTCACTACTTCTATGGATATTTTCCCTGCATCGCAATCTACTTGAAACATTTTACCAAAATCTGGTAAGGCTAACATTGGTTGTTTCTTTACTCTTTTCTTAAGAAATTGAGAGCTACTCTCTATTCCATTAGTCCACTAAAACTTCTTCTTATCTCATTTCATAATCTTTATCATGGGTTCACATATACCACTGAAATTTATAATGAATTTACTATAGAAACTATCCAACCCATGAAAACTCCTTTCCTCAAACAAGCTCTTTGGTAAAGGCCAATCAATAATCACTCTCACTTTCTTAGGATCCATCTTAACCTTTATCTTGAGATCACAAATCCTTGGTATATTAGCTTTTCTTACATGAGGATGTAATATTTTAGATTTACCAAGCTTTTTCCTCATTTAACTTACATAACACTAATTTTAAGTGTTGCAAATGATATTCCTTGTAATGACTAAAAATCAAGTTGTCATTATAAAATTAAAAACTTACCTTTGAATTGTTTCAACACTTTATTAATGAGCCTCATTAACATACTTGGATCATTTGAAAATCCAAATGGCATGAACAACCACTTATACAACTCATAATTTTTCATGAATGTGATCTTTCGTTCATCTCATTCTCTTATGTGGATTTTACAATACCCTATATTAAAATCAATCTTAATGAAATACCTCACTCCACAATGGGTAAATCACTTACCGTAGTGGTTATCACAACTTGCACCAGTTTGGAAATAAATGGAATACATTCATCTTCCTCCTTAGCCACTTTAAATAACTCTTTTTCAAAAACTAACATGCTCTTTGAATTGGTATCCACCTCATCTCCCTTGTCTTCAATGAACTCAATGCAAATTTATTTCCCTATTTTCTGATAGTATGTCTGTATTCTCTTTTGGCATGTATGTATCTCCTATATAATGTTCATGGCCTACCCAACAACACATGACACACATCAATGGTCATGATATCATAAAAAATCTTCATCCTTATACAAACTAAGCAAAAATTTCACAACACATTACTCATTCACAAGCACCTAATGATCCTTAAGCAACAAAAAGACTTTGTATAGTGTAGCATTTGCTAAACATATCAACCTAATTTTTATACAATTTATTGAGAGACCAAATTATCAATACTAATGATATCAATTATAACATTACAACACTTACCTCTGGATTTGAAAATAGTCCTAAATAAAATCATATATTGTGCTAGTTTATTCACTTCCTTAGCTAGATTCAACACAAATATTTTGGTTAACAAATCCTTTCCTTGTTCTGGGTATTTTGTATGACTTGGAGACACAATGCTCTCTTCATCTCCAAAACCTACAGGAGTTATCCCTTTAGCTCTATGACCATTCTTTAGAGGGTTTTTTGGGAAATATTCAAACTTATAAATATCATATTTATTGCAACAAAATATCTTACCATGAAAAATTACACTTTTTCCTCATGTGTATGAACCTCTTCCTCATGAAGAGTATCTATCTCTTGTGATAGAATTATAATTTTTTGAACTAGTTATTTCCCCACCATTGTTTTCTGACCTCTTCCATTACCACTATATCCTTGTCCTCTCAACAACTATCATATACCTTTAGAGTTTGCTTTTTACCTCCTTGTCAGCTTTTCCTTTGCCTTCAATGCACTTGAAAATGCTTATTTATGGTCTATAGGTTCAATAAACTAATTTCAACTTGAATAGAAAAATGTAGTACATTCACATATCTTGCCATTTTCTCAAGATTATCTTCATCATGTATTTCTTGTATTGTGAGTCTATAGAGTTCTTCAGTGTATTATTTTGAACTCATGTCTTTACATCTCAATTTTTTTGTTTTTTAGAATAGATTCAATTTGTAGTCCATGGTCAAAACAAATTCCATTAATTTTGTTGCCATTCTCTCCCATGACCTGATTTTATCCTTGTTATTGTATTATCTTTCTACCTGCATGTTGTCCAACTATATTGAGGCATGAACTTTCATATTTATGCATGAAAATTTCACTTTCTTATACTCATGCATATACTCATAATCAAATTAATTCTCTATCATTGTTAGACAATCCACAACCTCTTCAATATTCAAGCTATCATTATATCATGTTGAATCAATTTTTGGCTTCCTACGAATTCTTGATATAGCTCTAAGAAATCTTATCTTAGAAACATTATCCATATCTTCAAGCCCAGGATCTTGAGATTACTCATCCTCATATTTGTTCACATCATCACCATGAAAAAATCTCCTTTATTTCAATACCATTTCATCAAATCTTACTTGCATAACTCTCATCATCTTAGCCAAATCAACCACAAGAGGTCCTATCCTTCTTGGCCCTATAAAAACAACATTTGTGAGGTGTATCATACTTCCAATGATGAAAACTTATATTCCATACTATCTAAATATAATCCACTTCAGTATTTTCTATGAAAACTCTATCCCATTTCCCAAACAAATATTTGATACCAAATGATTCAAATTCAATTTGGGTTTCTACTTAAGGACAACTTTGTAAATCACACTACATGGTTTTGGCCAATATAGACAGAAAAATGAGAACAAAAAAACACACAAATCCACTTTTCTCATTCATCTCAAAGGATTCCAAAAATAATGCAAGGTATAATAATAATCTAAGAAAAAAAAATAGCATAACACTTCACTTATTACAATTGGAGAGGGAAAAAATACATTACAAAATTCACAATGTTTATGTACCATAATGAATAACCTCAAATAGAGAGTCATTTTTCCATAAATATAAATAATGGACTGACCTCTTATTTACCTCTAGTGTCCTTCAATTTTCCCAAACATTTGGAATCAATAAAGAGTTTAAAATGGAGTAAAACCTCTATTTTTGCACTCAGCGTAGACTAAATCAGGGTCTATAGGTGCAAATGAAAGTAAATGAATGATTTTAGTCTTTTAGATACTCAATCAGGATTTGTGGTAATGAAAAATTATTTGAAAATCATCTATGACCTAGTCAAGTTTCTTTTACCCACTCAACACTATGTGAAAGCCAATGCACATAACAAGATCATTTTGGGATTTAAATTTTCAATTTACTTTATGGTGTTAAGGCAAACTGAGCAAAAACATATTGGGATTTTAAATGTCATAGACCAAAGTATTACCACATTGGAATGCACCATGTTTTAATTAGAATGTGAATCTCAATTACCACTAAAGAATCCAAATGAGTATTCCTAATACCCAACTAGGAGTTGAACTCTAAATAGTATAGAGAAAATAAGAAATAACCACTTAGTGTTAATCAATAGAAAAATCCCAATTATAATGGCATTTCTAATTTTGAGTAACCATTACCTAATTGGTAAATTTCTCCTATTTACAACTAACATTGTGAAGTGAAGTTAACCAATAAAAGCCTCTGTTATATTTGAAATTGAGGAACCAAATAGCACTACCCACAAACTTAAGTCATGTTAAGACCAAATCACTATCATGAATCCTAATTACTAAATTGAGCTCTTCAAATTAAATAGTAGATCAAATTCAATAGTGGACCAAATTAACACTTAATGGTCTAATGACAACTACATACTTTACCCAAGGCATGTTGATACCAATTCTTGGCACGAAACTCTAATTATAACTTTACTCTCATACAATATTCATTATGACCTAATCATGATTAAAAACTATGATTAATAAAGCATGTAAGGGACAAAATTTTCCAAGGTTTAATCGATATTAGAAACCCAATTTACAAAATAATGATCCTTCAATTTGATGATAGACCAAGTTGGGAATGAGAACCTTGAATACAACTACATTATTAGGTTTTCCCACCCACAACCTAATCAGCCTTGGGAAAGTCTGATTAGGTCTATGAATCAACTAACTTTGAAAATATGAATTTTTAACCTCAAAACTTCAAGGTAATAATTTTTTTCAAGATGAATATATAAAGTGAATGTTGTGAACATCATCACCAAAAAGCCATTAGAAGAATGACCAATATGGAAACCAATAAAACCACTTATAACAACACACACAACCAAACAACAAGCAAATAAGTGAAAAATAAAACACTTTTTTTTATCTAATACAAGATAATCTATCTACCATAGATTCTCTTGCATCACTTATTAGTAAAAATGTTGGTTAATTTTGTGGTAATTACACCCAATTGATAATAATCTATTAAAATTATACCTTATTAATGTATAAAAAGTTGGTTTTGAGATAATTAACTTTAATTGGTTGTAATTGGTCAGTTTATGGATATCAACATCTAATTAACTACAAATGGTTATTATTGGTTGTATTTAAATGAGTATCAAATAATTTGAAAGCCAAAAAAATACAAAGTAGCTATTGTTTTTCCTCAAATATACACTAGGTGCAAAAGTTACACCATCAAATCCTTATTTTCAATACTAAAGTCATGAAGATCCCCAAGTACTAACTAAATTAGATTTTGATAAAATATATCTTAAATCATAACTCCTAGAGTTACAAGACTAAATTTAGAAAATGTACAGTAATCTTTATTTTTTATATTTACTAAAATAAATATAAACTATAAGAATTAAATATAAATTATACTTAACATTTATTTTACTAATTTCATTGATTGGAAATTTCCTACACATGGATATTGTCTAAAACATCCACAAAATGTATGTCATTTGGTTTTTTAATTACCAAGTATAAATAAATACCATGTGTTAATGACTAACATCTACATGCTAATCAGTAATGTATATAAAATTGGCTGATTTATTCATTTTTTTACATGATTTCTCTTCTTTTTAGCCCCACCATCTTGGTGCACTTACCCTCATATAATTCTCTAGTGCATGTAGGGAGGATTTTTTTTTAATAAAAACATTGTTTACTTTCTACAACAAATTATGCTATTTAAAAAATGGTGACGTCGATATGTCATGTATTCGCCATCTTCTCCCACTAGCAAGAGGTTATGGGAGTGGAAAACTAATAACCTATGAGGGGACGATAAATTATTCACCATCTAAGAAGAAAAAGGTGTGGCTTTAAATACCATTAAGCAATACCTAAGTATCATAAGAACTAGGGATAAATTTAGCCACAAAAATGGTGACCTAAGTGACTAGAGGCAAGGTGGAGGGAAAGTATAGGGAATTAAGGTGTAATTATGTGTCACCTCCATAATAAGCGAGGATTTGGGATTATATCCTATAACCTTCTCATCTCTTCTATTTTACTTACCTTTAGTAGTAGTCCAACCATTATTTAACTTTTAGAAACTTTTCCCTTCTCAAAGACATGCTTAGTTTAGGGTATCTAGTTGATTAGAAGTATAGGACAATTTTTATCATTTTCTTAATTAAATCATACTAAAAATTTGTATCAAAATTTTTTATATACATTACTTGTGAAAATTGAGTTCCAAACATGAATAATAATGTACTCTTTAAGGTCCTTAAAGACACCAGTTTAATATACTCTTTAAGGTCCTTAAAGATATCAATTTTTAAGGATATACATTTTTTTGAAGAAATGATGTAACAAGATTATCAATGATTACCCAAAAGGGAAGAGATATGCCCTAAAATTAAATCCACATAAGGAGTTTAAGAATAATATACATATTGAATAAGGTGACTCTATAAGTTGAGATAACTTCCAAAAAATGTAAAGTTTCTTCATTAAAACCAATATATATGGATAAAAATAATCTAACCAAAGACAGTGTGGAAAAAAATGAAAATGAGGACCATAATTTTGACATACATTTTACCAATAAATAATATTTTGTTTTTCAAATGAAAAAAATAATCATAAGTTTATGTAATTTTATTTAATTTAGATTTGAATTTCACCAATAAATATAAATATTTAATTTTACATAATAATTATTTTTAATAATCAAAACTTAGGTTAATTATATATCTTATTATGTTGAAAGGTATTATACAATAATGATGGTGGGGTGAAGTGTAATAGAGTGAGTTATTCACTTTTATGTTTGAACTTAAATCTAACATATCTTTAACCATCACATCAAAAATTTAATTTTAAAAAAATAGAAAAATTACAATTTTTCTATTAAATTCTCCAACAATAATTTTTTTCAATAAATTATAGTCAAATGGACGTCAAATATAAGGTTTAAATTATTAGATTTAAATGGATGTCAAATTTAAAATATAACATAAAAGTGAACAAATCCCTCTATTATGCTCTACCCCATCTCTACCATTATAAAACATAATAGCATAGATATCTTAAATACATCTATCTCAAAGACACCAAGAGATACCAATCTCTTGGTACCTATGTTGGGATTGTGGCATATGTTAGGTAGGTGTTAAGAGATTGATCTATCTTGATATATTTTGGATAGATGTATTTAAGATATGTATTCTAATAGCATCCACATGTGTGACATGCCTAATTCATAGTAAATACTAATTAATGTAGAGTTTCATATTCATCCAAATAAGAAATATATATCACATTAAATGATAAATAATGAAGCATTTTATATGTATCCAAATGGGTAAAATACATCCTTTTAAATGAGAATAAAATAAAATAATTTCATATATATTGAAATGTGAAAATGAGTATAAGATATGTAAAAGAATATTTTTTATGAAAATATACTAAATATATGACACTATTGTAGTTCTAAGGACTTGAGTCTCTCTTCCTCTGATTTTCATTTGAAAAGTTATTTCCCTATATTCAAATTTTAATTTTAGTTTTATGAAATTGAATAACAAATAATGAGACCTTCCAAAGACTTTACATGTGAGATCACCACAAGTGATAACCTCATTCTTTCTTTATTTCATTTATCAACTGTTACTTTATAAAGAGTCTCGTTTGTGATATGTGTATTGATAATCCCCAATCCAATATTAAATGTAGTTATTTTTTTTGTACAAAGTTAAGTTGGTCAAATATATTTTTATAAAAATTGGATGAAATTTAAATGAATGATTTTTCAATAATATGAATGTCTCTAAAAAATTTATCATGTTTTATTTTATATTTTAATGCTCTATAGACCCTCTTAATAATGAACTAGAATACTATTAAGATAATATAATTATCAATAGGTAATATTTTGAAAAATATCTAGTATTGATTCACATTGAATGAATTCAAATAATTACAAACCATATATAAATAAGCCTCAAATCATAATTAGAGATGACATGCAAAATTTTAAATTCTAAAAATAAATAAAATTCTACTTGTTATTTAAAATAAGTTTTCCATAAAACCATGTGCAGATCTAAAAATATAAAAAAAAAAACTAAACTCTAATATTAACCTATCATATGAATTTTAGTTGAAGTTAAATTCTATTTACCAAATAGACAATTTCTAAATTTATAAAAAAACTTTAAAACAATTTTAAACTATAATTTTAGACCTTAGATGGTCACGTATGGCCTTAAAAAATATCAAAAACATATTATAACTAGAATGATTGATTATGGATGCATTGAAATTTTCTATCTAGTCATTTTTGTATGAATATAGGCTCAAATAGAGCTATGGAACAAAAATTATGATCTACATAACTTGAACCTATTTTTATGCATCATTCTCCTCTAATTGAAAACAAATCAGCTCCTACAAGCTATTGTACTTGTACTACTACCATTTTTTCTTATCAGTCTTATTTTGTTCCATTCTATAAGACAACTATTTTCATATTATTTTAATCCTTCCCACTCTACTAAATCCCTATCATAACTTTTTTGCCTTATGTTTACTATTTTCTTATCTAGAAACTACTCTATCTTGTCTTTCTTCTTATTTGGCACTTGTTGCCAATCCACTTCTTCACCTTCACCATATTATTCAAGGAAATCATATATATATAAAACATTAAATACTGAAGAGATATCATAATTCTATGGTAAAATCATGTCATAAGCATTATCATTGATTTTCTTCACAATTATGCATTATACAATTTTATTGTACTTCAACTTTTAATATGTGCCTTTCAAAAATCTCTCTTTTTTCAAGTAAATAATCACCAAATATCCTTACTCAAATACCTTTGACCTTATTCTAACATCTTTTGTTGCTTTATACTTCTCATTACTATCTTACAATTTTATTCTTACCTCTTTTTGTAACTGATGTATATGTTCTGTAAATGCTTCTACATCATCAATAACTCATTATGTAATTGGTAATTGTACAAAATCTAAAAAAAAATCTTAGGATTTATCCCATAAACAATTTGAACTTCTAATTTTCCATTGATCTTTTACTAAACTATTATATGAAAACTCAGGTTTTAGTAAATCCAAGTCCCATTGCTTGGTCTTCTCTCCAACTATGTATCTCAATAAATTTCCCAAACTCCTATTTATAACTTCTATATATCTATCTATTTTGGAGTGGTATACACTATTGAATTTTATCTTAGTCCCCATCTTGCTCCACAAAGTCCTAAAATGACTTAGAAAGTTTGTATCCCTATCTAATGTAATCTTTTTTAAAATACCAAGAAATCTCACAATATCCCTAAAAATAATTTTACAACTCTAATGGAATCATTGGTTTTATTACATGCAATAAAATGAACCATCTTAGAAAACCTATCTACAAGAAAAAAAAGAATCATTATCTCTCTCTGTGTTTGGTAATCCCAACTCAAAATACATACTCAAATCTATTCATGGTCCTCATAGAACCAATAATGGCATGTACATTCATGTATTTTATTCATTTCCTATTGCTACCTGACATATACTACAACTTAAAACATATTTTTTCATGTCTCTTGAATTTTGGTAAGAAATAATTCTCATCCACCAAATCTATTTTTACATCGATAGGTGTTCCTACAATGGCATATAGTGGTGGCGGTTGGGAGATGTAATGGTATGAGAATGTTAGCATTTAATTATTTGAAAGCCAAAATTATAAAATATAAAATAAAATAATTTAATTGTTTGGAAGCTAACATGATTAAATAAAAATAATAATAATAAATATGACGGTTTAAAAAGATTAAAAAGATATAAACACAAATAAATTAAAAAAAATAGAGTCAAGTGAGAGAAACAAAAATTAAAGAAGAGTAAAAAAAATGGGTTAAATCGAACTATCATTCCATATTATGCAAATAAAATACTATCCTTTTATATTCAATGTTTTAAAGATTACTTATTTTCTCATTATTTTCCTTGTACAACTTTCCTCTTTGATTTTAGTGTGACTTCCATTTGACTAGTTACATTATATTACAACATCATAATCAATAAACAAATAATCGTATTACCATATCATATTTATTAATAATCATAACATTGAAATTATCAAAATAAATTATCATAAAAAACATTACATCATAATAAATAAATAGATAATATATACATAATCATATTTAATTTATGAGTAATATTTAAATTTACTACATTAAATTTGTAGATAATTAGATAATAATAATTAATTTGTAGGTAATATATAAATTTTATCACATCATAATTATAAATAATCATAATTAATTTATATATAGTATATAAATTTTACTACATTATATTTATAAATAATTAGATAATTATAACTAATTTATAAACTAGCATACATATCATAGATAAATTTATGTAAAATATACTAATAGATATCATTCTGAGGCACCTATATTGTATTGAATTGTGAGTGCCTCGAGAATGATATCTATCAGTGTATTTTTAATATATTTATCTAAGATATGTATAGGTGTATTTTTATATTGATCTTTTCACTAAACTATTATATGAAAAATCATCTTGCGGTAAAGCCATGTCTCATTACTTAGGCCTCTCTCCAACTATGCATCTCAATACATTTCCTAGTCTCCTAATTATAACTTTTATATATCTTTTTATTTGGCGGTGGTATGCACTACTGAATTTTAGCTTAGTCCCCATCTTCATCCACAAAGTCCTCCAACAATGACTTAGAAATTTTGTGTCCCTATCTGATGTAATATATTTTAGAACACCATGCAATCCCACAATATCCTTAAAAAATAATTTTAAAACTCTAATGGCATCATTAGTTTTATTATATGCAATAAAACTAACCATCTTAGAAAACCTATCTATAAGAAAATAAAATAAATCATTACCTCTCTGTGTGTTTGGTAATCCCAACACAAAATCCATACTCAAATCTATCCATGGTCCTTTTAGCATCTATAATGGAATGTACATTCTTTTATTTTATATATGTCCTATTTCCACCTAACGTATCCTACAACTTGAAACATATTTTTTCACATGTCTCTTCATTTTTGGTAAAAAAATACTTCTCATCCACCAAATCTATTATCTTTATCTTACCAAAATGTCCATCCAAATCATCATTATACAATTATCTTATTATATTATCTCTTAGAAACCAAAATAGAATACATAATTATTTCCCTTTGAAGAGATAACTATCCTACATAATATACTCTTTATACACATTACTTATATGACTTGTCAATAGATTCCTACATGACTCAACTATCTTACCAAAATTTGGATCAGTATCATACTTCTTTAATAAAGTTGAATCAAACTAATTTACTCACCATAGTAGTTATCAACCCCACTCACCTAGTTAAATCATCAACTGCTTGATTATGTTTTATTGATTTGTGTTTCAATTCAAAAGTATAACCTTGTAAGAAAAACACCCACTTTGCATGCCTAATTTTTAACTTCTTTTAAGTGTTCACATACTTTAAAGCCTTATGATTAGTAAATATGATAAACTCCTTAGGCACTAAGTAATGCATCTAATGTCTTAATTCTTGTACAATGGCATAAAATTCAACACGATATGTAGAATACTTTATTCTTACCTCACTAAGTTTATCATTGAAATATGCTATTGGATTCCCTTATTGACTCAACATGGAATTAATTCTAACAAAAAAGCATCACAATCAACCTCAAACACTTTGCTAAAATCTCATAATACTAAAATAGGATTTTGTATAATTTTATTATTCAACATCTTAGACCTTTCTGTTACTACCTTTTGTTGGATTATTTTTAATGATCCAAATATTTTACTTTGTTTTATGTAATTTTATTTTTTGGTTATCCAAGTAGTTTTACCCATTAGTTGTTTTTCTTAACCAACTCTTATTTTTTTAAGCCTTAGAACCTTACTATGTACAAAAATAAATGCAATTTTAATTTTGAATATATTTTATTGAATTATTCCTCTATTGTTTCAAGGGATAATAGTTGTATATGAGCCATGAAAATAAGAGGAAGCCATGATGTACAACATAGAATCTAATGATTTTTAGGATTTGTATAGTGGGAAGATACATTGACAGCATTGATAAGGTACCTTAGATGATGCCATTGTTGAGAGAAATTGAAAAAAATTGAATGATAATTCAAAAACTAGTTAGTTGATTTTTGAACTAGAGTAATTTTAGTTCGAATTTCAGTCTTAAGTGGTGTCGATAGTAGAGTGAGTAGGCTAGGATTTGATCTATTATTTAAAATGGTGACGAATTGCATATAATAACTACATAGTTTCTCAACCAAATTATATGTGGTGGTTAGAGTAAAGCATCATAAAGAAGATAATACATCACGCATTTGATCTTATATAATGGTCATCATGCACTATGCAAGAGACCATAGCATAGAACATTTGTGTTGTCAGTAATTTATGAGGATACTATAGCCAGTTATATGGATCTTCACACATAGGCATAATGGTGAAGGAAGGATACAATATGATCTTTAATAGATTTTAGATTAACCTTCAACTATCAAATATTTCCATAGCTAGGTAATGGAAAATGAATGGGTGTCCTCGTTAATTTTTTGAGATGCACAAGTAGTCTTGGTGCGACATAAAGATTTTTCAAAAACCTAAAAAGGATTTATTATGGGATCTAAAGGCACAATGAATTATTTTTTTATTTGTAAGTAAAAGCATATATTTGGTAAAACATAATTTCTACGCATATGTTTTTACTATTCACATCGTCAAACACCATAGAATGTATAGTAATTTGACATTATATGATCAATATAATTGATTAGGAAGTGGATAGATATATTTTTATAGTCACATGATCAAAAGGAAGTGAGGGGTTCAAAACCCATTGAAATTATGTTTGATAAAAATTATTTTTTTACATCATTTTGTTTAAAGAAGTTATGTGGTTAAATTAATATTATCATTAAAAATGGTGATATAAGGGTGTACTATGAGTTATAAGGTATGTTTATTTTTAAACAATCCAAAAATACTTGTATTCTTGTAAACAAAAGCTATTTTTTAAGGTAAAGGCAAAACCTCAAATAACATTCACTTGACTTGCTTGTACTTTTTGCATCATGGCTAAAATTATCAGTTTGATATCTAAAAATGAAAAAATATCACCTAAAAACTAAAAATAATGGAGCATGAACATGGAAAATACATTTTTTTAATGATTTATAGGAAATAAAAGTGAAATAAAAAACACCACCCACTGAACCCAAAAAGTTGGTTAAATACCAAAAACATGATAAATGCACACTCGCACTACTAAAATCATCTTCCACTACACATGTGATTATTCACATTTAAGATATAAAATTTGGAGCATGGAAAGCATGGAAAATATTAAGATATTTATATGACAACTTGATGCAAAAAAAATAGGCCAATCTTCTGGAGGCCATAACTTTTGACCCATAGCTCCTTTTGAGCTCTTCTATATGTGAAAAAAATTATCTCAAAACTTTAGATGTTTTTATAAGCTGATATATACTCTTAGAGTTTATTTTTATAGTTTTTAGAGGCTATACGTGATCATTTAAGGGTCCAAAATTAACGTTTAATGATTTTTTTGGGACTTTCCTATTTTTAAAAATTGTATATTTTTAGAACAAGACATCAACTTCAATTGAATTTCATACCTTAGAATAATTATAGTATTTATATTAATTTGGGATAGTCTTAGAGCCATATATGCTTGTGTGTGAAACATACTATAAATAGTAGCTGCTAAAAATAGACACTTTTTTAGATTTTAGTTTTTTCAAATTTTTGCATGTCAACTCTAAATTCTGAGTTGAGGCTTATTTAAGCATGGTTTGAGTTCTTAATTATTTCAAATCATTCAATATGAATCAAATATAAGCTATTTTAAAAATCCTTTCCTATTGTTAACTTTATTGTCTTGATAGTTTTTGGTTTTATTAAAAGCAACTTGCATATAAAAAGATTGACATTCGTATGAAACTTTTAAACAATAAAATAATAGATTATGAAGATGTCTCTAAATATATTTTATGCATGAGAACTCAAAAAAAAGGGTATTGTACTACAAGGGGTAAAATTGGTGATGACATGTTGATTTCTATTACATTAAATGGGCTTAATTTCACATACACCAATTTTTTTGAAATATTATAGCTTAGTGATTAGCTTAATGGTACCACATTTGACTCCATATTTAAGTTATTGACTCAACATGAGAGATAATTTTCAAATAAGAAAAGTAAACCTATTGAAGAATCTCACTATGTAAAGATTAGGTCACAGCACAAAGATCATCACCATGTACAATAAAAAATTTGGAAGCATTTTATAAAACACTCTCAATGAGATTATCCACATCATTATTGATGATATCCATAGTATTCACATCAGCACTCTCTAGGGTCTTCCAAATGTAGACATCAAGATAGGCATTCTTCTCACTCTTATAGTTCTTCAAGTGATTCAACTTCTTCTAGATCTCAACATCACCAAAAATAGTCATAATGTTTCAAATGTGGTGGTATTGGACATCTTGTAGATGTTTTTCCTTCTTAATGACCCACTCTCTACATAGAAATAAATCTAAGACTAATTTTATGGATCATTAAAGCAGTAGATATTCTGGTTACTCTAGTTATTCTGACACTTCCTCAGATCAAAAGGAATCTTATATGGCCAATATCTATGGTCTCGATGGACCTAACACCATATATTAAGTTCTCAGTGATTCACCAATCATGTGAAAGCTACTAGGCTCAAGACAAGGATTTGTTGTAAAAGCAGTATTTTGGCTTGTGTTTTGTGTTTTTAGTTCAATTTTTGAATTTCTCTCATTATTATTCATGACATGGAGTAGACAATGTTAGTTGATTTTGATTATCTTAAGGCATAGATTCTAACCTCTCACCTAATAGGCAGAGAATATATTTAATTTATTGGTCTTCGATCAATCATCGGTGATAGTACTAGTTGATAGGGGTTGCTATGACCTTTAGTGTCGAGTAATGGTTCTTAGTATTTGTTGGACATCAGGAAGACCTGCCATTATAGTGTGGTTTTTTCACTTGGATGGGTTCTTATATGGATCCTTATGTGGATCAATTTAGTTGGACATGATTGATTGTGTTCCATTATAGTACAGTATGATGATCGTCAGGGATGAGTAGACTTTGATCATGTTCATCGACCATTTTTTGCCATAATTCATAGTGGTGGGATTCTTTATGGAGCAACATCATTTTTTGGTCAATGAAAAAGCTACAGTGTAGCACTTTTAGTTGCAATAGGGATCCTTTGATGACTTTAGCATCATTTCTCTAGTTCATTCTATTGGTGCTTGAATTTGCACCAATTTTATATGCCCTTTTCAAGCCTATGTGGCATCAAGGGAGCAAATGTAGTAAGGTTTCTAGATGCATCAAGGTAATGGTGATGTGGATCCTACCATGATGGAGGTATAAGGTTAATGTAAATGTAGAAACATTCTTAAACCATGCCCCAATATACCTACCACATGGATGCAAAGATAAATTCTAACAAACTGTGTAGATGTAACAGGTAGTTGGTGAAACTTTCACCACTGATTGCAAGGTTGATTGGGAAAGTTATAAATGAGGGGGTCAAGATCCATTGTGGATCCAAGATGCCAAAAAAAAAATTGAAAAATGTAAAACATAGTCTGAGGTTCTATGAGGGTCTATATGTCTAAAAGCAATTTCAATATTTTATGAAAATCCCCATGGGAAGTATGTGGCAAAGGAAAAGTTAAAAAATGCACCACAAAGCCTATAGATGTATAGAAAATAAGTGTGGTAAAAAGGGGAGTATTACACGGAATTTGCACCAACACAATGTAAAAATTGCAATATGCATCTCCATCTCTGGATCTTGTGGACAAGTTCTTATCTTGGACTTAAGAAATATGAGCCTATATTAACATTTTTCACTAACTATGTAGAATCCATGAATGAGTTTGAAATGGGGGACTTGAAGTTAACATCTAAATCTTTAGAAGAAATAAATAAAGGACCCATAAAGTGTACCATCAGGTAAGAAAGAGGAAAATTTGTTACCAGATATGGTCCAAAAAATAGAGAGTCAAATAATGGCTAATGAAAGGATGGATTTTGGTAAAAAAATCCTTTATAGGGTACTCTATTAAAACCAAGTGGCTATAAATGGACTTAAATTTTTTAAAAAATCAAGTTCTGAAAATTATAAAAGAAACCCCCAAACTACTTGGAAAATTTTAATGAGAGGTACAAATTGAAAAAAGCAAGCTCTCAAAATTCAACGTGCAAATTTTGGTCAACTCTCTCAATCCCACCAGTCAAAGCAAGCGTGAAAAAATTCAACACAAGGAGCTGCAGGGATATGTTGAGGAAAAATAAAATTCTGTAATTTTGCACTTGTGAAAATTATGAATTACACATGGATCTCTTATTTTTGTAGTTCAACATAAGGTCCTAGTGCAAATGGGAACCTTCAAGACCATTTGCAATTTTGAAAAATTTCAAATTGTAATTGGAGTTACCATTGCCCTCAAGGATGGTTTTCAAGGAAACGGGAACCCCAAGTATAATTTGCACTTTTGTAAAAGTGAAAAATGCATTTTGAGTTCTGAATTCCATAAAAGGATCTTTTGAGTGAAATGGGAACCCCAAATGTAATTTACACTTTTGTAAAAGTGTAAATTGCATTTGGAGTTATAGATTCCCTAAGAGGAACTACAGCTTCAAATTACAATGTTGTAATTTTTAATTTGAAAAGGGACTTTCTCAGGGGAATTACAAGTGCAAATTACAACTTTGTAATTTGCAAATTGTAAATTTACAAAAGGGACTAGAATCTCCCCAAAAGGATAGAAAGTGGAAAATGATGCATTTATGCATTAAAAAAATGTGGAGGAAATTTTTCAAAAGGCAATAGTGTTAAAGGAAACTGTGAAAATTTAAAAATGTAAAAACTAAAATTTCCAAAAGTCAAAAGTGCAAAAAGCAAATGTGAAATTGTAAACTATTGAAAAGTAATTTGGAGCCAAAAATTAAAAAGATAAAATGACATAAGTCTTTTGCATTTTTTATTGTTGTGCCTGTCCAAGCTTCTCCAAGGGAGAGAAATTACAAGTCTACAAATCCAAGGTGGGCCACTCCAAAGAATATTTATCAAGTAGGTATGGATCCAAAATATTTACATGTGATCATTGCAAGAGCAGGTTGTTGCATGGCATGTGTAAGAGGAATGGAAGTTGTCCAAGAGGTTCCAATTGTGCAAGCAAGTGAACCAGGGCATCTCCAAGTAGTTACACACAAATACAAATGGTTTGTTTAGCCACCATCATGAATATTCTCCTTCTAGATCATTTGAAGGCATCTCTAACTAGTAAATCAAAGGATGTGCCTAAAATCTTCATCATTCCTTGTATAAGGTAGTTATAGTAATGATTTTTCATGAAAATGGGTAAAGATTCTAGGCATGGCAAAGGATTTTTCTAGCTAGGGAGAATCTTGGTGGAAGGTTGGGTTATTGACTACATTTTTGAAAATTAAAAAATGCAACCCCCATTCTCATATTTGAAAAGAATGGGGTAAAAAGTGTATAAATAGAGGGTTTGTCCTCTATTATTTAGTTGTTGTTATTGGTCTTTTTCTCTCTCTAATTATAGGCTCTTCCAAATTTTGGGATAATGGCTATGTAAATTTTATGTCTCTTTCTAAGGTGGTTATAGTTGTATAACCATTAACAAGCTCTGAGAGAATGTTTATATGTCTTCCCTACCCAATATGGATCAAATCCACCATGATTGTCCCCATGGCAGTATTTTTAGAAACTAATGTATGTAAGATATATTTTCATGTTAATGAAAATGCTTGTGGTTCTTTACTATTTCCTATTGATGAAGTGAATTAATATGTTTTATAAGTTCTACTGATTAGATATTTGGGCTTATGTTCATTATTGGTTGTCATTTTGAGCATAGATCTAGGTTGTAAATCCATTTATGTAGTATAACTTGGAAATATGTTGTTTAATGACCTTTTACGTCACCCTAGGTTAGAAAAGTTTTTGAAATTTTAGTTTCATTTTATGCTCTAGGGTTTCAGGGATCTTTTAGTATTTCCCACTATCTTGCATTTGATTCTTCTACATCTTTGTAAATAAGTGATGTCATGAATGTTGAGGAATCCCTATTATTTGAAAAGTACCATCACACCACCCATTTTTCTATAAATAACAAAATGTCCTACCCTATCCTACCCTACACATAACACACCCTTTGCATACTATAAGTGTTATTTGCCTACATATGCATAAATATTACATACTTAACTTGTGTTTGCATCTTATGCTTTAAATCCCAGCATTGTAGTCTTCCATTTAGCTCATGTTGTTGAAAATTATTTCTAATGAAGATTTTAGTCACTTTCCCATCTATATTTAGTAGATTGTATGTGACTTAAAGCATTTGTTCATTCAATGTGACAACCCTTCCCTAGCGGATTGAACAATTTTGCTTGTGCTCTGGTCATATTTGTGTCTCTTTGTACCAAGAATCCCCATGGAGGTTGAATTGCATAATCTCTCCATGTGAGCAAGATACCTCTTAGGTCCTCTCACCTTGGTTCAGGAAGTTTCATAAGTAGCAAGGTGAAAACCATACAGTTTGTTGATGCCTCTCAATGATTTTATGTGTCTGGTCTATTCTAGATTCCAGACCATTCCCTGGTTACAATGACATAACAGTAGGTTTTTAATGGTTCTTTACCATTTTATTTAAGTGCATAATGTTTAGAGAAAGAGGTGTATAACTAGAAACCAACACTTATCTGACACCATTATCAGGGATTAAATTCAAGTCTAGGTCACTTATGTTGCTAGAGACTCTTGCATAGAGCTAGAGCTAGAGCTAGAGCTATAAATATTTCATGTTTGAAAGTTATCTACATATATTTACATTGATTTGATTACCTTCGGTTCATCAACATCACCACTGAGCTAGCACCATTTTTGGGGACTAGAAATACACCCATGGAACTTGTGTTATCGAAGACTTATGTTTAAGTTTGAAAAATGTTCAATGCTAATATTTGCTAAATTAATCTTAGCTAAATTTTTAGATAAGGTTTTTCATATCATTTCATGTGTTTGAAATTTGGGATTATTTGAGCTTGATTTTGTTATCATGGCTGTCAACCCCATAACACTCCACTAGGGATGTGCCAGGAATTTATAGATTTGATAATTAACATCTACTAAATTTATTGCAAAGAGCTATGAATTTGTCATGTTTTGAGGTGGTTTCCCCTTTTGAACATGAATCTAAAAATTTAATTTCATACATCATCACTAATTTAAGCAAGATATGGTTTAAGTATGCATCACTTCAATTTTGTAAATGGTTATATTCTATAAGTTTTCTTCTAGTGGTGACTCCAAAAATTCATTTGGTTTTAAAGAAAGATCAATGCCCACTTTGAATATGTTCATATTTGATATTTATTTTACTTAAAAATATGGAAGGATTGAGGTCATATTTCAAATGTGACTCATCAAGGAAACTTGTCTCACCCTTAAGTGTTCATCAAAAAAGGAGACAAGTTTGGAGGCTTGTTGAAGAGCAAAGTGCAATTGCTAAAGACTGTTTAGACTATCAAGACTCTGGTAATCCTAAACTTTTTTTTGAAATTAAAATTGCTAAATATTATCATATCTCTTCTAATGATCTAGAATCATACAATCTAAATTTATTGTCCATCTCCTTTTCAACTAGCTAAATCCCCTCCTAAATTTGACCCGCCAAGTCTACCTCATTCACGCTCTCATATCCCTTTTCCAATTTTTATTGAACCTCCCATTGAACCAATCATGAGGCATAGGGGCAAATATGTGAATGATCATCTTACATTATAAATTCATAGATTTAGACCTATCAATTTTGAAGACTTGGATGGTTATCCTAATGAAGTCCCAAATGAAGTAAGGAAATGCCTTCCAAAATTTTAAGGGAACAATGCAATGAGTGGTGATCAACACTTAAGTGCTTTTCAAAACATCATTGAAGATTTTGAGGATGTGTGCATTAAGTTTTTTATGCATATGCTGGAGGAATATGCTCATGAATGGTTCAATTCTTTTCTTTGTAGATGCATCGATTTATGAGAAGACATGAAGAATGTTTTTAGAATTCAATATGGTGATAGAATTTATATTAGTTTTATTTTGGCTGAGTTTGAAAAGATCAAGAAGAAATCCATTAAGTGCATATAAGACATCAACACATGATTCAATAAATCTATGATGTAGCTACCTAAACCCATAAGGCCTAGTGATATAACATGCTTAATAAAATACTATGATGCCTTTGACAAGATGGCTGCATACTACATGCAAGACAAGGCTCCCATGAACCTGTGGTTGGCATTCAATATGGCAATCCAAATTGAGAATAACATAAAGGATATGGGAAGGACCATGAATAGTCAGTCTAATGTAAAGTTGGTTAATCTAGAAAAGCATAGTCTACAAATACATCTAACCTTGAGGAGACAGTTGAAACTTTCACCTCCAGTATCAAAAAAATGTCATATAAGTTACATAGAGAAAAGAGGGGATCCCTCATGTGTCTACCAGTCAATAGAGATCTTCAAATTTGAATCAAGAACCAAATAGGCCTGTACATGATGATATAAATCATAATACAAAGGTTTTGAAATAAGTGCTTCATCCATTACACACAAAAGTGAATGTTGTGAACTTTGATTTAGACATTGATTAGTGTGATAAGTGATTCCTTCCACATCCTCCATGTGATACTACTTAACCAAGTGATGAACATGTGAATGATCTTGAGTCTACATTGATGATGGTGAGCTTATGATGTTTAATTATCAAGACTCCCCATGTAAGTTTTCTACCTCTATGGAAATGATGAGGGATATTAATGTTGATCAATTTTAGAGTACAATCATGAAGGTCTTGACGTATGAATTTTCTTATGATGATAATATGGCACAAGAATATGAATTACCCAATCATGATGTAATTGAAGATCTAAATTATGATATAAACAAAGTATTATACATGGATGTGGAATTGGGTAACCTTGTTTGGAATGTGGATGTTATTTAGCAACCAACTATTTTTGATGTTTGGTTTGAAAACAAAGGTGTTGTTTGGATAATGGCATTCAATGAAGATGGGGTTATCCTTTATGCCCCTAAGGATGAATATTTTGAGATCTTTTACAACTAGTAATTAAAGTGCAAAAATGACATTGATGATCCTAAGGCACTATTGATTGTTACTCATATGATTACAATCAATAAATAAACCTATTCACAACTACTGAAAAAGTACCAAAATATTTTGGCATGGTCTTTTCCAAATTTGAGACCATATAGGAAGGATTTGTTTTATTACTTCATCCCATTACAACCTAGCATCAATAACTTTTAAGCATGTGCAAAGATTGGTTTACATCATCTTGGCCACCAAGCTACTGAAAAAGTTTAGGAAATTATGGGATGATAAAATTCTAGAGTTGCCGGTTAATGGAAAACATCTAAAACATTTCCTTGACTAAGTTAGTAACTATATACATTATTTTATAGTGTATAGTTTTGTCATTTCATTACTTTATTTTCCCTCTAATTTGGGCCTTTTTATACAGTTTCCTTTTATTGGTTTTGTCATGTGTTCATTTTTATAATCCTTTAATTCTATTTTTATCAGTCTGCCATTATTCTATTCAACTTCCATGAGTGTTGGATGAAGTTACTAGCGTGTTGACTCCATAACCCAATAGATCAACACTTGTCTTATTTTTTGGTATTCTTTGCACATCCATAGGGGGTGTACATCTCTAGGTAAGAGCCAATGTTTTTTCTTGAATATACATCAATTTTATATGCCCTTTTACAACCTATGTGGCATCAAGGGAGAAAATGCAGTAAGGTTTTTGAATGCAATCAGGAAATGGTGAAGTGGAGCCAGCCATGTTAGAGGAAGAAGGTTAATGTAAATGTAGAATCATTCTTAGACCACACCCTAATATACCTACCATGTGGATGTAAATTCAAATCAAAATAAAATTCATGGAGGCAAGAGGTAGTTGGTGGGAATTTCACTATTGACTATAAGGTTGCCCTGGAAAGTTGCAAATGAGGGGGTCAAGCTCTATCAGGGATCCAAGCTACTAAACATAATTTTGAAAATTTAAAACATAGTCTAAGGTTTCATGAAGCTCTAGACATCTAAAATAAATTGAAATATTGTACCTAAATCCCCATGGGAAGTATGTGGTGGAGGAAAAGTTGTAAAATGCACCATAAAGCTCATGGAGGTGTGGAAATGAAATGTGGTGAAAAGGGGAGTCTTAGATGTAATTTTCACCAACACAAAGTACAAATTTCAATGTGTGTCTCCATATATATATCCTACAGACCAAGCTATGGAGAAATGGGTGAGAAAAATCAAAAGAGCCCATGAATGTAAATAGAGGATTTAGAAGGATTAAATCCTACTAAACATGCCTTTTGCAGGCCAAAAGACAATAACTAACTTCATAAAGTAAATCCAATGCAATGTTTGTGAGGACACTAATTTTAGAACATTTCAAACTGTTACTTTGAACATGACCTTCATCATCATAACATTGATATTTGCATTCATTGAGAAATATAGAATCACTTTGGTTGTGTTAGTTATATACCCTATGCTCATCAGTTCCCAAATGAGTGAGAGGTTATTTATGAATGGCTATGATGGACACTTGAGCAAGGCCTATCTAAACGCCAAAACTTTAGCGATAGAATTAGTCAGTAACATCTAAATAATTATAGCCTTTTATGCCAAAGAAGATGTAATTGATTTATTTAACCAAGAAATAGGTGAACCCCACAATATATCCTTCAAGCAGGGATATATTGCAGGCATATGCTACAATTGTGGCACAATTCTACATATTTAGTTTCTATGTCCTTTCCCTCTAGTATTCATCTACTTTGATAAGAAACTACAAGGATACCTTCGATTCTATCATGAAAACCTTCATGGCCCACATAATCACAACCCTTGACAAGGGATAGTCTCTTAGTATAGCCCCTAACATAATCAAAGGCATCAAAGATGTGAGATTCATGTTTGAAATAGTCGATAGGATAATAGAGATTCCCTTGATGATGTAAGGGATAAATAATTGGCACACACAAAGGGCATAATTGATTTAGAACATGTTGACTTCAATTATCTGACGAGGCTAGATATGGTGATCTTCAAAGACATTTATCTATAAGGAAGGTCATGGTTGATGGTGAAGACATAATAAAACTCAAAGTGAGGTATTTACATAAGCATATTGTATTAGATGTGGCATATAGGTAATGTCTTTACTCTGGATAGGATAACCGATTATCTATCATGATACAAAGGATTGTTCTCTAAAACATTTTTTATAGTGAATACTAATGAATCTCATGCTGGCAATATAAGTAAAATAGAATTAGATTGGAAAGAGAGATTGGTTTTTAGCTCTATTCAAAATTGAGCAACTTGACGATTGAAGAGATAATGCAAAATTTGTCTCCATTGCTTGATTTGCACCTTGTGACTAAAGGTAGCCATATATTTTATTTTTTATATGTTATACGTAGACCCTAGCTCCACAAAAGTTAAAATTAGAGACGTAAGTTGTTATCTTTAACTTGAGAAATGTGAGCTTACATTAACATTTTTCACTAACTTCGTAAATCCATGAATGAGTTTAAAACAATAGAATGGAAGTTAGCATCTACAACTCTAGAAGGCATAAAAAATGACCTAGAAAGTATACCATTGGGCAAGAAAGAGGACAAGTTGTTACCAGATGTGGAGTAGAAAATGGAGAATCAAACAATGGCTAATGAAAGGATGGATTTTGGTAAAAAATCCTCTACAAGGTACCTTGTTGCAACTAAGTCACTGGAAATGGAGATAAATTGAAAAATCAAAAAAATTCCAAGTTCTAAAAATTACAAAAGAGACCCCCAAACTCTTTGGGAAATTTGAGTGGGAGGTGAAACTTGCAAAAATAAAGGTCTAAAAATGTTAGGTGTAAATTACAGTCAACTCTCCCAATCCCACCAGTCAAAGCAAGCATGCAAAAAGTCAATTCAAGGAGCTTCAAGGAGATGTTGAGGAAAAATGTAATTTTATAATATTACAGTTGTGAAATTTTTAAATTGCACATGGATCTCTTATTTTTTCCAATCAACATGGGGTCTCAGTGTAAATGGGAACTTTCAAGGCCATTTATAATTTTGCAAAATTACAAATTACAATAGGAGTTCCCATTTCCCTAAAGGATGCTTTTCATGGAAATAGGAAGCCCAAGTGCAACTTGTACTTTTACAAAAATGTAAAATGTGTTTAGAATTTTGGATTCCCTAAAAGAAGCTTTTGAGGGAAATGGTAACCCCAAATACAATTTGCACTTTTATAAATCTATAAATTGCATTTGGAGTTTCAGATTCCATAAGAGGAACTACAGTTGTGAATTGCAATGTTGCAATTTGCAAGTTTGCAATTTCCAAAGGGACCTTCCTAGGGCAATTACAAGTGCAAATTACAACTTTGCAATTTGTAAATTATAAATTTTCAAAATGGACCAAAATCTCCCCAGAAGACTAGAAAGTGGAAAATAATGCATTTATGCATTAAAAATATATAGAAGCAAATTCGCAAAAGGCAAAAGAAAAAAAAGAAAATATGAAATTGCAAAGTGTTGAAAAACAAGTTGGAGCAAAAAATTAAAAGTTTAAAATGACCTAAGTCTTTTGCATTTTTCATTATTGTGCTTTTCTAAGCTCCTCCATGGGAGAGAAATTACAGGTTTGCAAATCCAACGTGGACCACTCTACAGAATAACTCTCGAATAGCCACAGATATAGAATATTTTCATACCATCATTGCAAGAGTAGGTTGTTCCATGCCATGCATAAAGGGAAGGGTAGATATCCAAGAGGTTCTATCTATGAAATAAAGTGGTCCAGGGCTTCTCTAGGTAGTTACACATAAAGACAAATGGTTTTTTGGGCCACCACCATGAATATTTTCCTTGATTGTTTGAAGGCATCTCCAACTAAGAAATCAAAAGATGTGCTAAAAATATTCATCATTCCTTAGAGAAGGCAGTTAGTGTAATGATTTATCATGCAAATGGGTGAAGATTCTAGGCATGGAAAAGGGTTTTTCGATTTGAGAGCATCTTAATAGAACTTTGGGGTGTTGGCTATAATTTGGAAAATTTAAAAATGTAACTCCCATTCTCAAATTTGAAAATAAAGGTGTAAAAAGTGTATAAATAAAGGGTTTTTCCTCTATTCTTTGGTTGTTGTTGTTATTCTTTATTTCTCTCTAAGTATAGGATATTCCAATTTTTTGGATAACTACTATGTTGATTTTGCCTCTATTACTAAGGTGGTTGTATTTGTACAACAATTAGCAAGCTCTGAGAATATGTTTATATGTCTCCCTACCCAACATGGAGCAAATCCACCATCTTTGTCCCCATGCGAATATTTTAAAAAACTATTGTATGTAAGATTTGTTTTCAAGTTAATGAAAATGCTTGTGGTTCTTTGTTATTTCCTATTGATTAAGTCCAGTAATATGTTTTACAAGTTTTTTGTATGTATATCTACGTTTATGTTCATTACTAGTTGTCATTTTGAGCACATATCTATGTTATAAATCCCTTTCTATAGTTTAACTTGAAAATATGTTTTTGAATGACCCTTTAGGGCACCCTAGGTCTATGAATTTGATAGGAAAAAGTGTTTAAAATTTTAGTTGTAGTGTATGCTCTAGGATTTTAGGGATCATTTAGTATTTCCCACTATCTTGCATTTGAGTCTTTTGCATCTTTGTAAAAAAGTGATGTCATGAATGTTGAAGAATCCATGTTGTTTGAAAACCACCAACACACCACCCCATTTTTTATAAATATCAAACTATCTGACCCTATCATACCATACACATAACATGCCTTTTACATACTATAAGTTGTATTTACTTGCAAATGCATAAATATTGCATACTTAAAATGTGTCTACATCTTGTGCTTTAAAGACCAACATTGCAGTCTTCTACTCAGTCCATGTTGTTGAAAATGCTTTAGAATGAAGATTGTAGTCACTTTCCCATCTTATTTAGTAGCTTGTATGTGACCTACAACATTTGTTTATTCCATGTGACAACCCTTCTTAGGTGGATTAAAAAAGTTTCGCTATGCCTTGGTCACATTTGTGTCTCTTTGTTCCAATAATTCCCATGGAGGTTAAATTGCATAATCTCTCCATGTGATCAAGCTACCCCTTATGTCCTCTCACCTTATTTCAAGAAGACCTATAAGTAGTATGGATATGACCATACCCTTTGTTGGTTCCTCTCTATCATTTTATGTGTTTGGTCCATTCTATATGGCAAAACCCTTCCTCAGATATAATGGCATACTATCAATTTTTTCATCTTTGTTTGCCATTTTCTTTAATTTTGCAAGGTCGAGCAAAAGAGGTGAATAACTGAAAACCAACACATTCATCTATTATACCCCTTTCGATCAAGGGGAAGTTTGTTGGATTACTTTTCATTATCCAAATATTTTAGTTTTTTTTAATTTAATTCATTTTTAGTTGCTGGGTAGTTTTACCTTTTAGTTGGTTTTCTTAACCAACTCTTCTTTTCATAAGCTTTTTAAGCTTATTATGTACAAAAATAGATGCAGTTTTAATTTTGAAAATATTTTCTAAATTATTCATCCATTTTTATAAGGGATAACACCTTTGTCAATGTAAATTATTTTCATTTTATACATTTTTTATTGGTGCAACAAGACCACTAAAATTATTAATAGACTTTCTATAAAAAGTTTTTAAACTATGGAAACTTCCTACCTCTATAATGCTATTTGGTATAGTCCACTCAAAAATTTCCTTTAATTTTTTTTTCTTCCATTCTTACACCATCTTTTGAAACTACAAATATCATAAATACCAAATTGTTCTACATAAATTTATACTTATTCAAACTCGCATAGAGATTCTATTTTCTTAACAATTCCAATACCATTTTGAAACGATTTAAGTCCTCATATTTAGTCATACTAGATACTAAAATATCATCAAAATAAACCACAACAAACTTACCATTGTATTCTCATACCACTATGTTTATCACCCTCATATATGTGCTCAGTGCATTAGATAACCTAAATGGCATCACCATCCACTCATATAAACCATTTTTTGTCTTGAATGTCTTTTTTATTCATTTCCTTCATGAATTTGAATCTTATAGTATCTACTCCTTAGATCAATATTGGTAAAATATTTTACTCATGTAATAACATCCATCATATCATCTAAATGAGGTATATGGAACTTGTACTTGATTGTAATTTTATTAATTCCTCCACTATAAACACACATCCTCCACCCTCCCTATTTATTTGGAGTTATCAATGCTAGTGTTTCACATGAAAGACTTCATGCTCTCCTTTATTACACCCTTCCTCACCAATTTAGTAACCTACTTATTCAATTTTTCATGTTTTGTTGGACTCATTCTATAACCTACTTGATTGGGTAGAACTAATTTTGGAATCAAATAATTATGTTGTTGAATATATCTCTTTGGTGGTAAACTATCATGTTACTCATTAAGTGTAACATATATTCATATTCTTCCAACACTACTTCTATTTTTGTTGGTATTTTCACAACTTCTTTGTATTCTTTCTTCACTACTAATACATACTAGCAACCTATTATCTTTATGTATTTGATAAATTATTTTACAATAAACATACTTTCAATCTACCCTTATTATTTAAGAGGTAATAAAACTACCTTCATACAACCTTTCTAAAAACTATGTGTTATTTTCTCCTTTGCTCCATCATGAATTACCTTTCTATAAAACTACCATAGCTTTCCTAAAAATATGTATGGGATTCATCCATTTGTATAAAATCACAAAATTTCATCCATGTATGCTTTACCTATAGAAAACTTGATTAAGCAGCTTTTATCTACTGTAACTTCATTCCCTTTCCTAAATCATGAAATCTAATAAGGATTGAGAAATGTTTCATACTACAAACCTAGTTTCTCAATCATGTCTTTAGAAACCATATTTTCACAACTACCACCATCTATAATTACCTTGCATATATAACCTATCTATGTACACCTTATTTAAAGTATTTTCTTTTCAACAATGCACCACTGCCTTCTTTATTCTACACATGTTCTTTCCTTGGGGCAATCACTGTTCTTCTCATCATGATATTTCTTCCAATATCTATTGCTACATCTTCAATATTTTGCTCTTTTATTTCAGATTCAACTAAATTCACTCTTGGGAAATCCTCTTGTATATTTTTTGATCTTGGTAGATTGGACACTTGAACACTCTATGGCCTTATTCTCCACATCTGTAACAAACATAATACTTGCATTTATTTGGAAACCATCCTCTACCACCACCATAGATTCTTCCTCTCTATAATCATCTTCCTCTTTGATGGTTTTGAAACCCTTATCTATTATCTTATTATCTTCTAATCCATGTGATAATTATCATCTAGTTGTATTAAACACACCTCTGTTTGTATTAAATCCACCTTGTCCCCTTATTAGAGGGGATTGTCCTCTTCTTGGCCCAATAACTATTCTTCTAAAATTCTATTTATTTTGTTTTTTTTACCTTAAAAGCTAACTAATAAGCTTTCTCTATTTAAATTATTCTATGCATGCTTAATTTGACTTGAATAGAAAACTTTAAGCCATTTGCATACCTTGAGGTCATATACCATATTATATCATCGTACTCCACACGTATGAAAAAAATTTAAAACTCATATGTATACTCTTGTATATTGTCATCTTTCTATCTCAAAATTTGGAATCTTTTATATATGGTTTATACATAATCCATAGGGAGAAATTTCTTCTTAATCTTCTTATACATATTTTTTTATGAGTTGACCTTCTCTTTACCTTTTCCCTATCTTTTTTTCTCATGGATATCCAACCAAATCATTACATGACCCTTAAATTTCATGCATGAAAACTTTATGTTCTTTTCCTCTCTCATAGTTACTCATTCAAAAACTTTGTCCATGTTGTTGATCCAATGTATCAAATACTGTAGTTTTAAACATCCACCATATTGAACACCAATATAATTCCTTCATTCCTTCCTTCTAAAGCTCTAACCATCCTCTCTTCCATTCATGGTGGTTGTTCTTATTTCTCCTCTCGTGAAATTTATTCATTATAATCTATATCATCTTATACTCTCCTTTGTCTTTGATTCACAATGATCTTCATTAATTATTCTACTTGCTTTTATAGCTCTTACATAGTATATTTCATTTAATCAATTCCTCGCCATCCTCTCACCATCTAAAAATGAACTAGAATACTATCAATATAATAAAATTACTAATAGACAAAGATTCTAAACAATAACCTAAGAAATTTGAACTTGTTCTAATGCCAAATAATGAACTAGAATACTATCAAGATAATAAAATTATCAATAGGCAAAGATTCAAAATAATAACAAATATTGATTCATATTGAATGAATTCAAATGATTATAAACTATGTATAAATAATCTTTAACTCATAATTGGAGTTGACATGCAAAACTAAGAACTCTAAAAATAAATAAAACTTAACTTATTATTTTTAGGTGCTGTTATTTTTTTTAAGTTTCACATACAAGCACACACAAATCTAAAAATCTTTAAAAATAAACTAAACTCTAAAATTAACATATTGAATAACTTTCAACTGAAGTTAAGTCTAGTTACAAAAATAGATAATTTTTATTTTTTAAAAAAATCAAAAAATAATTTTAAACTATAATTTTAGACCATCACATGGTCATGTATGACCTCCATACACACACACACACACACACACACACACACACACACACACACACACACACACACACACACACACACACACACACACACACACATACATATACATATACATATACATATATATATATATGTATGTATATATGTATATGTATATATGTATATGTATATGTATATATATATGTATGTATATGTATATATGTATATGTATATGTATATGTATATATATGTATGTGTGTGTGTGTGTGTGTGTGTGTGTGTGTGTGTGTGTGTGTGTGTGTGTGTGTGTGTGTATGTATATGTGTATATATGTATATGTATGTATATATGTATACATATACATATACATATACATATATAAGTAGAGGGGAAGGTTATGGCTACATTGAACTTTTTGAGTGTGTCATTTTGTCATGAAGATGGGCTCAAATGGAGTGATGGATCAAAATTTATGGCCTCTAAAAATCCAACCTCTTTTTCTGCATCACTCTCTATTAACTATAGGATTGGATTGAATCATGATATCATACCTTTTAATTGAGTTAAGCATGCATGTTATGGTGGTTGTGGACCAAGATCTATATTGTTTGATACTGAAAATCAATGGTAATTTTTATCTTGTCAACATATGTGTTGAATTTCTCCTTCAGGGGCTCATGATATATTTATGCCACGTTAACATTTTTGATAAACATAACACATACATGGTGAAGCCCATTTTTCTACATGATGGCAAAAAATCATGGAAGTTTAGTAAGTGAATTTTCATCAATTTGAACATATTTAAAGAATTTTTCATATTCTATTTTATATTTTTATGCCTTATAGACCCTCTTTTTATTAACTATAGGATTAGATTGACTCATGATATCATCTCTTCTACTTGAGTTAAACTTGCAAGTTCTAGTAGCTGTAGACCATGATCCATATTATTCAATAACTCAAAATTGATGATCAATATTTTGTTGTCAAGATATGTGGTAAATTGTAACTTTAAGTGATCATGAGATACTTACACTGGGATAACATTCTTTACAAACATAAAACATACTTTGTGAAGCTATTTTTTCTAGATGATGACAAAAAATATTTTATAGTGTCTTCAAATCTAGCTCAATATTTTCATGGCTATCATGTGTATTTTACATTTTATTTTCAAGAACATCATCTTGACATTTATTTATCTGGTATATGGCATTTATAACACATATTATGTGGTCATAGAATTCACTTCTTCAAAGTTAGCATTAATATTAACATTCATTTGACTTCATGATTACATTCTTGTAGTTGGTTTCTTTCTTCATCTATAAATTGATTCAAATTCATTTCTCTTTGCATTCTAATTTTTAATCTATGTTGATCATCTTGAGATCTTCTTGTGTGATATGCTACTATTGTCTTATTTTTGCTTCTAACTCTTTAACTAGCATTTTCCCCTATATTTTTCACATCTTTATCTTTCATTGTCATTATGTTTTTATCTTTGTTCGTCTATCATTTTTCACATTATTGTCTTTGATATTTTTGAACATTTTCTCTTTGCTACTCTTTGGTTTCAAAATTCAAACGTAGGTGAGCCATACCTATAAAATATAGATATCAAATATTTAAATTTTTTTAAAAAAAATCATAATAATATAAGGTTAATAAACAGTAATGAAATATATATATATATATATATATATATATATATATATATGGACTTAGATAGAATGTACGATAATAACTAAGTACTATTTATATTTGATTGATGTATATATGAATCAATTTAATTATATTTATTGGTTAGGTTACGATTTTTATTGGTCTTTTGTTTCACCTGAAGCTTCCTTAACTTGATTTGGCTTCCAAAAAATGACGTTTCTACTCATTTTTTATATGATTAATATTATATTATAAATATTTTTTCAATTAATAAAAGTACGCTTTTCAATCAAAAATTAATAACATAAATCAACTAACTTTATATGTATTACTAACTACATCTATTTTTTTTTTAAATTAATTTCCCTAATAAACAAAATTTCTAACTTTGAAAAACAAAACAAAATATATTAAATTAAAGTATTAACACTTATACGATTTTGTATATTTAATATTACCTATCATGTATTAATTCCCTCTAATAAATTAACATTTAGAACTATAAAAAATCTATAGAATACGTGGATGTAACAAGGATTATGAATGGACTTGAGAATCTAAGTAATGGACTTGATATATATTAGATTTTCAACTTTTTAACAAAGATATATTATTTAAATCAGTTTAAAATATATTTTTATATATGAAAATATTTTCTTTAATTAACATTTATGTATCGATTTTAAAATTATATTGAATTCTTAAATAAAATAAATTTTAGATGTACAACATATATCTTAACATTAAGGTAATAATATATTTAATTCAATATATTTTAAATAATGTTTATTTTTTATATTAAGATTAAAATATATGTCATATATATATATATATATATATATATATATATATATATATATATATATATATATATATGATCTTTGATTCATATTAAAAGAAGACCCTGCTAAGATTTATCGATATTATGTTTGAACTAGTATACATATCTTAGATAAATCTATGTAAAATACTAACATTCTCATGTCATTACAGCTCCAAACTCTACTGTCCCCCACACCTCATACCATTGTAGGAACACCTGTCGATTATGAATCATTAAAAAATTCCATTATATTTTATAAAATTATTTAAATTTTATATTTAACTATAAAAAAAAAGTTGATTAAAATTACATAGTAAATAATAAAAATAAAAAAGGCATTCAAAAACTAATTTTACATTTTTAAAGTTTGAATAGATTTATAATACACATAATAATAGAAAAATCTATTCTTTGAAAAAAAATTAATCTAAATTGCATTAAAAAAATGATGTCTAAACTTGAATTATATTTTAGAAATCAATTTACTCTTCTTCTTTTTTTTCATATCTACGTTGTTTTATATATATATATATATATATACAAAAGTAAACCTCTCAAATCATTACATTTTTAATTACTATTGTAAATTATATTTATCTCATATAATAAAATAATAATAATTAAAAAACATTTACATCACCACCACTCCTTTCCTGTGTTTTATTTACAAGTATAAACATTATAAACATCACCTCAAAAGAAAAGAAAATAATAACTATAATACTAATTAAAAAATTATTAACAATACAAATTAATTAACCCGATTCAATATACAAATAATTTAACTCTATACTCATCCTTCAAACTGATATCCATTAAAACTCCATGGGAAGAATAATACTACTGGTTTCTCGAAAAACAGCCATTTCATTAAATTTTAAAAGCTGTACCCATCAATAAAAAAGGGAACAAATCACTACTATGAGTAAATCAAAACATTTGAATATTAAACATAAAAATATATATATGTATTTCTAACGAGGCTGTCTTCTGATGCAGAATGTGGAACCATTGGACTTAAACATGAAATAAGCCTTATTGAATTGCTGCTTGACTTAGAGAGAGCACACCTGATTATCTGCATTAAGGTTGGAAGAAACGAAGAGAGCTGCCTGGAGCATTAGCTTGGTGTTGTTGAAATTGAGGTCGTCAGCGCCTTCTTCCTTGACAGAATGATGGAGTCTATGCTCCCCTCCATCAAATAACATCAAATCAATCTGCATACATTTTTCGGACTTGTGGATGGCTTCATAGTACTCTACACCTCTATCTCTCAAGCAATCTTTACCTCCCAACACAACCAAAATTGGAGGCATAGGCAACCGTAACTGTAATTCCAGGCACATCATGGGGTTGCTGAACGGGTGATCTCTGTTTCCTCCATCCGGTAAAGCCAACCTCCAAAACGTATCGCAAGCCTTCACATTCACCTGAGCGTCAGCCGGACAAGCAATCTCCGACGGTGTGCGTTCTTCCCTCCAAAGAAAGGCTGGAGCAAGATTGCTTCCCTGATAACAAATTTCTCATCATCATCCCCAGAGGTGCTCATTAGAAGATGATGCACAATAATGCCTCCAGAACTCTCCCCAACCAGAAAAACTTTACTAAAATCGGCGTAAGCGTTTAACCAATGATCAGAATGAGGGCGAGAGGATCCCAGCCATTCAACCACTTTCATGGAGTCATTGTAGGAAACAGGAAGACGATGCTCCGGAGCCAATCTGTAGTTCACAGAAATCACAATGGCTCCTATGGACTTAATCCATTTTTGGCAAAAGCGATGGGAAACAATAAATGCCGGTGAAAGGAAACAACCCCAGGCGCCGCCCACCCACCTCGCTCCCCCGTGGAAATACAGCAAAACTGGTAATTTGGAGAAGCAGGTCGATGTGTTTACAAGTGGAAGAGGAAGGTAAATTCGCACCCAGATGCCAAGTTCCTAGTCTATGACTACATATCTGCTTACAACACCATCATCCTGTTCCTCTTCCGACGGAGGAACATTGATTATGAGATGGTGCTCTGTGCGGACTATGAATGCATCTTCATACACTTTAAGCGCCCCCGCGAAGTCTTCCACCACCTCATTTTCATCATGTTCTCTTTTCTCTACTGCAAATACGCCCAGCTGTGGAGATGATTTTGTTTTTCCAATTACTCCTCCTCAACAACTTTATTTATATTTGGAAATAAACACTTTCGCGTTGAACATGATGATTAAAATTGTGTTGGTTAGTATTTGCAGTTTAATATTTAGGTGGTACAAAGATATACGGTTCAAAATAATATAATTGATAAAAATGTCGAGTTAAACAAAATCACATAAAAGTAAACAAAAAATAAACACAGATCACATTTTCTAAAGGAAATAGTTAAAAACCATCCTTAAAAGATTAATCCCACACAAAATTTTAATCTAAAAGAATCAAATATGCACCCATGAAGCTATTAAACCAAAAAAAAACGCACCCATCTTAAATAATTTTCAAAAAAAACAAAAAAATCGAAAACAAAACTAAAAAAAGTGACTCCCAAAATAAATGAAATATTTTAACGTTGGATCTTGCCTCTTATTGTCTGTATCTTTTTGGTTCATTTCTTCAATCCCTTTTGAGTGGTACGCATATGTCAAACAACTGTTTAAATTTCTTTATAAAATAATATCGTCTTTGACTGAAACTTTTATATATTTCATTATAAAATAATATTGTCTTTGACTGAAACACTTATTTGTTAATTGGACCACCATCCGATTTGATTGGCTGAGTAGAATGCAATTGAAATGAGTCTCCTTGCTACGCATAATCTTCCAAGCTGATCTGGTCCAGCAGGCCATATATATCTTATTGGCTTAGATAAAGTTGTAAGACTTTTTGTATTTATAGATCCAAACGATCTCGAAAAGTCAACATTTTAGTCTAATTGTTCCATCCTGTGTTTTTTTTCTTTCAGATTCAAACAAAAATGTATTTATAGTAGGTTTGTTTGTTTTTTGTTTTTGTTTTTTTTTTCCCCTCTCTTTTCGCCTTTCCCTCTTTTTTTTGAGTCATGGTGTTTGGATGAATTGATATAGTGACTATTCAAATTGAAATTTCTTTAGCGATTAGAGGATTCACAACAAATAACATATATTAACATGTGTTTCAGATTGAATTTAGACTTGTAAATGGAAAAAATCATTTATAATTTTTATAATAGTTGTCAATGTCAAGTAACTAATTAGTATTTTGATTGTTGTCTTTGTCGAGCAATTAATTAACATTGTGTTTGCTGTCTTTGTCAAGTAATTCATCAGCATTGTGAGCCTCTTGTCATGTAGGAATTAAAATTTCCTAAACCCCATACATTGTAATACACTATCATTCAAATATATTAATAATAATAGGTTATTGAAAATTTAAAATTATTTTTTTCTGAAGTTGTTTCATGTAAAGGTGGCACCTAAATTGTCTTAGGTGATGATACGGAGTAGATTTAGGAGCATATAGTTTTATATATAATTAAAGTTTAGACAATATTTTACCACCCATAAGTTTATATTTAATAAAATATTTTCATAAAAATTAAAGATTGTATTTTATATTGGGACTATGAATTAATTTGATAGTATTTTATAATATTCTTAGAGAGACAAAAATGATATTGTCTCTCAGAGAGACAAAACAAATAATATTATATATCATCTTTAATGAGATAATTATTTGAGACAATAATTAGAGATACCTACTTTGAGACAATATTTAAAACAATATGCAATTTTTTTGTCTCAATTTGAAATAATTTGCTTAAGTATTATCTCTAATATTATCTTAAAATATCCTTATTTATTGTGATAAGATGTGCCCAAGAAAATATCAGCAATATATGCCCAAAAAAAAGTGTAAGCCATAAAGTTCCAGCCCAATTGATGGCATTATTCGAGGATGAAATGGTCCTTTTAGATATACAACTAAATTTGCCCAGATCGCTGCAAAAGCCACTCTTTCACAAAACTTGTATCTTGAAAATAAAAAATCTTAGAAATCAACTTCATAATTACAAAGGCATGGTGTATAAGAATGTGAAGTTGAATGTAGAAGGAATGGCCAATTGAATGAAATTTAAATATTTAAATATTATTTTTATATATTTTTTAATATCGATCCCCACCATCCAGAAATATTGGAAACGTTTTTCTTTTAAGAAACCTCATCCCCCCATCCCCTATAGTAGTACAAATTAACACCAATGGCATGGGAAACAGTGATAAAGGTAATAATAATAAGCAATGTAAACGATTGATTATGGAAGATGAAAGCTTTGACTCCAATATCCTCCTAGAGAATTCAGCCTCAAGTCATTGGGTGCAAGATAAATTATTTCTTTCATCGAGTCCTCAAATTCCAGAATATTATTATCATGAAGGCATAGAATAAGTCATTTGTAGCATAATTTCCAAAGTCCTAAAGGCATAACTTCCTCTTGGTAGAACATCAGAAACCCTTTTTACCCAAACATTCAAATTGAAGAAAAAAGACTTCAAAATAACAGGTATTTTCCTCATTGTATCATGGAAATGTGATAGTATTCCAAAACACATAAACCAAGAGGAAATCAAAGCATGTCCTCTAAAAAGATGGTGCATATCCTCATTATTTTATCAGAATCCTTTGTGGAGGTGTAGACATTATCATAAGAATGGTTGATGATTTTATACAATTCCTCGTGTAGGGCCAGTCAAATTATTTATATTTTAAATGAGGAATTAGGAGTGTACTATTTCCATATGCACTTGCGAGAAGCATGCCGTATAGCTTTCTTTTCCTCTCACTGGATTCCTTAATATTATGCAATCGAACTGTGAAACATGTAACGTGGTATCATTTCATAAGTGTCACAAAAGAAAGATTGACATTATCAATTTGTAAATTTAAATTTAATGATTATTATTACCATCAATGAAGATCCTAGTTTTAAATAAGGTATGAAATCAAATTTAAACAAAATTTAAAGATAGCCCAATCAGGGAGAGAATATTCCAGAAAGAAGAATCCTTGTTAAGTCATCCATTATGTATAGTTAATGAAAAAAAAATGAATCGGGGATGAACTCCTTCAGTTCTCATAGAATAAGGCAATGTGCTATAGTGTATACAAATTCAGAGTACATTTGGACCATAATTGCCAAAGTCTATAGTAATCCTAGAGTAATCATATTGAAAATTTAGAGTACAATTATTAGTAACTGTAAATTTCAAAATAATAAATATATATTACGTCTTCAAAAATAAAGACACACCTAGCACCAAATCATAAGTTCTCACACTTTGTATGTAGTATGATTGATTTGCTTGTTTATATTCCCTTTGAGCAACCCATTATTCCCAATAGAGTAACAAATTGTGAACCTCAAAACACTTGTTCCTGCACACAACTTGGAGATGCACTTCAACATATATAGTACCTGTCTTCCTCATAATGAAAAATTTTCTCCTCATAGAAATTTTCCTGCAAGTGTTTTGGGTAATCCTCAGAACTATATGTGATTTCTACTTAGACTTCATTCAATACCTTTTATAAAATTGATGTCATTTATTTAGTCAAATTTATTAAGCAAGAAGAAAGGTCTAAACACCCAAGTAGATTATTAATCTGTGAAAAAGTGCACAAAGGCATGGAATTTCCATTACAAGAGGAAAAAGGTTCTTACATTCTGTCTTAGTAAATGTTAGCTAGTTGTACATCACTCACAATCAAAAAGATCCATCTCTGATATTGGCTTCTATGTCAAATTAGTATTGTTTTAAAGAGGGGAAGCATTGCTATCCAACACAACTATTGATCTGTGATGCTAATATTTGTCTGCCTCTATCTTATTCATGACATTTTTCTTTGTTTCTTTCATTTTATTTCTCTAACACTCTATTGAAGTTCCTTTATTTCTCTGTTCCCTTCCCTATCTTCACATGCCTTGTGAATTCTTCCTCTCCTACGACCAAATATTTAACGTACATCTTAAGGTATTATGTTGATATATGTGTGTACCTCTATCTTCTTCGTGATCTTTTTCTTTGTCTTTTCCATTCTATTTCTCCAAAAATCTATCAAGGATCCTTTCCTTATCTGGTTTCTTCTGTGTCTTCACATGTTTTATGCATTCTACCTCTCCTAAGGCTAAATCTGTAAAAGTTTGACATAAGAAAGGAAAGGTATGTAATAGGCAAAAATGTTTTGAAATCCATCTCAAAAAAATTTATAACAAGGAAATAGACAATAAAAAGTTGATTCTTGATTTTTTTAAAGCAACACATTTATTTATGTAATGGAAAGAATAACATAGGTCAAAGGTTTAAATAATCAAAACAAAGTGGACACAAATATTAAATTCACTGATAGCAATGCCAATGTTTTGAGACAACAAAAAAATCAATATGGCTATCAAAAGTATTGTAATAGATATATACAAACAACTATATAATTTAAGAAAATAGTTATCAAATTTAAAAAAAAAAAAAATTCATGGATATGATGCTAAAAAGTAATGAACTATAATGAAAATTTTCTTGAACTCAAAGATTTCAAATACTTATTAGTGTTCCTAGTTCCACATTGAGAAACCAGTTCACTAAATTCATCCTTAATATTTGGATATTTCCCAA
This sequence comes from Torreya grandis, assembly GCA_037957365.1. NCBI lineage: Eukaryota > Viridiplantae > Streptophyta > Pinopsida > Cupressales > Taxaceae > Torreya > Torreya grandis. The sequence continues at coordinate 1,130,083 of JARHVA010004013.1, read as the reverse complement.
GAATGCAATCTGCATGTAGAAGTTTGAAACAATTTAGTGTTGGATTATTTTATTAATAACAGAATAAAACTTATAAAAACTGCATTAATTTTAAAAATTGAAATAAACTATCATGTCCATTTAACATACTAGAAATTACAAATGTACAGTATTAATTACTTTTTTGTTTTGCATATGGATGCATTTCACAAGTTCTCGACGTGTGTTGTTTCCAATCTATATATTTTCTTTCTAAAAAAATCTATTTTATCTGTATTTATATCTACAGAAATAATATCGTTCATTTTAAATTTAGAAAAAGAGACTAAAAAAGAAAGATAAAAATGAGATCTTAAATGAATGCACTGGTTAGTGAAAGCATTCAAATGTTACTTACTCAAAAAAAATCTTATGGTCTATGGGAGGGCCAAGCTAAGAATCTTTTCTAGTAGAGCGATTAATTGGCCCCATTTGTCTCTTATTGGAAATCAAATCATTAGACCACCTAGTTGAATTCCTTCTATGAGGACGTTGATTCATAATATTCGATTCACCCTCCCTATTCTATGCTACCCTTTTTTCATGATTATCTTCTTCCTTCAACCACCTACCTTCTTTGAGGACCTTCAGAAACAGATGTTCTTTTGTCATATTTAATCAAATCACTTTGGGAGCTTAGGTGTTAATTATTGTTTGAAATGATGTATTATTGTCTCTATCGTAAAACCAAATAAAAAACAATAAAATAGGTTTAAAAAATAAAAAGTTAAAACTTATAAGGAGTTTTAAAAAAGCAAAATATACCACAACACACCTTGGCCATGTTTTTTGGTGTGACTATTTAACAGAAGTCAATTCAAAGGTGGGTTCAAATTATAATCTTACAGAAGCTTAAATATGAGGAACAATTGTTGTACTTGTGGAGATAGGTAGAAAATGTGTAAATTCCTCTACAAAATCTTTATGATGGATGTGGATATGATTTATACATGATTTTTCTTTTAGTATTGATGAGATGACTAGATGTTTATTAGTTTAGATGATTAAATCATATAGTTAGAGATGTATTTGATTGATGGAATTGATATGTAGATTATTTTTAAACTTGATTTTTTTTATTGTTGGCAATATGATTGTCATTGATGTCAAAAGAGAGATTGTTGGCATGAGATTGGAGAGAAGAGCATGGTTTACAATTACATAGTGCAAATTTGTCATGCTTTTATAGATACCATTTCTAGAGGATTGAAGAGCAATTGATTGAAGATATGTAGGCTTTTCAAGTGCATCCTAGATATATGGTCTATAGGTTTAGATGAAGAGAAATGAGCTCAAAAATAATTTATTTTAGCTCTCAGACATTATAGGGTTTCTCAGTTAAACCCTAAAGGTTTAATCCATGGAGTTCATAAAGAGGTTCCATATTTATGTTGACTTGATATAGGTGGGAACTAGATTCTTAAGTTGCAACTTAAGCCTTTATTGTCATTGTGTAACTGGCCCCTTCGACCTAGTAATTACTAGCTCGAGCATTGATTAAAGACCTAAATATTTCCTAAGTGTTAGGCTTAATATTTGTCCTATCTTGATAAATTATTATTACACACACACACACACACACACACACACAAAATATTATATGTGTTCACACTTGGTCTGTAACACATCATGCTCATAATAAGACAAATAATTTATCAAGATAGGACAAATATTAAGCCTAACACTTAGGATGTGTGTGTGTGTGTGTGTGTGTGTGTGTGTGTGTGTGTGTGTGTGTGTGTGTGTGTGTGTGTGTGTGTGTGTGTGTAATGTCATCTAAGATATAGTAAAGGTTGTTTTTGCTAATGAACATATTCAAATTGAGAGAGAGAGGTAAAGATGAAGAGATTGATGAAGTATGTCAAATAGAGAAATACAGAGAGACAGAGACAAAGGGACAAAGAGGAAGAGATGATAAGAGAGAGATGTGCAGAGCATCAAAAGTTATAAACCAAACTTGTAATAGATAATCAAAATTGGATTCATTTATAAATCAATATTGTAGATCCATATTTTAAATATAGATCTGATCAGTGGGTGCCATCAGATAAGCTGAGTTGGTGCTTAGTTAGGGAGTTGGTGCTTCCTTAGAGTAGGTGACCCTAAACTAAGGGATTTCTATCTCCTTAGGATTAATGTCCTTAAATATTTTAATTAGTGAGGTTTTAACTAAGAGGCTGGATTAGAAAAATGAAATCAAGCAATTGTTCTCATGGTGGTTTTTTCTATATTGGGTTTTCCATGTACATCCAGTGTTATGTATATTTTGTGTGTATGATATATATATATATATATATATATGTTTTGATATACATTATAAGGATTAAAAGGACTAATTTAATCAATCTATTAATTCAAATCCCTATCAAAATATAGTTGTATTCCAATAATTGGTACCAGAGCCCTAGTTCTTTAAAAGAAACTTAATCAGTTCAGGTAGATCTTGGACAATGAATACAAATGGCTTGTCAAGAAGGCTCTTTCTCAAATAAAAAACCTCTATTTGATGGATCAAACTATACATTTTAGAGCATTAGAATGGAAGCATATTTATCTTCATTAGGGTTTGATGTATGGATGCTTGTTATAAATGGATATACAACTCATGCTACAACTCCTACTGATCAGGATGTTAAGAAAGCATACAAAATCAATGCCAAGGATAATAATGTCATTCTATGTGAGTCATCTAATTCAGAGTTTGTCAAAGTGATGTATTATCAAAATGTACAAGATATCTAGAAGAAATTGAAGAGCATATATGAAGTAGATGATAAGGTAAATCAAGCCAAGCTACAAACATATAAATTCAAGTTTGAAATCCTTAAAATGAATGAAGAAGATAAAATTATAGACTACCTCCTCAGAGTAGATGAAATAGTCAATGCAATCAGAGGCCTTGAATAAGAGATGAAAGATCTGATCATTGTCAAAAAAGTCTTAAGATCACTATCATCAAGGTATGACTCTAAAATATCTGAAATAGAGGAAGCAAGAGATTTGGATAAACTCAATGTTGATGAGTTATATAGAACCTTCACTACCTATGAGATGAGAATGGGAGAAGAAAACACTTTCAAGAGAGAAGTTACATTCAAAGAAGCCAAACAAGTAAAAGTAGAAGCACTTGCATCCAGATATGAGGATACTGATAAAGAAGAAGCCAAATTTTTAATAAGATTAGGAAGAGGGTCTGTAAAATGCAAAGGTAAGTTACCCTTTAAATGCTTTAACTATGGTAAGGTAGGAAATTTTATTGTTAAATTCCATTATAATAAAAAGGATAACTCTAACAAAGAAGAGGATAGTTAAAAGGTGAAGCCCCACTACTCCAAAAAGAAGAACTTATTTAAAAATAAGAAGAGCTTGTATACAAGAGAAGATATTAGTTCATTGGATGACAATGATAGTTTTGATGATGACCATGACTGTGCTTTTATGGATAAGGAAAATAAAGTCTTATTCATGACATTAGGATCAACTCTGATGGATCAAGAAGAAGAGGAAGGAGAAGTGGATCTACAGTGTGAACTCATATGTGCTCTAGATGAAATTGACAAGCTATAAAAAGATAACTCAAAATAGAAGAAGCTTGGATTAAAAGAGATTCAAAAAGTGTCCAAAATTCTTGAAAAATCTGATCATATGGTAGTTAGCCTAAATACATAAGTTGAATAGGCCAAAATAATAGAATATGTTGTCAAACTTGAACTAAAATCTAAATGTGATGAATACATGATGTTAGAAGAAGAGATAGTGGCTTTCAAAAAAGAACTTGAAAAAGCTAAAGAATAAATAGACAAAGGTCTAGAGACTAAAGGAGGTTCAATAATTCTTAATGAGTTCATCAAATCTCAAAATCCATTAAAAAGGAAATTTGGTCTTGGTTTTGGAAAAGAAAAAAGTCTCATAACCAGTACATCTGCAAATTTATATCACAACTTTAGAGAAAAAGGAGAATCAAGAACAAATAATGAAGAAGCTTGAAAGAATGCCTTCATAGACACAAATACAAACACAAGCACTACTGATATGAAAAAATATGAAGGAGAAAAGAAGCTTGAATAAAATAAGAAGATAAAGGTAGCTGACGTAGATGGTTTCATAAGGGTGAAAGATTTGAAGAATCTAGAGTTAAGAATATTTCCTCATCCAACATAAAGAAATGCTATGACTAGGTATTCCTTATCTTTCTATGGTTCTTGTTATACCTATAATTATATTGATCATAGGTCTAGTGATTTTATATTTGTACCTAAAAGGATAACAAATTTTGTAAGTGAAAATTTATTTCCACCATTGTTAGATACATTTGTAATATGTTATAATTACAATAATTTTAGTCACATAGCCAAACAATGCAGAACAAACTTTCTAAGACCAAAAATATAAAATAAAAGCATGCCTCCCAATGTGAACAAAGGTTCACAAGTCTTTAAAAAAGGGGAAAATAAGCCAAATAATAAATAAAAACATGTGTGGAAAGTGAAACATCAATCTATGATTGCTCAAAGTACACTCCATGCCAAGGAGCAAAATTTATGGGTAATAGATAGTGGTTGCTTAAAATATATGACTAGTGACAAGAGAAAGTTCATTAAATTGAAAAAATATAAGGAATGATTTGACAGCATGGGAGACAATATAGCATTAAAGATCTGAGGTAAAATGACCTTGAACATAGATGGAAAATTGCCTACACATGATGTCTTTTATGTTAAAGGATTGAAACATAATCTGCTAAGTATCACCCAAATTTGTGACAATAGATATATGATCACATTTAATGAAAAAGGTTATAAGATAAGGAGATATGAAAGATTTTTTACATAAAGGAAAAGAACTGAAAGTAACATTTACAATCTTAGTGAAGTGAATGGTAATAGTTGTTTGATAGGAAAGATTGATGAGAGTTGGTTATGGCATAGAAGAATAGGCCATGTTAATTTTGATGACCAGGTAAAGGTGAGATCAAAAAGTGTGTTAGACACATGCCTAAGATATCCAAACCTACAAACACTACTTGTAAGGAATGTTAACAAGGCAAGTAGATAAGGGTTAGATTTCAAATAAAGGAGTATGCAACTACAAAGCCTCTAGAATTAGTTCATATTGATCTTTGTGGTCTTAAAAATACAAGAGGATAAGGAGAGAGATATTTCATTTTATTTTTATGTGATTACTCAAGAATGGCATGGGTAACCTTTTTAAAAGATAAATCTCATGCATTTGAAATATTCAAGATTTTAAGGGCCATAGTAGAGAATGAGATTTGATGAAAAATAAAATGCTTAAGATCTGATAGAGGTGGAAAATTCACCTCAAATGACTTCATATAATACTATGAGAAATATGGAATCAAAAGGCATTACTCTAAATTAAGGACTCCACAACAAAATGAAGTATTTGAGATAATGAATAGGACAATCAAGGAGATGGTCAGAACAATGTTAAAAGAGGCCAAGTTACCTAATGGATATTTGAGAAAAGTAGTAAAAATAGTAATATATATCTTGGACAAAGTTTAATTGATGGTTGAAAATAATAAAACCCCTTTATGAACTATGGTATGTAAAACCTACCTCTATTAAGTACTTAAGAGTGTTTGGTAACAAATGCCACATCAAGAGAAAATAAGACAAATTGAGAAGCTTTGAATCAAGATGTGATGAATGAATATTTATTGGTAATTTCATCCAAATAAAACCCTACATATGTTACAAAAAAAAGTCTATACAAGATTATAGAGAGCATCAATGTCAAGGTCGAAGAAGGATTTAAACATGTTAAAACCGACAGAGAAATATTTAGTGAAGACTCTAATTATGAAGAGGAAGCAACTAATGAAGAGCATCAATAAGTAAATGAAAAGGAACTTGTAAGATTTTTTCATAAGGATCATCCTATATATCAGGTCATTGACAGTAAAAATTAAGGAGTTCAGACAAGGAAAAGAGTTGTAATGAATAAGGAGAAAGTATATTTTAGTCTAATGTCTGAAATTAAGCTTAAGATTTATGTTGAAGCTAGTAAGGATGAAAATTGGATAAGAGCCATGGAAGAAGAACTGAGTCAAATTGTAAAGAACAAAACTTTGGAATTAGTTCCAATCCCTTCAAACAAGAATGTAATAGGTATAAAATGGGTCTTTAGAAATAAGCTCAATGAGGATAGAATTGTTATAAGGAATAAGTCAAGATTGGTGTGCAAAGGATATACACAAGTTGAGGGCATAGATTTTGAGGAAACATTTAATTTAGTTTCTAGATTTGAATCCATAAGAATGTTTCTAGCATTCTCTATTTATAATAAGTTCAAATTCTATCAAATGGATGTTAAGTCAGATTTCTTAAATGGGAACCTAGAAGAGGAAGCATACATAGAACAAATTGAAGGTTTTCATCTGTCAAAGGAAGAAGATTATGTGTGCAGACTGAAAAAAGCTATGTATGGTCTAAAATAGGCAACTATAGTACGGTATTCAAGATTAGACCAGTACCTACAACAATAGAGATTCAATAAAAGATGTGCAGATAGCAATCTATACTTCAAACTAAAAGGTCAGCATATGTTGATTTTTGTTTTTTATGTAGATGATATCATTTTTTCCTTATTTCTAGGTGTATAAATATCAAAAATTGATGAAAGGATATTTATATCCCAAACAATGTATGTTAAGGAAATGCTCAAGAAGTTTAGGATGGAAGACAAAAAACTAGTAGATACTCCCATGATAACTGGTTGTAAGTTGAGCAAAGAGGATGAGTCCCTTGATGCAAATCAAACTATGTATAGATCAATGATAGGTAACTTTTTATATCTAACTACATCAAGACCTGATATTATGCAATTAGTATGGATGGTTGTAGGATTTCAAGCTACTCCTTAATAATCACAAGTTAATATAGTGAAAATAATATTTAGATACATCAAGAGTCTAATTGACTATGGTCTATGGTAACCTAAAGATGAAGATTTAAATTTAATGACATATATAGATGTTGATTGGGTGGGAAGTGTGGATGATAGAAGAAGCACTAGTGATGGTGCATTTTCCCTTTAAAACAAACTTGTTTTATAGCTAAACAAAAATCAATAGTCAGTTACTCTTTTTATAGAAAAAGCAAAGTATGTTGCAGTAGTGGCATGTGGCACTCAAGTCTTGTGGATGAAGCAAACACTCAAAGACATCAAGGTAGGATAAAAATCACCTATCTTTATTCTTTGTGAAAATTCAAGTGATATTAACATATCAAAAAATCTAGTGATGCATTCCAGAAGTAGGCACATATCAATCAAGTATCACTTCTAAAGAGAAAAGGTTGCAGATCAAGAGGTCAAAATGGAATATATGCCAACACATGATCAAATTGTAGACATATTCACCAAACCTCTTCCAAAGGAATAATTTGAGTATCTGAGATAAAAATTAGGAGTGGTGGCTCCTACATCACATCACTATATCCTAGTGATAGGGCATGAATCCAGGGGGACTATCATAGAAGTCATATTAATCCCTGAAATAAGAGAGAAAAGGCAACTCAAGTATGCATATTTTTTCAAATTTCTAATGAGTTGATGGTTGTATATTCTTGGAGAAACTCATTTATCTACTAAAGGGGGAGAAAATTTTGGATAAACTATGAAAAAGTTGGAGTCCCTTTGCCATTGATGTCAAAGAGGGAGAAAAAGTGCAAATTCTCTATGTAAAAGTTTGAAAGAGTAGAGCATGTGTCGAAGTTGAGTTTAGGAAAAAATTTCATTGCCTAAGGGGGAACAAGTTTGGTATAAATAGTTTCAACTCAAGTTCATCACAAGCCAATGCAAGCAATAACAAAGAAGGAGAAAAGTATTATAAGATCATAGAATTTAGTTTGCCATAAATGCCAAAGGGGGATATTGTTGGAAATATGTTTGTCATTGATGTCAGAAGAGACATTAGTGGCATGAGACTGGAGAGAAGATCAAGTTTTACAGTTGCATAGTGTAAAGTTTTCATGCATTTATAGAGACCATTTCTAGAGAATTGAAGATAAATTTATTGAACATCTGTTATAGGTTTTTTCAATGCGTCTTAGATATATGGTCCACAGGTTCAAATGAAGAAAAATGAGTTCAAAAATAATTTATTTTATATCTTGAACATTATAGGGTTTCTCAGATAAAACCTAAGGGCTTAATCCATGAAATTCACAAACATGTTCTATTTTGATATTGACTTGATATAGGTAGGAACCGATCGCTTAAGTTACAACTTAAGCCTTTCTTGTCATTATGCAACTGGCCCCTTCAACCTAACAATTATCAACTTGAGTAGTGATCAAATAGTTTAATATTTTTTAAGTCTTAGAATTAATATTTGTCCCATATTGATCAATGGTTAGCACTTAACCATACATTGAAGATCCAATGAAGTGTAGTAAAGTCAATTTTTCAAAGGCACCCATGAGTAAATGCACTAGTGACAAGTGTCACAATCACGGAGCTTGTATAGTAAATCTATGTACTATTTTAAAGTTGAATAGTCAAGGATAAATGCAAGAGTGTCAAGTGTCACAAGCAAGGGCACTAAAAACACTGTGCAGAAGGCATGTGAGGTTCCAAGTGTCAAATTAGTAGGAGCTTGTTAGAGATAAAGATCGAGCTCCTTCTAAGGATCAATGATGAACAGGTGATCATGCAATGAAGATCTAATAGAGCGAGTGGAATCAATGAGATCAAGTGCTCATTGTTTAATAATAAACAAAGATAAATTTCATGTTACTTTGAATATCTAACAGCATATGGGATATCTAATAACAAGATTTAATAGATTTATTTTAAAGTTAAAACATTAATGTTTGGAAGACTACAAAGATCCAACAAAGCATATGAGCCTATCAGAACTTGATCTAATGGATATGTTTTTAAGTTGATAAATTTTAACAAGGATCATTGGATCATGATGTGAAAGTTATGATCAATGGTTAGTATTTAAATATATTTTTATCTCAATGGTCAAGGAGAGGACCATGTAGGAAAGATGCATTATATGATACAAATAATGATATAGATCACTATGATCTATCTATATTGTGTAATATGGCATGTGCATCAAAATTAGAGCCTAATATATGCTAAACATTGTAATAATATAGATAATCATGGGTGTGGATCATGAATTCAATAAGTGGCAAACCTGTCCATTGAACTGAGTCCAAGAATGGAGCATGATGTGTTATAGACCAAGTGTGAACACATAGAAGATTTGAAACCTAGATACAATGCTTATATATTTGTCATCTAGGATACAATAAAGGATTTTATTATTGATGAACAAAGTTGAATTGAGAAAGAGAGGTAGAGAAGAAAATATTGATGGAGTGTGTCAAATAAATAAAGAGGCACAAAGACGGAGCAATAGTGAGGAAGAGAAGAGAAGAGAGAGATGTGCAAAGTATGAGCAGTTTCAAACTGGACCTATAATAGATAATTGGAATTGAATTAATTTATAAATTAATATTGTAATCTATAGTTGTAGATCTGTATTTCCAATATAAATCTAATTGGTGGGCGCCATCAGATTAGCTAAGTTGGTACTCAATTAGGGAGTTGGTGCTTCCTTAGAGTAGGTGCTCTTAAACCAGATGATTGGTGTCTCTTTAGGGTCAGTTCCCTTAAATTTTGTAATTATTGAGGTTTTTATTATGAGGTTAGATTACAATAGTAGATTCTAGCATCTATTCTCATGGTTGTTATTCCCATATTGGCTTTTTTACGTACATCTAAGGTTATGCATATTTTGTGTGTGTGATCTCTACATATATGTTTTAATATACATTAAAAGGATTAAAATGACTAATTTAATCAATCTACTGACTCACTCTCCCCTCTTAGTATATAGTTGTGTTCCAACATTTATATTACACATGATAGCATGGATCATAATCTAAGAAGAATTATTATAACATTCAATTGTCAAAATGTGTAACAATTTGAGTTAAAAATAAAAATGTATATAACTTAAAACAAGTTATGAAATATATATATATATATATATATATATATATATATATATATATATAATTTACTTAAATCAAATTTAATTCATATATAAATTTTCACATCTCAAAATCATGGTATGAATAATTTAGACTTAAGCGGAAAACATAGTGTACTGAATTAAAGCATCAAGTAACAAAATACCATACCAATAAGCAAAAAAATAATCAACACAAAAACACACAAGTGAAATTAAATAAACATTCAATTTAAAAAGGAGTGTGTGTGATAATAAGGCATTAATATTTGAGACCAAAATGCATAACAGAGCAATTGTGACTAGGGAAGGGGGAATAAAAGAACAAGGAATGGATCGTTGAGTTAACTCTAAATGTTATATGCAAGTAGACACTACCTACATAGTCCTATAAACTTTAGGGAAATGTATTTCTCCCAAGGGTTTGGGATTAAATAAAATTAATTAAAATTTAAGAAGATATATTATAGATGAAAAATAAGAACATGGATTCGTAAATGATGATAGTGTATAAGGAACATGCTTATCAAAATGGTAAGAGATATGCTCAAAAAATGTTGATATCATGGGATAAGTGATGGCCAAACTAACCTTAGAAAAATTTACTACCTATATATTCCAACTCTAACTCAATCCATTATAGTTCAACTAGAAATTGTGCATAGAAAATGATAAGTATGATCAATGAAAAGATATAAATGTTTTAAGGCTGGATATTTAAACTCAAAAAAATAGAAAGTATAAAATTAACATTAAAAATAGTGAGAGTGTGGAATATAAATTCTCAAAAAATGATGAGAATGTGGAAAAAAAATCTAAAAATGACAAGAGCAAGGAATTTAACTTATAAAATTATGAGATCATGAAACGTTGGTCAGGGAGCACTTTTTGAAATGCCATACTCAAAAGAAAAAGAAAATCACCAATGAGGTACTTCAATATATGTCACCTAACTTCAAGAAACTAGAAAATAAGTTGTGTAACAAGATGAAAACTAAAAAAATCATGATATTAGAGATGGGCATAGACAGGGAAACTAATTCCTGAGAATTTTTAGTGTTTTTTACATAAGAGAATTTTTGGATTTTTAGAGATTTTTGGAATATTTGAAATGTTTATGGTTTTTTGGAATATTTGAACTATTTTTATATTTTTTAAATATGATATAAAATAAGATTATTTTGAACGTAAAATTTACAATAAATAGTAACAAACAACTCCCGAAACACCTATCAAAGGAAAGGAGGATCGTGGGGGCGTGAACTCAATAGCAAACAGGGAATGGGAAGGGGTTGTCCATACATGAGTCATTAAGGAGTACCACTCAATAATAAATTGGAATAGGATACAACGTCCTATTTTACACCAATGAATTTTAATGCAATGGAGTGAATGATGGGATGTATTCACAAATTTCTAAGAACCCAAAGGAACAATAATAGTCATACAAACTAAAATATTAGGATATTCCACATTTTGATATTTATTCTACAAAGAGATTTTGACACAAAACATTATTTAATTATTCTCTACTCTTTTTTATTTTTTCTCTAATTCATGTATTGTAGCTAGATAATCATAATCAAATCAAGGTGCTAATAGGAAATGAACGTGAGTAATAGTAAAAAGATTCCCCCAAACAAGGGCGAAAATGAGAGGGAATAAAAAATGGTACAAACGTTCCCCTAAGTAGAAACATTTGAAAATAATAGTATGGTAAATTAAACATTAAATAATTTAAGATACATAATATTGATTTTCTCATCTAACTCATCCTATTATAGAGTATCCAATCTATATGCACCAGATCCATAACTAGTTTTAACAATGAAAGGGCCTAACCAATTAGGTTCAAAATTTACTTTCTTTTACCATTAATTATTTGTAATCTTTTGATTTCATTTTATAATAAGATCACCAAGCTCAATATCTCACAAGATAATTCACTTGTTATAGCCACAATCTAGTTGATTATAATAGGACTTAAGGTGATTTAGGATAGCCATCCTTTCCTTATATATAATATCAAGCTCTACTAATCTATCCACTTAGTAGTATTATTCATCAAGGATGTCTTAAAATATAATGAAAATGGAGGATATATCAATATTAATAGGAAGAAAGGATTTAGATCCATAAACTAGGGAACAAGGAGTTACATCAATAGGAGTGTGGACATTAGTTCAATATGTCCATAAGGATGCAAATATTTTCATATGTCAATTGTGACCAAATGTATTATTAGATTTTTTGAGGATTTTGATAATGTTTTTGTTTGGATGATTCTTTATAGACATTATCTTGAGGGTAATAAGGGATGAAATATTTATGCCTTATATGGAACTCGAAATAGAGGGAAATGACATTTTTATTTTTAAGGGATCTACAACTATCTAATATGATGGTTCAAGTGATGCCATAATGGAAAATGATGTTATTTACAATGAAATTTTAAATCTTCTTACCGGTTATGTAATTCAAAGGGATTTCCTCTACCCATTTAGTAATATATTCACTAGAAGTAAGGATGTTTTTGTGACTATATGAATAAGTAGGGTTAATCTTGCCTATAAGATCAAGGCATCATGTTGAAAATGGCCATGGATTTATGATTAACTATAGTTCATATGGTGGGGAATTAATTAAATGATCATGTTCTATACATGATATACATTTATTTAAATTAGCACATCCATCTATTTCAATGGTAAGCCAATAAAAACCAATATGGAGGAGCTTTTTAGTTAGTAACATACCACTAGTGTGTGTCCTACAAATCCCTTTGTGTATCTCCCTAAACACTAATTCATATTATACTATATTTAAATAGTGAATCAAATTTATATTATAGCCTCTATGATAGAGTATGTATAATAAGGGAAAAGGAAGCTAGTCTATAAATCAATCCTAGTTTAGAGAAGATAAATCCCCTTCTATTTATTGGTACATTTAGATAATCAGGGTCATAACTGATATCAATTTGCTAGACCTAAATAATGGGTCCTTTACCACACAAGATCACTATAGAGGGTTCCAAATCCTTTATTCAATCAATAACACACAATAACCCTAGATAGGTCCTATGTTTTCTTAAGAAAGTAAATGAAAATGTAAAATAGATCAAATCTAGTGCTCACCAAAGAATGTGGCACAAAATGGGGGTAATAAACATAAAAGTAAATTTGCATAGATGAATTATAATTAAGTTAATATATATATAAACATAATTCATGGAGAGAGAAGTACATTCAAAATCCATTAATTACGTTAATTTTATCTAATTAAATAGAGGAGTTACAGTTATAGATACTTACCTTGAAGATGAACTAATTGAGGCTCAATCTCTCCCTTGGAAAAATTTGTTTTACAATAGGTTGGTTTGGTTTGGAAGGATCACTAAGATAAGCCATCTCTAGTCTATATCACTTCTACTAAGCATGCAATACTTTTCAAAAGATAAGATTATTCTCTCCAAGTGTAAACCCTAAGTAGTGACTCCCCATGTATAATGGTGGAAGAGCATATTTTTAAAAATGCAAATGAATGATTACCTCTATATCTTTCTCTATAAAATGGTGAAAATTATGTGTTTATGTATTTGGATTGAACCCTAAACTCTTCCAAAATTTTAGTTGGTAGATTCATCCCAAGCAAACTTATTCTTTAATAAATAAAGTATTTAGGTCCTATAATAGTTTGGTTGATGCTGACCTACTCCCATAACCTAATTATTTTAAGAGAAGGGTCAGTCAAGGATTATTTTGTTAAGTAAATGGAAGAAAGATATTTTGAAGTAGGTAGGGGATATTAGAAGTGGTGAATTTCTTTGAGGAGTGTGTAAGGGGGAGTTAAATCATAAGTAAATGTATAGGAGAGGTTCATATCCATTTTAATTTATGGTATAGGGGACAACAATCTTGTAAATCACCAATGGTCTATCCACTCATTTTTTGGTGCACCCTTTAAGGTGTGTACTTAGAGAGATTGATACTCGATGGGTTTTTAAAAGATATAAATCATTATTAATTGGTAAAAAATTTATAACATTGTGTGTATACATATGCCTTAATCTAAGTTCATCACATGTCACACAACTTTAACATGTGATAGTTCTTCACAAAAATAACATAGCAACACACAATGTCGAGATAAGTAAATTTCAATATTTTAAAGCATAAAATAATTAAGATTAAATGGTTGAAAATAAACAACTGGAATAACACATACTTTGACTTACCTTTATTATTGGATGGCTTTTTGCATTGTTTGTAGTTTTTAGCATGGAGGGTGTAAATACTAATTTGGGAAAATCTAAGGATACAAAACTTAAGGAACAAAAACAAATAAATGAAAGAAATCCAAGATAATGAAAATGTGTTGGCATGACATACTTAGAAATTTAGTAAGCTAGGGTGATAAATGTTATGCTAGGGACAAATGATGAAAGCTAAAATTTAGAGTAAATCAGGTAACCAAAAATTAAAGGCTACTAAATTATTGAAAAACTCAAACAAGTATACCTTAAGGAAGAAAGGTAACAAACTAGATCAAATGAAGGATACAAGAAAAATGAAAGTCTAACATCAACGTAAAAGAAGTGATAACCTTTAATTAAACAAATATGGGAAATAAATGTTAAAACAACATTGATGAGTGATAAGTAAAAATAATTAATCATTAATGTAAAAATCACATGAAAGGGAAAAAAAATATTGTAGAGTCTAAATTAACAATCCAAACTCACTTAACAATGGAAAAAGTACAAGAATATAAAAATGGACATAGTTGTCTAAAAAAAATTTACAAAAATATAAAAATGGATGTAGTTGTCTTAAAAAGGAATGACAATGAAAAATTTACAAATGAAACTATGGAAATTATAAACATGTAAACGAATGGTGTAAACAAGATAATCGATAGTCACTCAAGTAGACTATTTTATTCCAAAGATACATAAAATCAAAACAACATAGTGCTAACATGTTTTAAGATGTAAATAAGATGGGATATAGAAGTGGGGAATAGATTTAGATTCAAACCTTCCTCTCAAGGGGGGAATGAAATGGATGGTTGGAGATATGAAGTAAAAATCTAGGAAGCGAGACTCTTTATCAAAGTCAGGAGAATATAATTGGGTTTATCAAAATAAGAGGACTTTCAACATTAAGGAATTTGAACTTTTCCTAACCACAAAAATACTAGTTTATCAAATTCAATATGAATATCATCCCATGAATTTTATATGTGTGAGAAGTAAAATGGACCTACCTTCCCACAACATGTTCCCCATTCCTTAAGACCCCTTATAAAACCATTAATTTACTAAAAATATTGGGTACTTGCATGAGAACGTAGTTAACATTCTATATTTTTTAATTTTTCTATCCAAATCTAATTACCTACCACACCCCAATAGACCTCATCTCTATGATGAGGTCAACTTCAGAGTTTGAGCTTCAATAAAAAATAGGAGATGTGTTATGAATCACATGTTTTGGTGTGTTAATTTTTACATGTTATATTCTACATTTTGATTATTTCTTTTTGTTTTAAACCATTTGGATTTTAAAAATTGAGGAATTTTTATATTCCTCCTCCATATGGATTAGGAGAACCAAACATGGATACTAAAGATGACTATCATTTAAAAACATGGGACTTGGTTTCTAACAAAGAGGACTTATAGAGCATGGTGTTTAAGTGTCATTTTTACTCCTTTAAAATATAAGTGTTATTTTGACTTTGACCTTGTTTTATCAAAATTAGAATGAAATAAAGGGAAATCAAGGGGAAATAGGAATGAAATAATTTTAATTAATTCAAATTGCAAAAAATGTGACAATGTGAATGGGATACAATGATAGGTAAATATTATTTTGTATCATAAGAATGTATATAAGTGTAGGGAAACATGCTAACATATTTTCATGTGTAATTTTTATCAACAAAACAAACAAAACCTAAGGCTGAGAATATGGTATCATAAACTTGTAACTATTTCTTCACAAAAAATAAAAATCACTTTGGTAAAAAAGTTTCAAACAATATGTAAATTTTATGAGGAGAGCCTAGTCCTATCCATGATATTACACTAAAAATCATAAAATAGAAACCCAAGTGGGTGAAAAAAGCAAAAATAAATGGTATTTAGGAGTCGATCTTAGTCCTATCCATGGTCATCCACAACAACTCATAGAATAAAAACCCATGTGGGTGAAAAATGGTGAGAAAATGGTAAAAATGATATTTATGAGTAGAGCTTGGTCTTATCCATCATCTTACACTGAAAATCACAAAATAAAAATTGAAGTGGATGTAAAATGCATTTGAAAATAAAAACTTGTGATTTAAATGAAAAAAAAAGTATGAAAATTTGATGTATGAAAGAAAAAGGGTATTCATGAAGAAAACTAGGTCTTATCCATAGTATTACAATGCAACTCATGAATTAAAAATACCAAAGGACTAAAGTAAGTTATGAATTTTTGTGTATAAGATAGACTGATGTAGAGGGTAATATCCTTGGAAAAATCTTACAAGAAGTGCTACTAGGACAATATATAGAAATATGAAAAAAGATAAATATTTAAGTAAAATATTTCTTAAGAAATTAGGCATTAGTGGATTCTTTGAAAACATGGCCTTCATTAGTTTGTAAACAGTAAGTGCTAGGACTAAGAATGTCTTTTAATAAATAGGGGAGCCACCATTTTTGGCAATATTTTACTTCCTTATCATGGGCATAGTTTAATTTAAGGACAAGATCACTAACATTAAAAATCCAAACTTTGACCTTTTTATTATGTTGTTTAGTGATGTGAACCTTGTATTGACATTTATGTTGAAGTGTGGCTAAACGATGTTCATCAAGAATGTCTAGGGCATGAAGATGAGATTCACATAGTAATTCCTTAGGAATGATACCATGAAGATATATACTTGAATATGGGAGTTGGACTTCTAATGGTAAACCATATTCAAAACCATATACTAGCAAGAATGGTGTTGCCCCAGTGATAGTATTTATACTAGTACAATAGGCCTAAAGTGTGGGATACAAGTCAAGATTCCAATTAGTGCAATTTTTTTGGATGGTATTTTATAGGCTTTTGTTGAAAATTTTGTTGTGAACTCAGCTTGGCCATTGCATTGTGGATAGTAAGGTGTGAAAATTTTGTGGGAAATTTTAAATTTAACACAACTATCTCATGTCCTTGTTTTTGAAATTTGCACCATTATTAAAAATGATAGTTAGTGGAACCCCAAAGTGACAAATGATTTTGTTAACGATAAATTTAGAAATAGCAATTTTTTAGCATTAAAAAGAGACATGGCTTATACCCATTTAGTAAAATATTTAGTAGAAGTAATTATAAAAGCATGACTATCTTATGACTGAGCTAATTTACAAATAAGATATAATCCCCACATGGAGAATGGCTAAGGAGACTCCACAGTTCAGAGCTTAGCTAGTGGTGAATGGATTAAATCATCATGAATTTGGTATAGATTATGGCTTTTGGCAAAATCGATAGTGTCCTTCTCTAAAGTAAGCCAAAACTATCCCATACATAAGCATGTCCACTACATTGACCACTGCAAATGCCACCATGTGCTTATTCAAGGAAGGGAGGAACCTCTTCTTACATCACACAATAGATTAGGATATATTATGCATTACATAAATAAAAGGTGTTATATCAAATGACATATTTAAAGGCTTGTCTACTTATTATGGTATTTTTACAAGAATCCCTATTTGGGGGATAGGTTTGATGTTCAAGGAACTGGATGATGTTTTTGTGCCATAGGCTTTGTCTAAAAGTAACAACCTCAATATGAAAAATGATTGAATCATTTGATTGGATAGAAGACTTTGATTTTATTATTTGGACAAGAAATTTGAAATCTTTATGTACTTAATGATGATGAAATAGATATGCTAAATAAAAAATAGAATCAACTATGGAATTGGCTCAATCATAAAAGAAGCAAACTCTTTTGCAAGTGTGGTTTCCATTTCATGATAAGAAACTATATTTTCAATTTTACTTTAATAATCACCACTAACCTAGTGGAAAATAAGTTGGGAGTCACCTAAAACATGGATATATGATATACAAGTTAAGTGTTCCTTTCATACCTAATATGAAAGCTTCATATTTGGCCATGTTATTAGTAACATCAAATGTTAAACTAAATGCCAGAGGGATGATCTTAATGTGTGGGTTTGATAAAATACAACATGTCCCAACACCTTGGATACATTTGGCTCCATCAGAATGGAGAGTCCATGTATATTCATGTAAATAAATGGTGACTTCAAAAATATTTTCAATAACTACTTTAGATTTAGTAGTATCAGAAATGATAGTGGTATGTTCTTGATTATTTGCCTCTAAATCAATAGTGAAATTGTGTAAATAATCTTTAATGGAGGTATTCTAGTTGAGACCTTCAATATAATTTTTTTTTTGAGGGGGAGATTATCTTGATGGTGAATCATAGTGGGTATAAGTGTTTTAAAAATTTGGTCATGATGTCTTTCCAGTTGACAGATTTCTAGGTGATAATAAAAAGGTCAAATTCCATCAAGAGTACCATCCATTTGCCAATTATATCTCTAGGTAGAAATTATTATGAGAAGAAATAATGAAGTGGATCAGAGTGAGAAATGACATAAATGGTTTGATAAAGCATATAGTGATTGATATTTTCATTTACAAAGTAGATAGCAAGGCAATCACATTATACTTTGGTATAACATTTTGCATAGTTAATGAGGCCTGAGCTAATGTTTTAAATAGTGTATTCACTTCTAATATCATCTTCTTTGGAAAGCATTACCCCAACT
This sequence comes from Torreya grandis, assembly GCA_037957365.1. Lineage (NCBI taxonomy): Eukaryota > Viridiplantae > Streptophyta > Pinopsida > Cupressales > Taxaceae > Torreya > Torreya grandis. The sequence continues at coordinate 1,111,193 of JARHVA010004013.1, read as the reverse complement.
AATATGGTAGTATAATAGGTGTACAAAAATTAAAGTAAGGTCATTGGAAGGTGGTCAGAGGGTGGGTGTATTGAGAAAATATTATTTCATGTTATCAACGGATTTATTACATGGATACATCTATTCTAGAGAATTAACTTTTTTAAGGAGAGAATTAATGAAGTAGATATGGTAAGCCATTTTTGGGACAAACCATGGGATTTCCCCAAACTTACCAAGATAAGTGAGAATGTTAGGAGTGGAATGAAGATTGAGTTTGTTAAATATAGCATTAATTTTGGTAAGATCAACATCATTACGATGAAGAGAGACTAGGAACCCTAAGAGTTTACACAATGTGATTCCAAACACACACTTATATGGGTTAAGTCTAGCTTTGTATTTGATTAATCGATCTGAAATGATATCTATATCAGTGAGTTGTGTTTTGAGACTCTTAGATTTTACAATGAGGTCATCAACATAAGTTTCCACAACCTTGTGTATAATATCATGTAAAATGTAAGTCATGGCATGTTGATATGTGGATCCAACATTTTTAATGTCGAAAGGAATTTTGGCATAGCAATAGGTTCCCCACTATGGAGTAAATATTATTTTATGTTGGTCTTTAGGGAATATGTGAATTTGATTATAGCCTTAAAAATCATCCATAAGTGGTGACATTTCATATATAACAATGGAATTTATGATGGAATCTATTGAATGCAATCATAAATTATCTTTTGAACATGCAAGGTTAAGATTGCTAAATTAGATTCATATATGAATGACCATGGTAATTTTTTTATGGATGTGAATAACATTTGATACCCATTAGAAATAGTCAATAGTTTTAATAAACTTGGCATATAAAAGTTTGATAATTTTGTTGTTACATAAGCTGGAAATATCCATTGTTTTTGTCAGATAGGTTTTGCATCTAGGTAGAAAATGATGTTATGTACAATGATATTAGGGTCAATACCTGACATATCATCATATGACCAAATAAATGTTTCATGATACTTATTGAAGAATAAACTAAATTTATCATGCTTTGTTGATGTATGTTCATTAGAGACAGTGATGGGTCAAGGACATCATGGTGTACCATATTATATTATTGTTGTTTATTCAATGACCATAACATTTCTATATTATAAATGATATGGATCATTGGCAAGAGAAGAAATAAGATTTATTTTAGGGTCCACACTAGCAATGAAGTTATTAAAATTCAGATCTTTTCTTTGAAGTTTCCATGTTTATGATGTTGCCATGGAAGTTGAGGTTCTCTAGCATGGAGTAACTCAAGTAGAGATTCATTGCTAGGGAGTGTGGGTAAGGGTCCATAGTATTTCACATCAACTTTGAGATTAATGATTTTTAGTTCTCTCTTATGATTCTAGTGAAGGATAATCCTATTATTATGTTTGATAAATAAGATATTTAAATTATTAATCTAAGGGAAGAATCACTATCTTCTCAGGGATTGATTTGAAAATTTGAAGGGTTTTGGCCGACTCTACTTGCATTACATGAATGGATCTCAGCCTGATGACAACCCATAATGGAAGGTAAAATATAGATTCTCCCCTGTAAAATAGGATTTTTATTTTGATTTTTAGTCTTGTAGCAGACAAAGAGGTTGTTTTTAAAAATAATATTTGGGATTGGGACAATCATACTCTTTTCATAAATCCCTAGCACTTAGATTTTAATGCCTCAACTAAAATTTTCAACTTCAAACTGATTTTTATTAGGCTTCAAGGTCTTCATTACTAGTATTGGAATGATTTCATTTTCTACCATTAGGAATATAATAGAAAAATTTTAGAACACTGATAAATTGATAGATGATAGGGGACATTCCACTTATGCTCATATTTTGGTTCATGCTGATGTTTTTAAAGATTTACCTACTCAATTAGAATTGTGAGTTAGAAAAGGGTTGGATTTAACACCTAGACTTTTAAGTTATCCCTTTTAGGTACCGAAGATGTTTTAAAATAGGTCATATTATAAATGAATGCCCATGCTTCAAGATCAAGAATATAGTATCATGGTGGAAGAAAGCAAAAATTGAACATATTATGATTCTAAATTCGAATGATAGTGGAAGTGATAATAAGGGATTATATTTAGAGATACCTTTAGAAGTAGAGGAGTAGAACCAAAAAAATGAGACACTATGTTGTGAGGCAATGACCAAGGAGGGGGGATGTTGTGTTATAAGAGAGGACTAATGGAAATGTTAATAATAACATAGATTCATCAGCTCATACTCCTTTAGAAAGACAAGGAGTGTTTGACTTAGTGTAAACACATAATCAAGTGTAACTTCTATAAATCTCCATCCCCATATTGCCAAATCTTGAGGAGGAAGGAGAATGGAAAACTGTTAGTAATAGAAAGAAAGGAAAAGGAAATTAGGGTTTAAAACCCATCAAAATGTCTCTTACATTGAATAAATAAAATATCATAGGAGACTCTTAGTTTTTTCTTTCTTGTTTTATTTTTATTGTTTGGGAAACATATATTATTATATATCTTGGCATGTGTGGCAATTTTTTGATACATTTTTGTTATTTTGTGTCTAATTTTATTTAGCCTTTACTTTACCATCGAGAAAATTACTATATTTGGTTGGTTTGGCCTCAATTTTATGCTTCATTTCTAGGGTAAGTGTCCCTAATATAAAAAATCTCACCCTTTATCCTTAATAAAAAACTTTGAGATAAATGATTTTATTACCTTGGTGATCATATTCAGAGTGTATCTGTCATACATATGTTGCTTTAGCATCAAGGGTAAATTTGGGTGTAGGTGGAATTTTTGGTTGAGGTTTATTGGAGTCAACCATATTGGTAACAAGCGTGTCAAGTTGTGTTTTATATGGAGATTTAGTTGAAGTATGATGGATAACCTTAGTGGTATCTCTAGAATCATTAGAATAAATGAGAGTTGGTAAATTAGTTGATGATATAGAATGTATAGACAATTGTGGAATTTTTAAAAAATTTAGAGGTAAGATTTTTTCAACTACCCAAGGGATATCGAGAAGTAGAAGATTAATTGGAGATACATGAAATTTAGGTTATGATTCGCTATTAGCTAATATATGAATGGCAAGGATAGTGTGGTTGAAATCATGTATTTTAGCTAAGGTTTGTTGATAGTGTTGTACATACAAGATTCATGATTAAGCTTAAACCATGATATAGTTATCATCATAGGTGTGGTAAATAGTGCATGCATTTGTCTCTAGAGTAGGATCAGAAGGAGAACACCTAGATCACTAAATTTTTGAAGTGACATGGTTAAAGGGTCTTCAAATCATATTGCCACTCCCTATGTATTACATGTGAAGTCATCTTCTCTGTAAGAACCTTCATTTACATTACATGGAGGAGGTAGTTCAGTCATCTTATTGACTAGAGGGATGGTACTATCATGTGGTAACAAAGAAGGTGGAAACCAATCCAAAATATAAGGAGGTAACTTAGTATAATTAAAAAAAATGTTAAGTATTTTGGTTCATCATCGTCAGATTCAACAAGACTAATATGTAAATCTAGATTCATGTTAACGAATTCAGGTACATGTGAACTATTAATTCATGTAATAGTTGGAATTAGATATTGAGATTTAGGTTTGGGTATCTTAATAATACATGGTTTAGGATCAGTGTCATGTTTATAACATTTTCCATTATGGATGAACTTGATACATTAACTACCTAAGGAAGCAATAAACTTCATGAGATGTGTCCATGGGTGACCTAGGAGTATATTTTAGGATAATGGTAAATCAATAACCATGATCTTAGTATGTATAGTATTGGGTCCAATAGTGAGGGGCAGTCAAATACAACCAAGTGTTTTTTGATTTGTATTATCAGGAAAGTGCATGGTAATATGAGTAGAATCTAGGAGAGGTACTTCAAGTATTTGATTAGATAATACTATCCTTTGATTGCTTTTTAATGTGCGTATTCAATATCAGACTCACTAAGAAACATGACCTATTTGGCTACTCGACCAGTTAGAACTACTTTTGCCAATAGATATTTCAAGGGAATTAGTTTTACAACTAGTATAGTCTTATTATTTAGCATATAATATCTAATATTCTCTAAAATTAAAACTAATAGAAGACATTTTTTTATATTAGAGTATAATTTTGCTTATAAGATTATATTGTATAGGTTAGATAATAAACAAATATTTATTTTCCTTGATCATCATGTTGATCTATGAGTTCCCCTAAGGCACTAACAATAGCATAAATGTAAAATAAATAAGGATTACATAACATTGGTGGAAAAAGTACTAGATGATTTGTTAAGTATTGCTTAAGTTTCTCAAAGACTTATTGGCATTAAAAATTCATTTGAAAAGTAATTCCCTTGTTCAAAATATGCTTAAATGGATGAAAATGATTAGTGAGCTATGAAATGAAGTCTCTAATGACTTGAATCTTACCATGTAGAATGAAAAATTTGGTAGGATCAACTTCAATGCCATTATCAGAGATATGAATCCTAAAAATTTGACAAATGTAACCAAAAAAAGACAATTCTTAGGGTTCAGACATACTTTATACTCATGAAACTATTCAAATATTCTTTGTAACACTATTAGATGTTCGACATGATTTTTGGATTTTCCAAACTATCATAAATATATTCTTCAATAATATCATGCATGATATCAAGAAAGATAATAGTCATTGCTCTTTATTATGGAGTGATCTTAATTGGAATCTAGTCTAAGAATCCTTCCATAAGTGATAGCATCTTGTATCAAGTTTTATATTCCACAATAATATCTATATTAGGCAATGTAAAAATGTTTTTAAGATAAGATTTGTTGAGATTTCCTAAATCTGTGTAGATTCAGATGTTGACTAGTTTCTTAATGATTGGAAAAATATTAGAAATATAATAAACATAGGGAATAGGTTTGATAAAAACCTATTGCCAACAATTTTTCTATCTCTAATTTGACTGAAAAAGCAATATTTAGATGCATCTTTCCCAACTTCTAGTTAATAGCTTTAGCATCTGGATGCATAACCAAATGATGAACTATCAATGAAGGATCTAGACAAAGCATATGTCAATAAGTCCAACAAAATATATCAATTAATGATCCTCTAAATTAAGGGATGTAAAAATCTTTATTGTCTTAGGATCATCCTACATTCCAATATTGAATTATGTTGTGTCTTCCATAAGAAGAGTGGACCCATCATCTAGAAACATATAAAACAAGGTAATTGGTCATTGATCTCTAAATCTGGACTCTCATATTGACCCACATAGGAAGAATTAGAATCATTCCCTTATGAAAGTGGCTAATGAGGTACCAAATGTAGATTCTATAGTACCATACACTCAAATTCATCATGATATTAATGCTAGATTTTATCAGTGTATGACATACATGGACTTGTGGACTCTTAGTATCTCTATGAATGAGAGAGGAATTCCCTATCCAATGACACCTAAAACATATTTTTACCAAGGAACCCATATTTATATATACATTATTCCTGATCCAAAAGTCCCTCAAAAATGTTTTCACTTAAAAATCTCAATGTTTCATTTTAAATTTGACCAAGGAAGTATGCTTGATCCCCAAAGTAAGTTTTATGATCAAAAGTGTATAAAAATGCCTACATGTGGTCACCTATAGGTAGAATATCTCTTAGTCCTAGGACTCTGAAAATGCTTCTTTATTGGGAAAATCATAGAGAGTTATATCATTGCCTTGCTGGTCAAAATCAGTAAGGTTAGGATAATTAAAGGTAAGGGGAATGGTGTAAATAATGGAGATGGTGAGAACCTTGAAGGAATATAAGAAATTAGTTTGGAAAGTTCATAGTATATACTATAATAGGACTTTGTGTCACTATTAGGAATATCACCATTTAACACAAAGGTCAAACCACTTTCAGGGTGTTTAGGGACAAACATAAGTGATTTGTATCCTAGACATTATTTCTTTGAATGCTCTCTAGGATTAATAAGATCTAGTCAACCTCTCTCTTTTGACCCCAATTAGTTTCCTTTACGAGCATTATGTGGCATAATTATATTTTGGATATGGTACTTTATACATTGAAAACAAGGAGCTAAATACTCATTGTACAACCTTGACTCGTCTTCTTGATTCAGATATTCTTGATTAAATGATTTTTTTCAAATGAACAAAAGAGGTTTCATAGGATAGGGTGTTGTCTTCTTCTTATTCCATTCTATTTTGGGTCAACCATGGGATTTAGGTGATCTAGGTAATTTGGCAACATGAAAGGCATCTTCCATACTATATGTGCCAATACCTTTGTCAAGAATATTGAAATGGGATAAATTTAATACAAGGAATAGTGTTTTAGATGAAATAATAAGGGTATTAGGATATAAAAAAATTGATTGAGGTGGCTCAGATATTACTTTCTTGTCCTTTTTTAGGGTAGTGGAAGCACTAGGACAATAGGTATATTGACAACCTTTTGCTTCTATATGTTTACAATATTGATACAATTTTAAATCTCCAAAAATAGTAACATCCATTCAAGAATGAGAAATATTGATACATTACTGGAGTGCAGTGGGAATTTCATGTATCTCATGAATCTGTGTATCACCAAGAAGGATATTATAAGGTAAATATAGATCAATGACATGTCACAAGGTAGACTATGGATGATAGGCCCAACTTGGATGGGCAAAGAAATGGTACATGTTGAATGTCGCTTAGTATTATGATACACCTTGATACTAATAGTATCATTCTTGAGATCTATGAAAGTATATCCTAGACATTAGAATAGCTTTAGTGGAACAATATTAAGTCCATAATCATTATCTATAAGTACCCACTTGATTTTATGGAGAGAAAATGTGACTTTGATATATAAGGAATTTTTAACGAAAGATCCAAGAGATGAGATATCACTTTGATCAATTTCCAGTTGTGGGTTATGAGACAAGTGTCTGACCAACCCCTAAAATTTGTCTAGTGCAATACTACTAAGCACTTAAGACTAAATCAAAATATCATATAAGACATCCATTTGAAGTTGAGTAGTATGAAAAAATAAAAAAATAAAAAAAATAAAAATAAAAAACTTGTGTTGGTATATTATTCAATTAAACCCCCAATATCATACAACATTTTGATACATTCATACTTGAGTTTGGATTTATATGGAATAAGATTAGAATGAGAAGATGGATTAGAATTAGCAAAGGAAGGTACATGACCTTGAAGGGTGATTTTAGCATGTCAAGTTGTAATAACACAATCTCTAGCAATAACATAAATATGATAATTTAAAGTAGAATAAATAAGACCTAGAATATTAACTTGAGAATGAGGATCATGGGAAGTAAGATCTCCAAAGATAGATGGACCTGATCCTAGAATAGAGGTATTTACTTATTGGGGATTATGGGAATGGGTATTGATCATGATCATGGATGTGTGATGTTACATGATATGTATCACTGCATTTTAATCATAGGTGTTAGCATGTTAATCAACATTATGAGTTTGGGGGTCTTGATTTTAATTCTGACTATTGTTATGTTGATGTTTCTACTGCTTATGTTGATTTTTATTATGTCGAGGGAAAAGGTTTTTTTTAATTATCATATACTATCCATTATTAGATGATAAAGCATTATTTAACTTAATTTCTCCTCATTCCATCATGTATTGAATGATATATCATAGTTTCACACATCTATGGATTGTATGTCCTTCGAACTGATGATATTGACAATATTCATTATCCTATACCAATATAGTTGAGGTTAACTCTCATCAAAGTGTTTAGTATTTGGCCAACCAATCATATTCAAAACTAGTAGATTGTGAAATAAATTTTTAATGAGCCATCCTAAATTAATAACTGGTCATCGAGTGAATTGATTCCTAGGATGAAGTTATTTTTACCAAACAAGTGGTCACAAATGAAGAGACTTTTTCACTAGTGGTAACTATATTATTTGAACATGTTTAGCTTATATAAATCCATTTCCCATAATATTCTTATCAATATTAAAAGGCTTGGGATTATCTACCACATTTACTATATTTGGAATGAAATGTTTGCTATGATACTGGTTTTGATTTTAGTTTTCATTTTGAGACTAGTTTTATGAATAAATTTTAATCAATCCTTTAGCAATTAGAGACTTATCTATCAGAACACCATCAGTATTAAAATCATCAAAATTTCCTAGACATTGTAATCTAAGATTAAGTACCATTTCTAAGTTCAAAATCATTGTGAATATATATTCCAACTCAATGTTATGAACTGCATGTACAAATATACTAGCTAGTATATCTCATCTTTTCTAGAAACTAACATGGCCTTTAAATGGTTATCCACCTCATTTGCCTTGTCCTTCAACAAATTCAATGTGAATTTATTTAAAACTTTTGTGATAGTATAATTTTTATCTATTTTATCATATATAAATATCGATAAAAGTACCATGTCCCACCCAATGAAACATGACACATGTCCATGGACCTAATATCACTAGAAACCTCATCCTTATACAAACAAATTGAAATTTTCAAAACACACTGCTCATTCACAATCATCTGATGTTCCTTAAGAAGCCAAGAAACTTTGTATGGTGTAGGATGTGTTAAATCTATCAACCCAAGATTTAATAGCATTTATTGAGAGAGAAAATATTAGTATTATTTCTATTAATTACAATTTCCCAACATTTAACTATAGGTTTGTGAACATTTATAGAAAAAAGACTCCATTGTGTCAATTTGTTCACCATTTTGGATGGTTTAAAAGGGCCACTCCTTGTTATGAATATTTTTTATGAATTGGATAACTAACGCTCTTTTATATCCAAAAATACATGATTTATACCTTTAACACTCTAACCATTTTTGGAGGTTTTTCTAGATGATCTTCACACTCATGAAAATAATACATACTGCATTCAAAAAAATTACCACACAAACATTTGCCTCTACCTTATCCATATGAACCTATTCCTCTTGAATAGTATTTTCCTTTTGTGCCAAAATTATATGTTTTTGAACTGCTTGCTTCCTCACCATTATTTTGTTAAACTCTTTCTTTGCCACTCTATCTTCATCCTCTCAAGGACTGACCTCCTCCTCTACAATTCACTTGTTGCCTCCTTATCAAATTTTCCCTCACCTTTAGTGTACTTTGATATGATTCTTCTATGGTTCATAGGTTCAACAGACTAATTTCATATTAAATAGAAAAATGTAGTCCATTCACATATCTCGCCATTTTTTTAGGATTGTATTCATCATTTCCTACTCATATTATGAGTCTATAAAATTCTTCAATATATTCTATAACACTCATTTATTTATTCCTTAAATTCTATAATTTTCATAATAGATTCAATGTTTAGACCTTAAGCAAAGACAAATTCTTCAATGTTGTTACCATTCTCTCTTATGACCTAATTTCTCCTTATTATTCTCCTATCTTTCTTCCTGCACATTATCCCACCATAGTGAGGCATGACCTTTCATCTTTGTGAATGTGAATTTTTCTTTCTAATGATCTTCCATATATTTGTAATGAAAGTAATTCTCCACTTATGTTATCCAATCCATGAGATCTTTAGGATTCAAGCTACCAATGTAGCATGATCTATTAATTTTTGGTTTACTACCAATTCTTACTATAACTCTAAGAAATATTATCTCAGCTACTTATCTATATCCTCAAGTTTAAGATCTTAAGATTATTTATCCTCATATTGACTCACATAATCACCATGATCAACACTCATTTTTTCAACTCTATTTCATCCAATCTTGCCTTCATAACTCTTTTCATCTCAACCAAATCAACCACATGAGGTCATATCCCTCTTGGCCCTATATGAATTTTTTTTTTGTGATGTGCCATAACTCCAATGGTGAAAACTCATCTTCCAAATATTACTAATAGACACCACTTGACTATTATTTATCACACTTTATCTTATTCTTTAAAAAAAGCTCTGATACCAAATTATGCAAACACAATGTGGGTCTCCACTTATGGATGGTTTTGTAAACAATGTCACAGGGTTTGGGACAACACAAATACGAAAATGAAAACTAGAATAGAAAAAAAATCCTAGATTTAATACAAAAAGAACTTTTCTTATCCATCTAGAAGGATTCATAAAAATAAGGCAAGTTTCAATGACAAGTTCTAAGCAAAATTCAGCATCACAACACTTCACTAATTATAATTGGAGAGGAAAAATAAAATGCATTACAAAAATAAAAAATATTTTTGTACTAGAATGAGGAGCCCCAAATAAAAATCCATTTTTTCATAAATAACAATAATGGGTTGACCTCTCTATTTTCTCTACCATCATTTCATCTTCATAGATGTTTGGAATCGAGAAAGAGTTCGAAGTGGACCAAAACTCGCATTTTGAAATCAACATAAACCAAAAAGATTTTTTTAGGCACAAATGAAAGTAATTGAATTAATTTAGTCTTTTATATACCTAATTAATCTTTGTGGTAAATAAAAACCATTTTAAAATAATCTACGACCTAGTTGAGTTCATTTTCCCACTCAACACTTTGTGAAATCCAATGCACATTACAAGACCATTTCAGTATTTTGATTGTCAATTAACATTGTGTCATCGAATTAAATTGAACATAGAAAAAATCAATATTTTGAATCCCACATACCAAAGGATTACCACCTTGAAATTCACCATGTTCTAATTGGAATTTGAACATAATTACCACTAAATAATCCAAGGTAGTGTTCCCAAGACCCCGATTGGGAGTTGAACTCTGAATAGTAAATATTAAGTAAGTAACAACCACTTAGTGATAATTGGTAGAGTAAGCCTAATTACAATGACATTTCCAATTTTGAGTAATCATGACATAATCATAGAACTACCTCTTGATTAAAACTATCATTTCAAAGTGAATCCAACTAGTGAAAGCATCTACTCTATTCAAAACTAAGGACTTGAAAAGAATTAAACATAATCTTATGTAATATCAAGACCAAATCACTACTATGAATCCTAATTTGTAATCAAAGCTCTTCAAAGTCATTGGTAAATCAATTCGGTAATTAAAGGTCTGATTATAACTAAATACTTTTCTCAAGTCGTGATGAGACCAATTTAGGGGATGAAACTATGATTATAATTGTAATCCTAAACAATAGTTTCTATGACACAATTGGGATAAAAATTCTAATTAACAAAGTATTTAAGCCATAAATGTCTTTGAGAGTTAATCATTATTATAAACCTAATTTAAAAATCAATGATCCTTCAAGATGATGATAGACCAAGTCATGATTGATAAGCCTAAATATAAATACATAATTATATTTTCCCACCCAAGACGTAATTGGGCTTACGAAACTATAACAAGGTATATTATTCATTCAACATTGAAAAGATGAAGTTTTGACCTGAAAACTTCAAGATAACTAGAAACTTCAAGATGAACATGGAAATCCAAAGTTTTGAAGATTAACAACATCAATCCATCAGAGGAATGGACAACATAGAAACCAAGGAAACCTCCTAAAAAAATAGATAACACCAAATAACAAGCAAACAACTAAAAAATAAAACATTATCTTTTTATGTGATATAGGAAATCTTGTATGCCATGGATGATCATACATCACTTTTTAGTAAAAAATTTAGTTAATTTTTGGGTAATTGCATCCAATTAACAATAATCTATAAAAATTATACATTATTAGTGCACATATTAGCTAGTTTTGAGGTAATCAATTTATATTGGTTGTAATTTGTTATGATTAACCCTTTTTAGTATAAAATTGGTCAATTTAGGGATGTCAACATCAAATTAATCATGTTTGGTTATTACTAGTTATAGTTAAAATGGCATCAATCAACCTGGGAGGCCTCAAAATTATAAAATAGCTATTGATTTGCCTAAAATAGGCACTAAATGCAAAATTCACACCCTTAAAATGTTATGTTCAATTCTAAAATCATGAAAATCATGAAGTACTAACTGTAGAGTAAAATACTCTACATTTTATTTTGAGTTTCAGTTATGCACTCCAAGTTTTGTCCCTACATGTTTTGATTTTGAGGCAATGAAGTTTTTGACACAAAGCACAAGCGCGAGTTTCATTTTTGCCTAAAGTTTGTCTAAGTGTCAAAGTCACACGGAAGCTGCCAAGTGTCATCGACTGAGACACATTTTATAATTTCTATAATTTGTGCAAAACATGCCACATGTCCCGTTATAACCCACTAGAGCATGACAAGTGTCAGTATCCACGTTTCAAGTTTTCTTATGAGTTTCAAAAGCTTCTTTCGATAAGCTTTTCTCAGTGTGCACAGAGGGTGCCAAGTGGCAACTATGGAAGGTTCCAATATGTTTTTCTAAAAGTAGTGGAAGCTACCACGTGTCCCTAGCTAAAGCTTAATGGAAGCTAGCAAGTGTCAACATCTGCAGTTTCTTCATTTTGTTTCATTGTTAGGTAAAAACTGTGGTGGGCCCCAGGTTTTGTTTTTAAAGATAGCAAAAGCCACCAAATGTCACCATCTATGTAAATCTAAAATGAGGTCCAAATGTTTCTATAATATATCTAGAGCCCCATAGAGATTGACACAAGTCACCTTCCATAGGACTTTCAAAAGGTAGCTAAAAGTAGTGGAAGCTGCCACGTGCCATTTATTAAAGATTAGTGGAAAGCATTGCCTGTCCCTATTCCCCTTTTAAAGATGCTCGGGAAAGAAATGTTTTGGGTCCCATTTTTTGAAAGATGATAAAGTTTCAGAGCAGTGGACTGTGACAGATGTCAAAGACAAAACACTCCCAATACAAAGACACAGTAAAGAGTATAAGTTACGCAGAAAGTGTCGTGTGTATTTTGTAAGTGCTACAGAAGCTACCAAGTGTCATTTTCTAGTGCCTCCTGAATAATAAGATAGTTTTCAAGTGAGGCAAGTGGAAGCCACCAAGTGTCCTCACCTGTTTCATAGTGAAAAGTGTCACATGTATCTAATTCAGCCAATGAATTTGTAAGGAGACTAAACATTTCAAATCTAGCAAATATCTTCTGTTAAACACTTCCAGTTAAGTTGCAATTTGGTTAGGCCATTGGGATTTGAACTTGTAGAGAGGCCAATGTTAGAGATATGAAAGATATCTTTTGTTAAACACTTCTAGTTCAGTTAGAGTTCAGTTAAACCATTGGGTTGGGAACGTGTAGGCAATCTAGAGCTAGTCTGATGCTATAAATATGGGTGCAGGGATGGATAAGAGATCAAGATCAGAAGATAGAAAGAATTTTATGTGAGAGATTGTTATCAAGAATTTTTAGACTTTCTTACTATGGCTAGTAATATCATTTGCCTTTATTTTATTTTCTTGATTTAGAAAGTTTGTATAACTATGCATGTATCTATGCCTTTTATGTGACTAAAAAATTAATTATAAGACTGAGTTCTATGCCTTTGTTGATATTTTCTATGTTACTGCAAAAACCTCTAAGTTTTGAGCCTTTGATTCTATTGTTTTCATCTTTTACATTGATCATGCATTGTTTGATCTTTAATGTAATTGAATCCTAAATATAGCTTCACTATGCTTAGTATTAAGGATTGAATTAAACTCAGGCACATCGCCATAGTTAGATTTTTATTTCGTTGCATTGGTGTTTTCTATTTAATTTCTATCCTTTTTCCCACAATACTTTTGAGATAAATAAGAGCCAACTTCATTAAAATCTGGAGGTCATTTCAAGTCACAAGTCCCACATTCCTGAAACTTCCCATTGTTGGTGTTGGAGACAGCACACTTCTAAGCGTCAACAGTTTTTGCCATGCTTGGTGGGACAATCTTGAAGTTTCTTTCAAGACCGTATGAACCAAAGAGCTTCAAGGAGTTAGAGCTATGGACCAGTAACAAGAGCTCAATCTGCTATGAATCTAGGTATTCTTTTACCACCATTGATAACTAATTCAAGAAGGAGGGTCAATTAGTTTGTAGCAATACCAATAGCAAACATGGGAGCACCTATAGCCCCAAGAAATTATGCAAGTTATAACACTAGTAGTCCTTTGATTCTCCCAGTACCATCAGCCACTTGGGATCCTATTCTAGTAAATGCCCTAAAAGCTCTACCCAAATTCAGTGGGTAAGATTTCAAAACACTTGAAGAACATCTGTAGGATGTGTCTGATGTCTATGCAATACATGTGATCACAAAACAGAATGTGGCTATAAGATTTTTGGCTACTTATTTTAAGGGAAAGGCTCTGGACTGGTACAAATCTTTGACCCCAAATACCATATCTACATGGGATCAGCTTGGAGATATTTTCTTTGAAAGATTTGAAGAAAAGGGTGATAAATCTTCTTTGTTACAATAATTGATTACTATCAAAAGGGCACCACAAAAAGCAATGACTGATTTCAATTCAAGATTTCAAGAGAATTGGGAAAGAAATCCTACTATAGCAAGACTTTACCAGGTATGGCTATAGTATTTTATCTTAAATCCTTAAATTTAGATATATGATTAATGATTCAATCACTTGGAGATCAGACTCTGCCAGCAGCCTATGACTATACAGTCAGAGCTGAAAATAACTTAATAGATGCTAGAAAGTTGCCCGAAAAGGCCTCCCATGCCCATGTTTCTAGAGATTACCTTACCTTTTCCTCAAGAATCCCCTAATTCCATAGCCCCACCTATGTCTATGTATACATTTCCTCAACAACCTGCTAAAGAACTTGTCCCTGTCCAGTCATCTGAGATGGATGATGTCAAGAACATCTTAAAGACATTTTATAATGAGATAATTAACCTTAAAAGATAGAAAAATCCTTATCCTAGACCCCAATATCAAGGCTACCAAGGAAATAGACTTCCACCATAGCCAAACCAGTATCAGGGTTCTCAAAGGAAAACTAACCCTCAACCAACAAACCAATTAGTTGTAGTCCCTACACCCTCACAGACTGTTCCCCTTAATCCAAATAGGGAGATTTTTCAAGGGAAAAATAATTATGCAGATGGCACCAATGCTTGGTGTTTCCCTTGTAATAATGCTCATATACCCAAAGATTGTCCCATGGGTAATCTACAACAAAATATAGCAGAGCAAAGAAGAACGGATGGATAATTTGAAAATACTTCTGACACTCAAGCCTACCAATCCTCTGGTATGCAAAATTTTATCTTGATGGATCAGATGCAAGGGATGTCTTTAAAACAAGAAGAAGAAATATCCCTTGAACATGCTTTGTTTTCATAGGTTGAAGATGAAGAATCAGTGTTCTTAAATGAAGCTTCTACTTCCAAGAAGCAAGTAGTATAATCAGAATACTACACCAAATCAAAGAGAAGGATGATGGAACAGCCTGAAGTCACAAATAATGAAATTATGGGGAATCCTCCATTTCAAGGTCATCAAAACATAGCTGCTAGATAAGAAATACCTCAACCAGTGTAGAACCAAGTGATCCCTGGACAAGTTCAAGAAAAAGTAAGGTACCCTTATTGTCCAAGAACCCAAACGCTAGGACTAGTGAATGTGGTGGATCAGCTAAAGAGGACTCTAGCACAAGTGTCAATATGAGACATATTAGCTATTCCTAAGCAAAAGACACTGTTACAAGAAGCTTTGCGAGGCCAAGAAGTGCCTAAACATAATGGTACCAAAGAAGGACCTACTGATAAATAAAATATCAAAGATACGGTTCCTCTACAAATAACGATCCTTTTGAATAATGCACCAAAGGTAAGTAAATCCAAACCAAAGCCCATCTATTTGACTTTGATAGTTGGAAAGAAACTGTTACATAATGAAATGATAGACTCAAGGGCTAGTACTACGGTAATGCCTAAGAAAATAGAAAATGCTTTAAAAATAAAGTATGAGCCACTTACTAGAGGAGTTATGTAGTTGGATGGAAAATCGGTGAAAACAATAGGGAAAATTAAACAACTCCCATTGTAATTATATACTTGCCCTAATATAATTGTCAATCAAGATGTGGTAGTCATAGATATACCCCCTATATTTGGCCTATGTTTATCTAGGGATTTCACAGCCAAGATAGGAGGTTATATGTCACTTGATTGGTCTCACCTCATCCTAAAAACCAAATATGGTTCAAAAATGAAAATACTATCTGAGCCACTATCTAAATATCACATCACCAATGAACCAACCCCAAAATTAGAGGTAGCTCATGCTTTACCGAATAAGGAAGAAAGGGTCTTTGTTGAAGAGTTAGGTGACTGGACTGAACATGACCAAGAAGAGGAAAATAACCATTTGTTAGCTATGATGCAAAGTGATCCATATGGAAATTATGACTCTACTGGTCTAGGCATTTATGTCATTTTTGATGAAGATCATGAAACCCCAAATGTTTTAAGGGAAGAAATACCAAAGACTCAAGAATCTAAAAAGGACTCAGAAATTTGGACTTTAAATTTTGATGGGGCTAGAAGTAAAAAGGGTGTTGGAGCAAGAATTTGTCTTGTTGCTCCAAATGGTGAGAAAATTTTAAGAGCTATCTGTTTCTAATTTGCCTATACTAATAATGATGCTAAATATGAATCCTTAGTACATGGGCTCATGTTAGCTGAGAAAAAGGGTGTAAAGAATCTAATAGTAAAAGGAGATTCAGAACTAGTGGTGAAACAAATCAGAGAAAAGGCAATAGCCAAAAATGTAAGGATGAGATCCTATAGACACAAAATTTGGGACTTAATAGAATATTTTGAAGCTTTCAATATTGAAGTAGTTCCTAGAGCCCAAAATTTTGAAGCAAATTGAATGGCACAGATTGGCTCACAGTTTGACCCAGTAATTGGTCTATTAGTCAACAATGAGTCAGTCAAAGTTATAGTAAGGCCAACTATCCCAGACAATGATGAGAATTGGCAAATCTTTGAAAATAATTTTCAGGTACTCTCATTTTTGCAACAATCAGGGGAATTTGGTGATCAATTGCAACCCAAAATTGAAGAAGCATATGGAGACCAAGTTATTCAAATAAAGACCAATAAGCTTCCCAAAGCTTTGATTACTTTAGAAAACTTATTTGATCCAGAAGATGTAAGCCTAGAGAAGAAAAGGTTTCAAGCAAATAATGCAGATTATTCTGAGATAGAAGTGAGTGAAGGGAGAAAACTAAAGATTGGAAATGCTGCAACCCAAGAGGAAAGGGAAAGACTAATTGGCTTGTGTGAAAAATATGTTAGAGTAATAGCTTGGACCTATGAAGACCTTCATGGCTATAACAGAAACATCATTTAGCACACCATATAATTGACTAAAGGATCAAAGCTAGTCAGACAAAATTAGAGGCCAGTGAATCCAAAGATTGAACCTTTAATGGTGGATGAGTTGCAAAAACTCTTAGAATCTAAAATAATTTTTCCAATCAAACACTCAACCTGGGTATCCAATCTAGTACCAGTTAGGAAAAAGAATGGTGACATAAGGCTCTATGTGGATTTAAGAGACCTAAATAGAGCATCTCTAAAATATCACTATCCCCTGCCCTCTATAGAACAAATTTTACAAACTGTGGCTAGATCAAAGAGATTTTCCTTGCTAGATGGTTTCTCTAGATACAATCAAATTTGGTTGGCTGATGAAGATCAACACAAGACTGCATTTACTACCAAATAGGGAACATTTGCATATGTTATGATGCCATTTAGCCTATCAAATGCTAGAGACACTTTTTAAAGAGCAATGAATGCAGCATTTAGAGAACTCATAAAGAAAATTATTCTAATTTATCTTGATGATCTCACTATTTTTTCCAAGAATGTTGTTGATCATTTTGATCACCTGGAATCTATTTTTAAGAAATGTCAAGAATTTGGAATATCCCTAAATCCCAAGAAGTGTATCTTTGCAGTACCTCAAGGTAAACTATTGGGACATATAGTATCCAAAGAAGGAGTCTCTATAGATCCAGAGAGACCTGCAGCCATAATGAACTTGCCCCTGCCAATAAATAAGAAAATAATTCAGTCCTTTTTAGGGAAGATTAATTTTGTCAGATAGTTCATATCAGACTTTGCAGGCCTAGTGACACCAGTTACACTCTTTTTGAAGAAAGACCTGGTGTTCAAGTGGACTACAAAAGGAAGACAAGCCTTTGAGGAGGTCAAGAAAGCAATTTCAACAACCCCAGTACTTAGTAACCTAGACTTTTCTAAGCCTTTTATAATGTATGTTTATGGAGGAGAGTTCAGTGTTGTTGTTGTTATAACACAGAAAGATGATCAACAAGAGGGAGAACACCCAATAGCCTTTTTCTCAAGGACTCTTAGGGAGTATGAAACCAGATACAACTTTGTGGAGAAATAGGCATATGATATGATAAAAGCCCTCAAGAAATTTAGGCATATGGTATTAGGAAGTAAGATTTTGATACTTGTGGCTCATCCTAGTGTCATAGAATACATTATGGAGGGTGAAATTATTTTAAAAAGAGCAAACTAGATAACAAAGATCCTTGAGTATGATGTAGAGGTCAGACCCACTAAGTTGGTCAAAGGTAAGGGGTTGTGCCAATACATGACTCAAGATATGGAAAAGATGATGACTCAAGAAATAGAAAAGGAAAGTGTATTAAGGATATAAGAAGTTGATCAAAACTCCTAGGTCACAAATAGGATCTATTTAATGAAACATGGGATTTTCCCAAAAGAGCTCTCTCAAGACAAGAAGAGATACTATAGGCAGCAAGGAGTCCATTTTGTTTTAATTGACCAAGTTCTTTTCAGAAGAAATACTAATGGCATACTTTTAAGATGTGTAGAGAAAGATGAGGCTAAGAAAATACTACAAGAAATACACCATGGAGTCTCAGGTGGACATTTTTCTGCAAAGACCATAGCTATAAAGATAACTCAAGTAGGTTATTTTTGGCCCACTTTATTTATAGACTGTTATCAACTAGTAAAAAAGTGCCAATCTTGTCAATATTATGTGGGGATGAGAAGGAATGCAACAATGCCCCTTAGTCTTATAATTGTTGATGAACCCTTTGCTTAATGGGTTCTTGATTTCATTGGAATGATCAATCTAGTGTCAAGTATGGGGCATAAATGGGTTCTAACTACCATAAATTATTTCACTAGATGGAGTGAGGTAGTGCCACTCAAAGAAGCAACAGAAAATGTGATCCTAGACTTTCTAGGGAGTATCACAACTCACTTTAGGCCTCCTCGTACCATAATTTCAGGTAATGCTAAAGCATTTTTAGAGTCTAAAGTATCTGACTTTGCACTAAAGCATGGTGTCTATCTAAAAACTTCCTCAAATTATTACCCTCAGGGTAATGGTTTGGCAGAATCAACCAACAAGAACCTGATTAGACTTATTAAGAGAATAGGGGCTAATCATCATAAAGAGTGGCATAAAGTGCTTAATATAACACTGTGGGCTGATAGAACTATGCCTAAATAGGTGAAAAAAATTTCCCCATATGAATTGGTCTATGGTAAGCCTATTGTAATGCCCCTAAGCTTGGAGATTCCTATTCTCCAATTGTTAAAATAGATTGAAATTGAGGAAAATGGTCCCATGCAGGTCAGACTTGCTAAACTATTAGAATTTCAAGAAAAAAGGGATGCAGCACATGATTCATTAATGAAGCATCAAAAAATAATCAAATATTACTTCGATAAGAGGACTTTGAATCCCCATTTTGAAGTAGGCTCAGTTGTTTTGAAATGGGATGTAAGAGCTGCCAAGCTGGGTCAACACACTAAATTTGAAGCATTGTGGACTAGCCCCTATAAGATTCGTGCATGTAAATAGAAAAATTATTTTGAGCTATAAATGATGGAGGGTGAACTTTAATAGATTATTTTGAATGGGATCTACTTGAAAAAATTTAGTTAAGCTGTATCTCTTATGTATTATAGTTAGTTTCCCTTTCCTTGTCACTTTGTTTTCCCATTTTTCTTTCCCACTCTTTCTTTTAAATAAGTGTTCTTTGAACATGTGGCCATGGCTCAAAGCCATTTTCAAAATTTTGAAACTCTATCATTTATTAAATCTCTCTCAAATTCCAAAATTTCCCAAGGTACCTTATGCAGCCATTTCATGACATGTTTGACTCACTGTCCCACACAGATTCAATAAGATTTGCTAACGGTTATCTAGTTTTAATGCCATTTTTGAGACTTGATGGGGCATTAAATACCCCTTAACAAGAATTAAAGCTTAATAGTGTCTCAAACATTCCTATGTCTACTTGAAAATCCCTGTTATCTACAAATTTTAATTCATAGCAAAACTTTCTTAGTGAAAGTGCTTTCCCTGTTGCAAAGCTCCATACCCGTTACATAAGTTCACTTATTACCAATATAGACATAGATATGTAGGAGGCACAGTCTTCACAAAAATGGTCTAGGATTTATGAATCTATTGATAAGTTTCTCACAAGCAAATCATATGCTTCGGCCCCTGCACAACCCTTAAAGACCTATCCATGGACTAGAGTCCCTGAAGTTGGTCATGCAAATGACCTAACAAAGGTGAAAGATTTTGCAAAAAAAATCATGGACCTAATCCTTCAAAAGTCTAGCAAAGCTCTAAGAGAAGGGGCACATCAAAGATGTATTCAAAGGGCCAAGGCTAGACAATGCGAAACATTCGTAATGAGGATATGGACTTCCCAATTGGCACAATTCATTGTCCCAGGTGTGCATCTGTGCCCTGATTTGATTGAAATATGCATCGAATTATTTCATGCACCCTCGAATACCATACAATAGGGTCCATTCATGGTAAAAATTACACCAAGGGCCATTAGGGACATGTTGGCCCTATATCATGACAAGACAACCACGTTTCCCACCATTGCCAAAATGCAAAAAACATGGGCAAACGTAAATAATCAATTGAAGTTTCTGAAATTAGAATTGCAATTAGGGGAAGATGATACCACTGTGCCAGTGCTACTTGCAGGAAGGGCACAATTTGCACAGGCCAATCAAGAGGCACATTCCATGATGGCATTCACTTTTTGAATGAAAGAAGATATAACTATCTATGAAGAACAAATTGCCATTCTCTTCAAATTGAAAACTGTTGACAAATCTCAGAAGTATCATATGGATTTCTCTGAGTAGATTGCATATTCAATGGTTGATCAGCTCACCCATTTCAAATCTAAAGGGGTTTTTGGGTATTCTTCTTATCTGTTTCACCTCATGTTGTATCAAAAATCTCTCATCTTTTCCCAATACATGCATCTAAATATGTATGACCCAAGCTTCGGTCACAATAGGACCATTCCTATGTCTGCATGGACACATATCTTGTCCAAAACAAGTAACCCATATGAATTTTGGGAATTTTTTGTTGCCCCTGCCTTTTGTCACCTAAGCCCAGAGCTAGTTGAAAATAGATTGACTCCAAGTGTCTCAATCCTAATGACAAATTACACTATTCCTTGTGATTACTTTTTTAGATCCCATCATACTACTATTATAGTCCATGGTTTTAGTGGAGAACCAGTGTTGCTACCTAAGATTTTGACAATTAGGTTAGCATTCTTAGAGGTCACCTGGCAAGTGTCATTGGTGGATAATGAATATGGCACTGGGAAGAAGAAGAAGAAAATGTATGATATTCCATGGGTATCAAATAGCATGGCACTAGAGGTCAGAGATGTTGAGCACGTGTTGTTGAGAAAGCTAGCCTTCCTGGGTTTCTATCTGATTGAAGATAAATGGGGATATGACCCAAGTAGTTTCATAACTTCATGGGTCAAGAATAACAAGGTCATTGCTAGAATTGTGCATGAGGGCCGTCCCTTTTGGGAAAATAGAAGAAATCTTAGGGAAGATATCCTTGATTTGTATGTAGAATTGATGGATTTACCCCTTCAGGAAGCCAAGCCATGGGAAAAAATTTATGTTAAGAAAAAGGATTTTGATCCTAAAATCAGAATGACTTCTAGTTTAAGAAGGGCATTGAAGAACAAAGACTGGAAATCTAGAAAATAGAAGCCTATTGGAAGTATAGACAGGAGATTTGTGAGACAACTCACTCCTTTGGAAATATAGATTCAGATGAGAAATGGAAGAAAATTTGGGATGAATGTCATCTATCTCCTGTCTCTAGCCCTGATACAAGCAAACTACAGACACAGGGTGGAGAGTTAGAAGCTAGAGCAGAATCTACTCATATAATGCAGGCCCCAAGACAAACCTCATCTACAGTCATTGAAACTATCTGGCCCCAATCTCTTAGTTCCATTAAAAAACAAAAGAGTGCATTATCTTCACCACCCAAAGCTTCTCCACTAGTGTCATCCTTTGGGGTTCCCAATTTTGTACAATCACCACTAGCAGCAGTGGTAAATGTTGAAGAGAAGGAAGCACATCCATAAGAAGAAACACCAAGGAAACATAAGAGGCTAAAGTTTCACCCTGATTCAGAGGAAGAGGTAGAACCCTCACAGCACCAACTTTTGAGTACATCAGTTTCCCCTTAGGTACGTATTATTTCTCCTTCTTCTTCTCAGTCTCTCTCTTCTTCTATAGGGGTGACAATCCCATTTGGCCAAATAATATCCCCTGCCACCTCTGCTATGCCCATTTCCTAATTTTCCCTACCTATTAATACTTAGGCCACATCATTGCCTCATTTTTCCTCCTTGATCCCAAAGAGAATACCTCCTTAGATTCCCCCTAGCCAACATTTGGCTATTCCCTATGGCTTGCCACAGGGTTATCCTTTTGTAGGTGGACATATTGCCTTTCCTTCTACCTTCCAAACTCAAGCAGATACTGCTAATAAGGCTAGAGAAGCCCAAATGGAGAAAAAGAAGATGAAAGATCATAAAGCTCTAGCTACACCACATAAGAGGTCACAATTTGATCCAATCTAGTAGCAACTAACAGTGACCCATTTGTCACCAAATGAGTAGATGCAGCTCAAAGATTATACAATGAATACAGTGGCTATGAATATGTCACTTTTTAGACCACAAGATAGGGTTAAGCTTCTAAATGAATCCACTTTTGTTGTAGCTATTAATTATTTGAAAGTTTCAAAGAAGCTACAGAAGATGGAGGCTGATTTAGCTCAAGAGAAAGTAAATTGTAGCTGTCTAACTACAAAAAACAAAACCAAGAATAATGAAATAGAGTCTGAACAAACAATTGCAAGATACTATTTCTTTTTAGACTTACCAGGGTATTCGGGCCCAAAATGCTTCTTTCAAATAAGCGCTGACACAGGAAAAAGCTACAGTGATAGCTTTAAGGTGGGAAAATGCAACATTATAGGATAAATGTGGGGAAAACCTGCAACAGATCACTCAGTTCTAACAGAAGCTACTGAATGAGTAGAACAATACAACTACCATACAGGTCCAACTTCAAGATGAGCAACAAATAACAAAACAATTGACACTTGAGTTGGCTAATAGGTCAAAGAATGCAAGAGTTTTGAATCTGGTTAAGGAGCTTTATGTATCAATATGGAAAAGAATCTCTAAGGATATTACTTAGCTTAGACCCTCTCTAACCTTTCTGCTAAATGCATAGAAATTGTGCAAAAAGGTGGAGACTTCAATTGAAGCCACTCTGTCCATTGTCTCTTTGAGAGTGTTTGATTCTCAAATGCTGTTACAAAAGCTATATGATGCAACTAATGGAATGTTATCAGCAATAGGGATTAGTGACAAAATGATTGATGCAAAAAGGGTGAATGAAGTTCTTAGTTTCAACTCTACAGCAATTAATTGCAAAGAGCTTCTAGATGTGGTGAAATAGGGAATCAAAGACATGAAGCAAACATATTGAAGATCTTGTATAATTGGATCTTCCCTTCCCTTTTCCTAATAGAAACATTATGTTGATGGTTGATGAGATTAAACCTTTGTTGTTAGCCAGGCAAAATGATTAATCAGTTTTCTAGGCTTTAACAGATGATTCATCAGTGCCAAAAATGGAAGCTATCTTGATTCCCATGTCTCAGCTTGAATTTCAATTGAAGGCTACAGTTCATATCTTGCAAAGTTTTTTACACAAGGACATCATCAACCTTGATTTAGCCTTCCACGAATTGCAAAATAAGTAGGGATTATCTGATGCTGAGTGCTCTGTTTATCAAATGGCCTTACTGAAATTGTGATTTTTTCCACATTTGATCATGCAAGAGATTGTGAATTCTTTCTTGAGCAGGCTCAAAATTCCTCAAGGTCACCAAGAACTGTAGAGTAAAATACTCTACATTTTATTTTTAGTTTCAGTTGTGCACTCCAAGTTTTATCCCTACACGTTTTGGTTTCGAGCCAGTGAATTTTTTGACACAGAGCGTGGGCGCGAGTTTAATTTTTTCCTAAATTTTGTCTAAGTATCAAAGTCATGTGGAACCTACCAAGTGTCATCAGTCGAGACACATTTTATAATTTCTATAAGTTGTGTGTAATGTGTGACATGTCCTGTTATAACCCAGCAAAGTGTGACAAGTGTCGGCATCCTCGTTTTAAGTTTTCTTATGAGTTTCAAAAGCTTCTTTCGATAAGCTTTTCTTAGTGCACATGGAGGGTGCCAAGTGGCAACTGTGGAAGGTTTCAATATGTTTTTCTAAAATCAATAGAATCCCCCATGTGTCCCTAGCTAAAGCTCAGTGGGAGATGCCAAGTGTCAACATCTACAATTTCTTCATTTTGTTTCATTGTTAGGTAAAGATTGTGGTGGGCCCTAGGTTTTATTTTTAAAGACAATAGAAGCTGCCAAGTGTCACCGTCTTTGTAAATCTAAAATGAGGCCCAATTTTTTCTATAATATAAATAGATCCTCACGAAGATTGACACATGTCACCTTCTGCAAGAATTTCAAAAGGTAGCTAAAAGTAGCGGAAGCTACCACATGTCATTTATTAAAGATCAGCAAAAAGTGCCACCTATCCCCATTCTCCTTTTAAAGTTGCTTGAGAAAGAAGTGTTGTGGGTCCCATTTTCTAAAAGATGATAAAGTTTCAGAGCAATGGACTATGACAGATGTCAAAGATAGAACATTCCTAATACAAAGACACAGTAAAGAGTATAAGTTACACAGAAAGTGTCGTGTGTCTTCTATAAGTGCCACAGAAGCTGCCAAGCATCATTTTTTGGTGCCTCCTAAATAATGAGATGGTTTTCAAGTCAGGCAAGCGGAAGCTGCCAAGTGTCCTCACCTGTTTCACAGTGAAAAGTGTCACGTGTATCTAATTTAGCCAATGAACTTGCAGGGAGACTAAACGTTTCAAATCTAGCAAATATCTTCTATTAAACACTTCCAATTAAGTTCTAGTTTGGTTAGGCCATTGGGATTTGAACTTGTAGAGAAGCCAACGTTAGAGATCCGAAATATATCTTTTGTTAAACACTTCTAGTTTAGTTAGACCGTTGGGTTGGGTACATGTAGGCAATCTAGAGGTAGTCTAATGCTATAAATATGGGTGCATTGATGGATAAGATATCAAGATCAGAAGATAGTGAGAATTTTCTATGAGAGATTGTTATCAAAAAGTTTTAGACTTTCTTGTTGTCACTAGTAATATCATTTGCCTTTGTTCTATTTTCTTGATTTAGAAATTTTGTATAACTGTGCATGTATCTGTGCCTATTATGTGACTGAAAAATTAATAAGAAGACTGAGTTCTATGCCTTTATTGATATTTTATATGTTACTACAAAAATAGTCTAAGTTGTGAGCCTTTGATTCTATTGTTTTCATCTTTTACATTGATCATGCATTGTTTGCTCTTTAATGTAATTGAATCCTAAATATAGCTTTACTATGCTTAGTATTAAGGATCGAATTAAACTCAGGCGCATTGCCATAGTTAGATTTTCTTTCGTTGCATTGGTGTTTTCTATTTAATTTCTATTCTTTTTCCCAAAATACTTTTGAGATAAAGAAGAGCTAGCATCTTTAAAATATGGAGGTCATTTCAGGTCACATGTCCCACATTCCTAAAACTGCCCATTGTTGGTGTTGGAAATAGCGCAATTCTAAGCGTCAACACTGACTAAATTAGATTTTGACAAAATATATCCTAAATCATAATTCCTAGAGTTTTGAGACCAAATTTAGAAGATGTACACCCTAATTTTCTTATTTACTAAAACAAATATAATTATAAGAATTAAATATAGATTATACTCAACATTTATATTATTAAGTCCTTTAATTTTAAATTTCTTACACATGGAAATTGTCTAAAACATCCACAACATGTACATGTTTAGGCATGGTAACTACCAAGTCTAAACAAATCACATTTTCCAATAATATTCATAACATACACCTGGGGGTTTCAAATCTCATTTACCTAGCATTTTGCCAACTTGACATAATTAAGCATCTTTTCTAGTTTTGTACCCATGCTCAAACTGTGTGATTATGAATGCATGCCATCTTTTTATCATTCAGGTATGAGTTTTTTACATAGAAGATGGATCTCTTGGGGTACTCTACCCTTCTTCCTACAATATATAGTAGATTTTGGTAGATCTTTCATGCCTGTATTATTTTTCAAATTTGGAAAGCTATATATTATACTTTTTTAATTATGAAGAAATGGAAAGTAGCTTTTATATTACTAACAAAATTACTATTATTTATAATGTTACTCTCTAGATTCAAATTTAGACTAATAAAGTTCACCTAGAGCTTAACCACCTCTAATGTTTTATTGATCATTGGGGGAATGCCCCATGTGTAATTAGTCATGATCGTCTACAACTTTCACATATACAATTGCCTCATCATGGGTGAGGGTGTGGTATGCATCAATAACATTCTAAGAACCAACATTGGATCCTCTTTACTCATTAGTCACCCCCTCTCTATTGTGTGATTGGCCCTGTGTCTCTACTAGAGGTAGATGTGATCAAAGGAACTAGGGCCATTCCCGTATAAAAACCATCTATGACTAGCTCTTATTATTTCAATTGATAGATACAATGAATAAAATAATAATCTTTAAAAAAAATATGGTTGGGATCCCTTACTTATGTATGAAGACCCATTACTCAAGGGGGATGGGGTGACAAGCCACATGAACTGTCTACTATGCCACCTCTTTCGACCCCCATGTTCGATATTGAAGCATAATTATTCTCCTTATTTACTTGTGTTTTTATGTGCATGTTTTTAGGTTATTACGCATTCCTGATAGTTTTATGTGATGTTTTTTTATGTGTGGTCATTATTGACCCTTTGTTGGTTTTGATCTTTTTTGATATTTTCTTACCTCAATTTGACTATGCTTGTGGGATGTGACTTTTTCCACAATTTTTTTATTACTAGAATTATATCATTACTTGCTTATATTAATATAAGTATGCTCTTCAATTTTAAAAAGGGCCTTTTTCTTTTTAATTAAAAAAGTCAATTGAAAAATTAAAATATCTTTGTTGTCCATATATTTGAAATATGTAAGACATATCAATCTTAAAGTTTGTATTTTAGATTTTTCAATTCTTTTCAGAAAAGTAAATAAAAAAGTGTTCCAAATACCACTTTATGAGCAAGATATTACATTTTTTATATAAACTTCTACAACCAAAAATTTAAAAAAATTAAAAAATTAAAAAAATTAAAATATATACAAATGGACACCAAATTTAAATTCATCTATAACCGTTAAATAGATGTCAAATTTAAAATTAAACATGAAAATGAACAGCTCCATCCTCCCCACTATTATTATAAAACACATAAAAATATAATAATAAGAAAACACTTAGTCACCATCACACCCCTCTTATATTTCATTTACTAAATATAAACGTCGTGTCAAAATAAAATAACAATTATAATATTATACATATAATTTAAATATAACAAAAAATTTAATCCAATTAAATACTCAAATTATTTAATCCTATTAAATATACAAACAATTTAAACCTATAAAATATTGTCATATATGATATCTGCAAAATAGTGCTTTCCCCAAAATACAGCATATCAATTACACCTCATCCTTAAAGCTGATATCCATTAAAATTTCATTAGAAGAATATCCACTGGTATTTGGAAAAACTCCCCATTAGAGCCATTTCACAAAATTTTAGAATATTCAAAATAATAAAATTATCTTGTAATATATTGTTCAAAATAATAAAAATGTGGAATAATACACTGCTCAAAATAATAAAATTGTAGAGTTAAATAAAATCATATAAAAATAAAATTAAAATATCAATTCACTTGAAGAAACTAAACACAGGTCACATTATTCAAAAACAAAATCACAGAAAAATAAAATCAAAATATCAAATCATATGAAAACTAAATACAGATCATTTTTTTAATTTTTAATTTAAAAAAATTATTTTTAGAAGACTAATTATCCACCAAAAATTTAATCTAAAGAGAATCAAACACCACCCACCATCCTTTAAAAAAATAAATAAATAAAATAAAGAGGTGATTCCTCAAAATAAACGATATATTTTAATGTTGGATCGTGCCTCTCGTTGTCCGCATATCTCAAACTACTGTTTACATTTCATTAGAAAATAATATCCTCTTTGACTGAAACATTTATTTGTGATTTGGACCACCATCCGATTTGATTGGCTGAGTCGAATGCAATTGAACTGAATCTCAAGCTGATCTGCTCCAGCACGCAAAATATATCTTATTGGCTTAAATAAAGTTGTAAGACTTTGTGTATTTCATACATTTTAGTGTAATTGTCCCATCCTGTTTTTATTTTTTCAGATTCAAGCAAAAAAAAATATATCTATAGTAAATTTTTTTGGGGTTGTGGTGTCGGGATGAATTGATATAATGACTATTCAGATTGAAAATTCATTAGCGATTAGACGATTCAAAACAAATAATATATATTAACCTGTGTTCCAGATTGAATTTAAACCCGTCAACCAAACAAATAAGTCATAATTTTTATAATGGTTGTCTTTGTCTTGTAATTAATTAGTATCATGATTCTTGTCTTCGTTAAATAATTAATTAGCATTGTGAGCCTCTTGCCGTGTAGGAATTAAAATTTCCTAAACCTTGTGCAATGTAACACGCTGTCGCTTATTGAAAATTTAAAACTAAATTCTTAGGAAGTAGTTTAATAGGAGGATGGCTCCTAAATTTTTTTTGAGCTATTGCAGAGTAAATTTAGGAGTATATGCAGTAAAAGCAGTTCCATGGTATGAAATTTCTGAGTGTATGTTTATATGAGGTAATATTTAAAAAAATTATATTTTTATTTATAATTAAAATTAGACAAATTTTGACCACTCAGAAATTTATATTTGATAAAATATCTTCTTAAAAAATGAGAGTAGGGATGGGAAACTCCCATCCCTCTCTTTTTTTCCACTTCCTTAAACTTTCTCTATAAAAATTAATCAGCCCCTTACTTTTTAGAAAAGGTTCTAAAATTACTTATAGCTATGTTTTTAATTTTTCATGGGGCCACTCGCTCATTAAAAATAGTAGCAACAACCTCCTCCATGGGACACTATCTTATTGGGACTCCAAATTACTTCCTTTCTTGTCCAAGATTAATGTTGTGCCCCTCTACAATTTAACGAATGTAAACCTTTCTGTAAATTGATATGCGTGTCTTGCTAGAAAATTTGTTTTCTTTTCAATATTTTAATTTTTATAATATTTGTTTCTATCCCAAGTTTTTTATTTATTTATTTCAATCCCAAGTTTTTTTTTAATTTTTTTTAACTTTCATTCATCTACAATGATATCACTACAAGAAATGGGGATATTTTAAGACAATATTAGAGACAGTATTTAAGCAAAGCATCTCAAATTGAGACAAAATGAACTATCTATTGTTCTAAATAATGTCTTAAAATGGGTGTCTCTAATTATTATCTCAAATAATTATCTCACTAGAGAGAATATATAATATTATTTATTTTATCTATTGAGAGACAATACCATTTTTGTCTCTCTATAGATGAGATAAAATATATTTATTTGGTCTCTCAACAGACTAGTATTTTAATCCGAACTATTATCTCCCAAGAGATCAAATGAATTTAATAAATTGAAAAAAAAAACTAAATTTATTTTAGTGCAACCAATTAATAAATATCATCAATGTCAACAAAATGTTTGGTAATTAGTATAATTAAAAAGAAATAAAAATAATTTGGGTAAAAAAATTTTGTGCCCACAACTTATAGGTCTACATGCATTTTATTATATCAAAAAGATTAAATACAAAATGATGCATAAATGCCATTAACCCTTAACATAGAATGATAAAGGGGGTGAACTTCAATATATTTTTGTAAAATTGATTCCTAGAACTATGTGATTTATTTGGACACTCCATGGTCTTCATGGTTTTTTAATCTTATTATACCATGTTTTTGTGTTGTTGTTCTTAATTATAATTAAAAAGCCTAATCTTCTTCATTTTTTGATCCTTTCTCAGACTTCTTTCCATCAAAAATAATATTTAACATGGAGTTTACAGTATTGACAGAAGCCATACATTTAACAGTTTCCATCTGAACAAGAGACTATATAAAAATAACAGTGCACAAAAAGATGATGTCAATAAATTGAACAAAAGAACACAAAAACAACAAGCATGCATATAATATATATTTTATTTTTCATGAAGATTCGGTAGCAAATACTTTTCTATATAATTACCACTAAAATTCACACAAATTTGATGTAAATTACAAAACATCATGCAAGGAAACTAGGTAGTTTTCATAAGTTAAAAATGACTTTGCACAATTGTGTGTGTTTTGCACATTGTTCTAGCAAGTAAAATAAATTAAATGTCATGTTTTCACCATGTGAATTAAAAATAATGTTAGTACTGGTTCATGTTAGTATTATAAAACTAGGAGGAAAGGTATCTTGGAAATACTTGATAAGACTTCATATTGACTTGTGCCCTAATGCTTACTTCTAGATTGGGAAATCATTTGATGGCATATTTGTTTTATTTTCTTAATCTTATGTATTGACAATTACCATGACCACCACCATAGCAATACCATAGATTATCATTCTAATTGCCATCATTAGTAACATAGTTATGTCTCGTTAATTTCAAATGAATCTT
Organism: Torreya grandis; assembly: GCA_037957365.1. Lineage (NCBI taxonomy): Eukaryota > Viridiplantae > Streptophyta > Pinopsida > Cupressales > Taxaceae > Torreya > Torreya grandis. The sequence goes on along the minus strand of JARHVA010004013.1, from coordinate 1,080,082 downwards.
TAGCAGATTGGGAATAATGAGCATTCACAAATTATTAGAGATGGTAGCATTGTTATAGATACAAAATTTCATATACTGGATGATAGGATTTTAAAGTTAGAGCTCGTATGTGTATCCAGAGTCATTTCCTACTTAACAAATAACATTACATTTGAGAAAATAATGTGCTTGATAAAATGGTTTTCAACTAAATTGGAAGGATTTGTATCACTAGCTTTGTTTCCTCTACATCTGTCACACTGCATGGTTTTGAGGTTGCCTCACTTTGAATTGCTACTTTGTCTAAAAATCTAACATTCACAACCATCTTTTTCACTTATACATTATGATATAAAAAATATATACATGCCCATCATTAACATTTAAATAAGATAAAGTTTACAATCTAAGAAATTTAGTGTGAGCAATGGGGTATTGACCTTGACTGAGATATTCCTCTAAATTCAATTCATGAACAGAGAATGAATCTAAAATAACCTACACTTTCCAATTGTAAATCATTTTTACAATTAATTTTGCCATTCGATGTAGGGGGCTACCTTTATGAACTTTATGTCTATAAATTGGAATACACGTCAGAAATACCAAGGATGATATCATGAGAAGTGCGGTCACAATTCCACATCCCACTCCCCAACTGATCTAGTCCTAAATATACTTGTTTGAATCAATGTTTGACCAAGCATATTTACAAAAAATATTATAAAAAAACACGAATTGAAAAAAGTGGTCATTGAGATCGGTAGAAAATAAAGAAATTCTTCTAAAAGATCTTTATGAGCATATTTCATGCATTTTTTAAGCCCCTAATAGATGGAGAGTTTTTGATAAATATCTATGAAGATGATAAATTAGTCCATCATCCTTTCCCCACTTTCAAACTAATAAAAATATACAATTTTCCTTTTGAAAAAGTATGAATATTACCCACACATCTTTGGCACCTCTAAATCATTGATTAAAGGCACAAAACTTGTTCTCCATCAACACATATGTGCCATTCTTTATTAACTTAAAATTTTCCTTTGATTTTCTTCACCAATGCCTTGGCATGGTTTAGAAGATTAAAATGGCAAACCAAGAAGTGGTTATGAAGACCAAAACTTAACTAAGAATCTCTATGACATATATGCATGGGAGATATTAAAGTAAAATAAACCTTAATTTTGATATTAAAAAAATACCTTAAATTATAATAAAAGAGTCTTAAAACATAATAAGAGCATAGAATAAATGTTCAACATTCGCAATTATCCTTCTAAACTAAGGGAAAATATCAATGTGACTTTGCTAGGCATATTTACACTAGTGAATGGATGACAATAAACTGAAAGACCTTATTAAATTAAACATACCTAATTATGGAAATAATGGTGACTGGTAAGGTTAACATTCGTGTGAGATTTACAAATTTGTTTGTCTCATAATCAAAAGATTGCCTACCATATGAAGCCCATTGGGCAAGGATTCATGAAAATCATCACCAAATCTGATATAAACATGATAAACATTTTTTTACCTTCCTCATGCAAAACTAAAACTGAACAATGCATTCTCAAAGTAATAATAATACCTCTGTAAGAGCACTTAGGGGGTTGAAAACTACTACAACTACCAACCTAACATGTGCATAACAACACTTGGAGGAAAGTTAAAATCTAACACTGCTATGTATAAGGTGACATTTCACCTCAATAACGTTGTTTGAGAAATATCCCATTGAATGGGATTGGAAGCTCTTCCCTATTTAATTTTGATAACTAAAAATTATTATGTGATTTGCATCTATAAATGACATAAGGACCACTCCATTTTGAGTCAAATTTGGTATGCTTACCTATTTTTTCTCTATCCTCATCCCATTTGAGGACAAAGTCTCCTTGAAAATTTATTTCCACTACTTTCTTTTCAAAATACATTTTCACTTAGGCTTGATGAATTTTCATTGTGTGCATGGATTGATCTCTTGGATCATCTAACTCCATTAGATATATGTATCTTTCTTCCATGGATATGTCTTCCATCATCTCAATATGGTTTATGATCTATAAGGATGGTAATTCAAGTGATATTGGCAATCTCACCTCTCTACCATATACAAGATCTTAAGGTGCGTTACCAATAAACCTTTTGCGAGTAATCCTATCATTGCATAATGTTGGTTTCAAATTTATGTACCATGCCCTCTAACTCTCCTCCAATGTTATTTTGATAAACTTAATAAAGTTATTGTTTGTGGATTTAGCAATTCCATTCCCTTGAGGGTAGTAATTTGAAGATGTACTCAAGTGAATTCCATTTTGTATATCTCATTTAGTTAGTTTGGTGCTAGGAAATGCCAAGGCAATATCTAATATGATAGTAGAAAGGACTCCAAACCTGGTTATTATCCATTCATAAAATTTAAGAGTAGTATCCTCCTTTTCTTATTTAAAAGCATTTACCTTATTCCACTTGGTAATCTATTTCAATTAGTATCAACTTGTGTCACAGTCTTGATGGTGGATTGATTACCTCTATAAAGTCCAATACCCTCTACATAAATGGTTTCTCAACTAAAATAGGGTGAAGAGGAAGGGCTTGAAGATTCCTTTTTCCCATAAATAAGGCATATTTATTGCATTTATTAAGCCATGCATAGCAATCCTTGATAATTTTAGGCAAACAGTATCCCCCTTTCATGATTTTTAGACTGATAGTTCTTAGAACATGATGCCCTCCTAAAACTCCATCATAAAACTCTTATAGTAATCTATCAATCTGATTTGACCCTTCACAACTTAAAATAATGTCATTAATGTATATTTTGAATAAAATGTCATTAATGAGGATAAAGGGAACAAATTGAAGCCTAAGGTAACTTATTTTTGTTTTGTCTAGATCTTGAGTGAACATACCAGTCTACAAGTAATGGATCATTTCTTGTGTCCAAATTTTAGGAGATGAAGATGTAGTTGCATGTGGCTCATCTTCGAGTGCTAGGATAGCCTCCTAATTCTCTTATAAATATGAATCTTAGTATTCACATAATCCCTTACCTTTTACTAACTTGGTTACCTTGAATTCCACAATATATTTCATCACTTTTGTGATCCAACAATCCCTCTTCTCATTCAAATATTTTCTCAACAAAAAGTCCTTGGTACTTTGGTGAGGTACCATAACATGAATATTAATTTTTGAAATCATATGTTTGAACTTACTCATACTTTTAACAAATGAAAGTACTTGATTTTCCATAAATGTATACCTCAACTCAAATTCTTGAAAGTCTTTGCTAAATAAGGCAATTGATTATTTTAACTTCTCATCATGTTATTGGGTCAACATAGCTTTAATAGTCTCTAAACTTTAAAATACATAAAATATAAAATAATTTTAAAAATTAGGATTTGAAAGTGTAGGTGCATGGTAAATGGCTTGCTTAATGGCCTCAAAGCTATTATTTCCTTCCTTTGTTTGATGGAAAATTTGATTTTCTTTAAAATGACATTTAGTGTCTTAGATAAAATTGCAAAATCAAAAATGAATCTTCTTACAAATTTAATTTTACCCAATAATATTTTTAGTACCTCCTTGTATTAAGTAAAATATAAAGACAAGATAGATTTTACCCTTTCAAGATCAATAGCCATTCTTTCATTTGAAACAACATGACCCAAGAGCTTACCTTCATGGACTAAAAAGACACATTTCTTAGGGTTGAAAGAGACCCCAAATTTTTTACAATTTTCAATAATATTCCTAAGATGACTCAAATTATCATTAAAATTCTTTGAAAACACAATTATGTCATCTAGATATACCAGAACTATCTCTTTTAGGAAACCTTGAAAGGCCATTCCCATGGCTCTTTGAAATGTAGCACTTGTATTTAACAATCCAAAAGGCATCCTCTTATAAACATTGGATCCCCATTAATAGTGAATGATATTTTGAATTGGTCATCTTCCCTTAAAAAATCCTAAGTATACATACTATACCCATCAAGAAGATAAAACCACTTAGATGTCACTACCATTTATAGAATTTGCTCCATAGATGGAAAAGGGTAGTGATCTTTTAAGTAAGCCTTGTCCAACTATATGAAATCAACACACAACCTTATTTATCCATTATTTTTCCTCACAGTCACAAGGTTTGAAAACCATGAGGAAGGCTTAATGGGGAAGATGATACTTGACTCAATCAACTTGGTCAACTTGTTTCTCATTAAAGAATCCATATTTGGATTAGTAAGCCTTTACCTTTATCTTACTGGTTTGGCATTGGATTCAAGTTATGTAGTATATTGAGCCAATATTGGATCAAACCCTTTGAGGTCACTATATTTTCAAGAAAAAACATCATTGAACTCTTGGCACAACTCAACAAAAGAATCTCTTTCATGTTTTGAACATACCTTTCCAAGCTTGAGAAGTTTATCCTTGAAGATGGCAATGCCTTCATATTTTTTTCCTTTGTGTACATCCTCACTTTCTCTCTCCTCATTTGGTCATCACTAGTGAATATTCTCTCAAATGTGATAATTCCTTGGGGTAGCTTGTTTTTCTCCAATTTCACAATCTAGACCTCATACCGGTGTTGTAATTTATTCTAATTTCCAAAAGAGAGTTCAGCGTCTTGAAGAAAACATGTTATTTGTTTATTATCTTCAAACACTTGTCAATTATAAAAATTATTTTGGATATAATTCCTTACCAATACCTTGATGTGATGTTGACATTTCTCAATGTTTATATGATAAGTAATGTCAAATTGAGTTCCTATGGTTGCCAAGTGATCAACATGCATATTTTTCTCTCTTGGAATAACTTGTATGTTGAAATCATCAGAGTATTATATGAGATCCCACACCCTATGTTTATATTACTTCAAGATAAAACATTTATCCAAATTCTAATCTATAAAATGATATAAGACCATGTCACTATCACCAAACACTTGTACACTTTGTGTTCTTACCTTTATTGCCCATTAGAGACCATGTTTGAGTCCCTCATACTCATCTACATTTCAAGTACAACCAAACTAGAATATAATTGATGATTAGTACCTTTAATTTTATATAGAAACCAATATCATTCCATCCCCTACTCCATTCTTATTCCTTGGTCCATCAAATAATAGATTCCATAATTCTTTAGTAAACTCTCTTGGATTGACAAGAGTTGGTATAACATTCCCTCTTCATGCAAATAATAAATTCCCAAGACTTATTCTTCAATCAAATTGTAAGAGTCATGATCATGGTTTTAAACTACCCACTCATCAAGGAAAATATTATGAATGCCTTTAATAAGAGTGGTTGGGTCTTGATCACTTAGTTGATCTTCCTCATCAAGTATAGTATAATTCACATTGGTAATGCTTAGCATGTAAGGTTCTATGTGAAATTTGGAACTAGGTTCTGATTTTATAATAAAATTAATATTATACCTTGTTGTAAAAAACAAATATGACCAGTCTAAATATAGTTACCCTCAAATATTCATTGTGGAGTCTCTTGACAAGCATAATCTAAAATATGGTAGCAAATAAACTACCACAACATCTTGAAGAATAGAAAGAACTTGGCAAGCATGCAAAATATAAAGTAAAATATTAATTACTCCCATTGTCTTGGTAGTTTTCCCAACTAATTGTAACACTACTTTTGTATTTAGCTCATATTTCAAGTCAAGTTTATCAGCTATTTTCTTTGCCATAACTATGCTACTAGCACCACTATCAACAATACAATTACGATGTAGATTGTCTCCATTGATCAAATAAAGGTATAAAGAATGTGGTTTACCATATTTAATTAGTTTTACTTATGAATTTATTAGATGAGCCTTCTCTTTAATAATTTTTACCTCTTGCTTAATAGGTTGTCTGGAATTGGTGAGAACCACTTTTTCCTTCCTTGTTGGTCTAATTGGGATATGGAGGTTAGATATATATTCATGGAGAAAATATTTTTATACCATAATATTTAAAGTGATTCACATTGATATTTTCAAATTTTCCTTATTCATTGGTATAATATGTTAAGAGGATAGCCCTATCCTTTGGTTTCTCCTTCATAACAACAGTGTTCTATTGAATATGAGAAGTTTTAGATACTACATTGCCTCCAACACCTTGATTTTCTAAATTCTTTTGCACATTCAGGGCAATAAGAGGCTCATTATTTTTTTTTAAAGATGAATAAGACAAATCGATAGCTTTTTATCTCTTGTGCATCATCAATTTCTCTCCTCTTAGATCTTGTCATAACTTCTATTGGGATATCCACCCTGTTTGCATCCATTTTGTTGATTCATAGCACCATGGTATCCTTATTTAAAACTCAAAAATGTGGTAATAGAATGCATGTGATAATTATTTATCTCTCCTTAAGGTGGCATTTTACTTTGTGATAGTTGAGGTATTGCCACACCTTGTACAACTAGAGCTTGATTCAATACTCCATTTGGGCAAGAGGCTTCACTATGGGTTTGATTATATGGATTATGCCATTATTGCTATTGTATGAGTTTTTTATGAATAAGTATAATATATGTCAAAGATAAGGGATTATTTTTATCAATAGTGGTATATATCCTAGATTATGTAATGGCTCCTTGTCCTTAGTAGGGAGATCTATTTAAATGTTAGTCTTGAAAAAGAGGCCTATTAGGCTGATACTACTGATAATGGGCAACATATGCACACAACCCAAAATGCACATAGATCAAATTTGGAATTCACTTATCTAAACATGGTCTAACAACAATCTAAAACCACCAATAATGATAAATAAGAGCCAACATATGTGCATATCCCCAAGTTGACATTCAATTATCTAAAACTTATTCCCCATTTAGCTTTGATTAGTCTTAGTTATTATTTATTTGTGTAAATTATAGCTCATTTTGGAATAATCACACTCTTAATTTACTTTATCTAGCCATTATTGGTCTTATTATCCCTTGTTAATATAATACTTAGTCGATTTAGGCATAGTTTCACCCTATTGACTATAATTCATCAATATTGATCATTGAAGTGTAATATAAATTAGATTTGTGTATTAAAACCATGAAATATTCACTCAAATACCTCAAATTGAGCATTTGGAAAAGTAAATTAAAATACAAACTAAATAATAAACAAATAACAAAATTTATAACTTAAATTCCCTTTGAATATCCCTTCTTGTTGTTGTAGATTTACTCAATTAGATTGATTGCTTAAGGATGGATGGATGTTTGATCTCTTGATTGTATGATTTATCTATTGATTCAATATTTTTTCACTTGGATATGGATGATTTGCTTTCTTAATAAGGTGATGGCACTATTGCATATTTCTCTCTCTTATTTTTATATATTGGGTTAAATTGGGGTGTAGATCTATTTATAGGAGCCACATGGATGAATGGATGGATAGGATTTACACATGGTGGATTTTGATCAATGGTTGAGAATGAATGAGAATATTGCATAGTTAGTATTCTAGTAATTTTAAAATCCTTACAGAATTATCGAGAGGTGGTGAGGAGATTAAGGTATGGTGTGGAGCTCAAGGGAGGTTAGTGTAATTAATGAGGGGTTAGATGGGGATTAGTGATGGATTTTTTTAGGATAGTTGGTGGAGGAAGTTTGAATAGTTAAGAAGGAATATAAAATTCCTTAAAGTTTGTGAGGAACCTATTAATAATTGCGTAGGTCATGAGTAGATGATTAATTAGGATAAAATCATTATGTGACCAGGGATCAGGTTGAGATTATGGGAAAACATGTAAAGGGGATATTAGGGTGATGTTATGATGATTTAGACATCATGGTATTAGTTTGATGATAATTATTGTCGAATGATAAAAAAATTAATAATGACAGAGGAGAGGAAATTTTTTTATGTATACAAACACAATTAGGCATTTTTAGTATAAAATGTAGTCTATTTGGGGGCAATCACAACCTTGGTATATGTTATTTTTTCCTTATTGTTCACACCTATCCATTTTTAGTATAAGAGTTAGACAATTAGGGATAATTTCACCAAATCAACTTTCATTCATTGTTATTGGTTGAAATTAACCCTTATTATTCTAGAAAAAATTGATCTAAGACTAATCAAACTTATTTGACCATAATTGGTCATTATTGGTCACAACCATCCCTAATAAGTCTAAAAAATAGTCAATTTTTAGTTGATAATAAGATTCCTTAACTTTAATTGCTTATTATTGGTTGTAATTATCCCTTGTTATAATAAGTGTTGGTCAACTTCATGATAATTTCATCCAATTGAACATCATTTAAGTATAATAATTAATGCTTGTTAGGATAATTGGATTTAATTTTTTGTAATTGGTCACATTTAACCCTTGTAGTATAAAATTTCTCAAATAAGGGATAACAAAATCTAATGAACCATAATTGGTAGTTATTGGTTGCATTTAAAATGGCATAAATCAATCTAAAAGGATTTAAAACTACAAAATAGCTATTATTTTGTATAAAATAGACACTAGGTGAAAAAGTTACACATTTAAAACCTTATGTTCAATATTGAAATATTAAATCTGACCAAGTACTTATTAAATTATATTTTCACAAAATATCTGCTAAATAATAACTCTTGGAGTAGTGAGACCAAATTTATTATATGTAGAGTGATCCTAATTTATTTCGTTTACTAAAATGAATATAAAGTGTAAGAATTAAATATAACTTATATTTAACATTTACTTTAGTAAATCCTTGGATTAGAAAACTCCTAAATGATGCACAATATGTATGTGCTTAGGCTTGGTAACTATCAAGTCTAAATGCACACCTTGTATTAATCACTAATCTCTACACACTAATTAGTAACACACATGATTTTTTTCCTCATGATTTGTCATGGGTTTTTACTCCACCATCTTAGTGCAATTACCCTCATGTCATTATCTAGCTCATTTAGGGAAGAAAAATTATTTTAAATAAAATGTTTTTGGCTTTCTATCACAAATTATGTTATCTAAAAAATAGAGACATTATTATGGCATTTACTTACCATGTTCTTCCACCAAGTAAGAGGTTATCAAAGTGGTAAACTACTAACCTATGAGGGTACGATGAATTACTCAACATTTATGAAGAAGAAGGGGACTAAAATCCCATTGAAGAAATAACTTAGTATCTTAAGAATTGAAGATAAAGGTACCCACAATAATGGTGATGTAGATGACCAACATAAGGTGCGAGAGAAAAAAAAAGGGAAATGGGGTGGAATGAGGTGTCACCTCCACAATAGGTAAGTATTTGGAGTTAGATATCCCAGACTTCTTATTTCTTATATATTTATTACCTCTAGGAGTATTCCAACTATCATTTGAATTTTAGGAGATCTTCCCTTGTTGATTGGTATTGAGCATAGGAAAATATTTTATCTTTTTATTAACTAATTCATAATAAAAATTATATTAATAAAGTATATATACATCACCCGTTATAAAATATCACTATACTCTTTAGGGTCCTTAAAGGTAACATTTTTCTTTGATTGTTTTTTATTATCAAGGGTAAATGAAAGCAACATGAGTGTTTATTTGATTGCAATAGTGTTCCATGACTCTCTTTATATTTATTTGGTGAAAGTAATAAAGGTAAAAATTTAAGGATGACCACAAGCATATCTAATTTTGTGTAGTTTGTTGGATGTAGGTTTGAATCTCCACTATTTTTTGCATGCTCCCTCTAAGAAATATGTAAATTATATCCTCCTCTCCCATATATTTTACATTATAGGAATATATATTTATATGCAAATAGGGTTTGATTTTTTTTTTCTTAAATGATTGTTTGTGCCATAGTTCACTAGGACATAGTTTAATGGGTATTTTGATGAAGAAAAAGAGTAAATACATAGCTTGCCATAACCTTGATTTTTTTTTTTGAGGCATATATATCAAAATATTTCTTGTATTGAATTTATATTGGGAATATTTTTTAAAGGTTATGAGACAAATTTATAATTATTATTTAAAACCCATAAGGGAAAACATTTAATAGGTGTTTGTGGTGTGACATTTTGGCATTAACCTATTCTCTTCAATTGTCATCATTTTTGTGTGTTCTTAGGTCAATGATTTGGAGACTTTTAGATGGACCATCGAATTTAGAATATGATGGTCATTGTCATTTTTAATTTCTATAAGACCCTTTTTAGTTTTCTCAGATCCTCATACTGGTTTATAAGTGTTGGGATCTAATTTTCCTTGGGCTTTGACAGGCCTATCATCATATATCCACTTTTTTTAGCTCAAGGGTGTGGTTGCCTCCTATTAAACCTTCATTTGCCTAGGGATCAGAATTTTATGCCATCCTAGGAAAGAGGAAGGAGTGAGATTCAAGTGTATAATATGGGCCCTTTGGGGTATAATAGTACTTGAAATTCACTATCATTACCCCTCACCATCATCTCCTAACTCGCTTAAAAATAATCCATGTCTGTAAATTTGTTCATCGTCTTCCCAATAGCCCACCACATAGATGGACACTTGGAAGCTACATATAACATGGGTGATATGTGTGTGGTTTGTGTCAGTTTTTCATGTAAAAAAATTTAAAAAATTATGTTTATATATTCAACTAGAGATTATGATAACTCACTTGATACTACTTGAAATCCTTAGTGTATCCACATTTTGGAAATATCTCGAATTACTCTTTCCCACTATAAAATAATAGTTTAAATAAAATAACTATGTGAGAAGAAGAAAAAATTCTAAGATATATAATTTTCCTTAAAAAATTATAAAATATATGAATTCCCCCACTTTCAAAAATTGCCACACTGATACTAGATGAAAATATCCTTACATAAAACACTGTAAATATATACAAATTAATGAGATCCACACAATATCTATCATTGGTCTAAGATGAATGTATATATAGGTTTTCATGTGTCACATTATAGAACCATATGTCATATCTCCCAACCCCAATCTACATTTGTGGCATGATAAAATCTTACCTTATATGGGATTCACTTCACCTTCTAGTAAGCTCTAACTGGCCTATCATCTTATATCCACTTGTGTCCCATCTTGAAATTATAGCTACCACTTGAAAAGCCTTCATTTGCCCTGAGGTCTAACTTCCCTGCCATCTTAAGAAGGGGCCAGGACTGGCAAGGGCTACATGCTTACCTTTTATTAGTTTCAGTCATTCTTAGGCCCTGTTAAAATTGACAAGTCAGGATTTTGCCCCTCAACATACATTTCTCTCTTTAAGCCTAATATATGTGTGCTTTGCCACCCTGAGACCAATGGGGATTACCATACATCACATTGTAGACCTAGGTGTTATATATCTTAGCCTCACACTATATTTTCCACATGGGTAAATCTTACTTACTACATGATCTGTATCTAATTCTTTACTTCCTCTCAAACCCCTTTCATGTTTTTTGAATATTTGTTCTACTTGAAAAATGTCCTACTATTATTTTTTAGGGGAATTCATCAGTCTACTAGCCTATGTCTATTTGGTTCCCATCTCAATCATTCACCCTATGGTCTATCTACCTTGGAATCCCAATAGGGGTCAGGACTAACAAGGGCCATGTGCTTACCTTTTCCTTGGTTTCATACCTTCCTCTCATTAAGCTTAGGCCCTATGCACTCTAACACCACAAAAGAGGTTAGGAGAGACTGACCTTGAAAAAAACTAAGGTCTTTTAGACGTTTACATGGGGTTAGGGAAACTATTTATCAGCTAATCGGTAATTGTTTTTGAGCTTGCGTGCATAATAAGCCAAACTTGGGTGAATAAATTATGAATGCTCAAGACACATCATACTCCACTTGAGTTTGGGAGATCCTTGATGACTTAAACATGCTAGGAAATGTTTGAATATTAATTAGGGATCCTGACAAAGTAAACCAAATTCTTTGAAAGTCAAAAAAGAGTTAGTGGCTAAGCTAAAAATGACTAAAAGAGAGAGAAAATGGTGTGGTTTAAGAGAGTTCCAAATATTATGCAAAGTGTATGCCACATAGATGCATAATAGGGTATTGTTTTTGATACAATGTGATTATCTGATTCAGATAATAGGTGAATGATTGATGATCAGTTTATGGGGTGTCCACATCATACACTCAAAAGGGAAACACTTAAATGAACAATATACTCTACAAATGAGAAGAAATAATTTCTACATTTCTTCTGATGTTAATTTTTCCCTCGGGGCAACTGCTATTAAAATATCGATGTACTCTTTAGGTCCTTAAACATATCAATTTTTATGAAGATCCATTTTTGTGGAAGAGTAGAATAAACTTAGTTTTCTCATAAAAAATAAAAATTATTGAAAGAAGTAAAATATTAACAATGATTATTTGAAGGGGAAGAGAAAGGTCCTAAAATTAAATCCAGGTTATGATTTTGATAATAATATACTTCTAAGACACATTAAATTTCTTCAATGTAGCCTATATAACAAGGGTAGGGCTGTGGACTGGGGCTTTTACCCAAATATGGGTGTGAAAAAAAATGAAAATTAGTAGTGTCCCTACATAACCATAATTTTATGGAATTATATTTAATTTAAGTATGATCTTTTAATAAATATAAAAAATTAATTCTACATAATAAGTATTTTTAATAATTTAAAATTTAGTTAACTATGCATTTGTGATGGAATATAATGGATTGAATTGTACATTTTATGTTTGATTCTAAATTTGACATCTCTTTGGCCATCATGTAGAAATTTGAACTTTAAATTTGACATTTATTTGATGGTTAATTGAAAAAAAACTTTTTCACTTGGAGAAGTCAATAAATAAAATAAAATATCTTGACCATACATTATTTGAAATATGCCAAGAAATATCAATCTTAAGGTTTTTATCTTAATTTTTTCACATACCACATTAATTAACAAATTCATTAAGTTATTATATATTTTATCATTTATTGGATACAAATAATACATCCATCTATATACATCCATGTGTTAAGTTCAAAAAAAATTTGAAAAAAAGTTTAAACTCCACTCTATGACCAAGATATTACAATTTTTATATTAACTTCTCTAACCAAAATAAAAACCCTTATAAATGACAGTCAAATTAATGTCAAATTTAAGAACAAAATTTGAAAATGAACAACTCTATCCATTGCACTCTAACCCACCTCTATCCATTGTAAAATGCTTATTGACATAATAATAAGAAAACACTTGGTCCAATCATAAGATTTAAAATTATGATAATATAGTCACCACCACCCTATCCTTTATTTAATTTACTAAATATAAAAATCACCTCAAAATGATGATGATGATGGTGATGGTGATGGTGATGGTGATGGTGATGGTGATGGTGATGGTGATGGTGATGGTGATGGTGATGGTGATGGTGATGGTGATGGTGATGGTGGTGCTGGTGCTGGTGGTGGTGAAATTCTTTGGAAAATTCTAGAGAGATGCTGAGGAGCTAAGGTATTATCAAAGGAAGTAATGAGATTATCAATGATTGTTTGAAAGGGAAGAGAAAGGCCCCAAATTTAAATTCAAGTTATGATTTTAAGAATAATATACTTCTAAAACACGTTAAATTGCTTTTACCCAAATATGGGTATGAAAAACAAATGAAATTTAGTAGAGTCCCTAGCATAACTAATTTTATATAATTCTATTTAATTTAAATATGAATTTTATTAATGAACATAAATAGTTAATACTACATAATAAGTATTTTTAATAATTTAAAATTTAATTTATCTATGTATTTGGGGTGGAGTGTATTATTTTAGGAAAGTCATTTTTTTAAAGATGGAAACACAGGTAATGTTTGAAATTTTGTTTTCTTTCTTTCTTGATATTTTTATTTTTCTAAAGGATTGTTTCCTTATTTTTAAGAGTATTAACATTTTATCCAATGTTATTATCTATATATAAATTTAAGTATGAAAAACATTCTAAAGGATTGTTTCCTTATTTTTAAGAGTATTAACATTTTATCCAATGTTATTATCTATATATAAATTTAAGTATGAAAAACATATTTGGAGGTGGAACACCACCAAATTTTACTGGAATGTTGTTTACACTCTTAATCAATTCTATCCTAATTCTTTTCATTGGTGATCACCTCCATATAATCTTTGCTTTTGATAGTATGCGAGACCCTACTTGTAGAGAAAACACTGTAATGGCTTTTAATTATAGTATTTTCCAACACCATTATTAAATCTTCCTACTACTAAAGGATATCGATGGTCATCACCTCTATAAGAAGAATTCCTTCAATTGACACTTTCCATCTTCCCCTACATAATATATTGCATACTATAAAAATAAATAAAAAATAATGATAGTTGGGAGCCCATACTTAATACTGCAAACCCATCTGCTTGAAGTAGTTAGGGTGTTAGGATGACAAGCCGAATGACCCATTGAATCCCCAATCATTACATACTATTGCTTAGATTGCTTAGTATATTCTTGTTAGTTGTTGTCTTTATACGGCTCTAGTTTTCTATGTTTTCATCTTTTATAGTTGAAAATCTTTTTAAGCTAACTTGTTATGTGTTTCTCAGCTTTGGCCAAATAGATTTTCATGAAATGTAAATTTTCCACTCATTTTTTATACTATTAACCTTGTAACAGAGTATTTTATTAATTTAATTGAAAATTCTTTTTAATTAAAAAAAAAGTTGATTATTAAATATTAACAGCCCAATTGATATAATTTTTGTTGAGCATTTTTGTTCGAGGTGTGATTCCATACCACTATTATATTTTTTATTTTATTAGAATGTATTGCATGTTTTCAATTTGAAAAATATGTGATTATTTAAGACTACTTTTATAATTTTATGAAATATGAAAACCTCAATTAATCAATATAGATATTCAAAAAATTATATAATAAAAAATATAAATTTATTTGTAAACATAAATTTTAATTAATTTATAATAAATAATTATATTATGTATTTTAATTAAAAAACTTATGAATTTCCCTTGTTAATGGGTTGGTCATGATATCGAAGAAAGCAAAACAAGCAAGGAAGATCAAATGGGTGCCACTACCTCCAGGGATGTTCGAATTAAATTTTGATAGCACCATGAGGGGAAATCCAAGGGCATCGAGGGTTGGTTTTTTTATCCATAATTGTAATAGATTGTTAATTAGAGAAGTTTCATAGAAGTTAATGGATGGAACCAATAATGAAACAGAGGCCCAAGCGCTGGTTTTGGGACTTGAATTGGTGATTTAGTGTGGGAATGAGACAATCTTCATCGAGGGGGACTTGATCATCATTATTCAAGTAATTAGGATTGGTAAGGTAGGGTCTTGAAATGTGGAGAACATTCTTAACCATTCTTGTGACATCTAGGAATCCAATCATTGCTTTTAAGAAGCTAATAAGGTGTAAGATGACTTGGCAAATTAAGACATTGCCCCATCTAATAATTTAATTATAGATAATAATTGGGAGGCATGTCTGAGGGATGGATTTTCACCACTCCATGATTATTTTATGTGTAGATGGGACACAAATAAAGTAGTATTAATGGTTGATGGAATTTTGATACGTGGTAAATGTTTTTTAACACACCCATTGGGTTGTCCCCCACACTCTCACTATGTGCTAGTGCAATGGTTGATAGGATTATTCATGAGTGAAATAGTTTTAGTTGGCATGGGTTTGGAATGGAAGAAAGGTAAGTGAAGGCGTGGCAATGATGAAAATGGAACATATGTTATAGGTGGTGCTTAGCAAACCCATCCTATGTGTCAAGGCTAAAAAATATGGCATGGCATTTGAGGAAAGGGTCTTGGATAATAGGTTTAAGAGAATCTTCATCATCCAAGTGAACATTGTCCTACATGTTATCAAGTAGATAATTGGGATGGTATTTTTGGAGACTAGTTGTACAATTAAGGTCAACTCATTGGTTGCATTGGCCTCTGTAAAAACCTACTTATGGCTCCAAAGCACAAGGAATTGATAGTGGCAATAGAAATCAAGTTTATTCAAGTGTGGTTCAGAGATGGTGTGGAAGTGGTAGTAGAGGATTTTCCTTTGGAAGAAAAAATATCTCAAAAATTTTCCAAGTAGGTAGGCCAAGGAGTGGTGTTTATTAGATTATTATGGTATTTGGATGATAGGTTTGGAAACCTCCTAGATTATTTTGAGGTTATGCATCAATGACTCTAAAATCCTCATCCCTCAGGATGTTGGGTGTTTGTTCTAGATTTAACTACCCTACGCACATCAATGCCATTAATGGTATAAGTGCTACATGGTATGAAATCCCGTGGGCTTGCCTTGATAGTGAAAATTCTTGTTAGGCTCTATTGAGCTCATACTCCCCTACCTTAACTATCCATGGTAACCATTGGGGAAGACCCTTTTACTAGATGGTAGGGGGTTTAGCATTTATGAGGGCCTATATGGATATTGTTAGTGTGACTCCATGTTTTTGAGAATCATCAACATGAAACACACATGTTTGCCATAACAAAGATGGAAATTGATAATGCCATGGGGATTTGTTTCAGTTTTTGTGCAGTTGGGTGATGGTAAAGGGTGAGCAGGGTCTTCAGGTTTGTTGGAGGAATTGACAAGTGGTAGTGGGAGTAAGGGTGGTAGTGATGGACACATGGGTAGTGCCCAAGTGATTGGTGGTGTTAGACATGTAGGCGATGCCCAGGTGGTTGGTGGTGCACTATAGTGTGATTGGGGTAGTGGCAATGATGGTGGTTTTTTTGTGCATGGTTTTGTTGATGGTCATGGACATGCTTGTGTGGGTGTTAGGTAGATTTGGTCTGGTCATTTTTTGTCCTTGGTTGTTTCACCCTCTAAAATGTCTTTGATCTTTTTTGACTTTTAACCATTCAGTATCTTTCTATAATGAACTTTATAAAATTATTTTATTTTTATTATAAAATGGGTAAGGGACCCCAACACTCTTTACATATCCAAAAAAACTAATGTTTAATTTTTTATTTTTTTTACAAAATATGAAAGTCATTAAAAATTAAATTATAAATAATTTATTTAATTTTATAATTTATTTAATATATTAAAACTATTTTATAATAAATTAATTATATTAATAGATTTATTTTAATTTTCTAATAACTTACAAACATTATCTTAAGTTCAAGTTGTAAGGTGAAAGAGATAAGGGAGTGAGGAATTTCTCTTTTTCTCTCTCCTTTTTTATTTTTATTTTTTTAATTGAGTGGGGGTGAAGAAAGGAGGAATTTAAATAAAACCTAAATTAAAATGATGATAGTGGAGCTTGTCTCTTTTTTATATATTATATTTATGTTTATTATGTTTTTTTTTCTCTAATATATAACAATCTATTATTATAAACCAAAACCTTAACTATTATTTTCATACAAAGTGAACATTATTAGCCTCACAAAACTTGATAATTATTAAAAATAATATATGACCACATCCTTCTTATCATTAATGTTTTGTTAATAGTTTTATTTTTTTAACTAGTATATGATATTCCATGGATATTCATTTCATAATAATTGTGACTTTTGCATGGATAGTCATTTTATAATGATTGAGATTTTAGAT